>OZ010736.1:135581570-136021570 GCA_963932295.1 Tipula lateralis | reverse complement strand
AGTAAGACTCTCTGCTTAGGCATTTAAAAAAGGGAATTTCAAGTTTGATTGTTTCACCTTTCTAAGACTGATCGATATATTGTGAAGAAATACATTCATCTCTGTGCCTTAATTGAAATTGACTTAGCTTACGATTATACTACTTATAACTACAATGGGAGGACGTGACAAAGATCAGCTGCAGGATCGTCACAATTTAATAAGGAGGCAAATCGGCCATTATGTCCAATAAAGGTTCTTTTCTGTGGTATCTGCTAATTGGACTAAATTCAATGAGAGACATTATTGTAATGTGCCATTGGTGCAAACAGGTAGAATTTAACATCAACTCAAATAAAATAGTGACAGTACTATCCATTGAGAGGACAAAATTGTGGCTTTAGATAGGGTAATCATAAGTTATCCAGGTGACAACTTGAACAAGTTAAAAACACTCAGGACAATTGGAACTATGTCTAAAGCTTTCAATATAGAACTGTAGGACAACGAAATGACAACACCGTTCCTCAAAAACAACGTGCTAGTAGTGGTTTAGTCGCGACCATTGAACATAAGAGTTCTTGGACGATCTATTTCTTCCCCGTATACCATTTAAGCAGATTATCTGCACATGCACTCAGACCAGCCTATAGTCTTTAAAATCATAACCAGTTTCAAGTTCTCATCTTTAAAATGACATTTGGTGACAATATATGTCACTAACGTCTCTCACGAATTTAAAACCATATCTCACGAGCTTTCGGTGTCTTTAAAATCAAAGTTTATTAAACTTCAAAATATTCAAGCACTTTGCAACTTTTATTTTAAAAAGCCATCACTGTCATTATCTTTCGCTTTTTAAAATACAATACAAGATGTGCTTTCTTAAGAGTTTACAAGTTTATATATGAAAAGCTTTTTTCGAGAAATTTGAAATAAGATAAAATAATTAATTCGCTTGCTATAAAAAACAAATGAATTTTCTAAATAAATTAGATCTTCTTGACTTTCGTCAAATACACATGTTGTTGGTATGTTTATATAGATGTACATAAGATAATGATGCTTTATATGAAAACATTAGTGTCTGTACATGTGTGTGTGTGGAAGCAAAATAAATAAGATAATTATTATTTGGTGGATTGAGAGATTGTGATATTTCTATAAGATTCTCTGAATCATTTCATCAGCAACATAATTTATATACATCTTTATCACATTTATCTCGTTTATAATCATTACATATATACTTATGCTTCCCAAGACTGTTCTTATCTTATTACGCGAAAAGCGAAAGTAATTTTCTCCCTTATATTCTCTTTAATGAACGAGTATACCATAAAAACATCCAAATAAACTTTGCAGCTATATAAAAAATATATATTATATTTTTATAATGATTATAAATAAAATAAAAAATAAAAATTTAGCAAAGTAAAAACTTAAAAATAAACTTTTGATTCAAAAGTGAACGCATCAATAAAATTATAAAAAAAAAGTAAAAGTTTTGGGGAATATAATTAATACAAAAGCACACCACTTTCATTTATGCCTGGAATAACATTTTAAGCAACATTGGTGAAGAGAAATTTTTTGTTGGGTCCTTTTCAAATATGGTTAAGGCGAAAGCTTATGCAATAAAGATATGGGCTTGGAAGCTTTTTTGCAATATGTTGAAGCTTATTGTGGTTGATGAAAAATTTTATGATCGATCGTAGGTCTTGTACTGTACATTGTTCGAAGCTGCCATTGTATGTTTATAACCTCAAATGGCTGAGGCACCAAAATAAAAAAACGACTAAAGCTTAGTCAAGCTTCACTTTGATAATTTCAAAAAATTTTAAAGATTAGCCGCTGGCCACTAGTTCGGGCTATGTCTCTAATCTTTTCAACACAATTTATAGGACTTTACTAGTTCAGTTTAAGTTCAAGACCAGCCACTTGTCACTGGTACGGGGCTATGACACTATAGCCTTTACTTCATCGCTTGAACACTTTGTGAGTAACACAAAATAATTCGCAAATACAATTATCATTACGTCACAATCAATCAATTAATAAAATCGATATTTCGAGTTAAGTTCTTGTAATTCGCTAGCACTATCACTCAATGACGTCATCATCAGATCGAAACCGGCCTAAGGAATTATAAGTAGTTCACTTCAAATTTTACCTTTAACGATTCACTGGTTAAAACCAAACATGTGCGATAAAGCGATTTAGCATTGGTTTTATACAAATCAGTGGGATTCTCGATCTTCCATTCTCGATGTTTCCATGCTTGTCTCTGTATTAGTTCTTCCACCTGGTTTTTGTTCATTAACTGTATTCTTCTGAGCATATTTTGTTATCTCTTTCCTCATCTGATTATCACTTGTTATTACTCCATCACTTGAGACTTTGAATAGAAGTAAAATCTCTCGCTCTCTGAAACATACATAATTTGATTGTTCTCGGTTCGATTCAAACCAGACTGCTACTATGTATGCGTACCAACTATTGACCTATGGACTGCTTTGACGTTGACTGAGTTGACATAGACATATTCGTTACATAGACTTATTCACTACTTTTATCTTGGTCCGTGCTTCTTTCGAAATTCTGTATATTACGTCGTTGATCCACTTGATGATGGTATATGAACCTTCAGTGACATTCCTATCGTTTTCTTTCGGTTGTATAACCACACCAGTAGTTTTTTGTTGAACCATTTCGCATTAGCATTGACGACGTACGACGTACCGCTTCTTGATCTTATCGTTAGCAATAATCTTTATGCTATCCCGAACTTGGTTGTGATTCTCGTTTTTTTCATCCTCCGTTTTTCCATGTATTATGGCTTAGTGTACTGCTACATATCTCTTCGCGTTCATTGCTCTAAGTCAATCCAACATCTTACCCAATAAAATCTTTGCCTGACTTTGGCAAGTGTCTTATTAATTCCCAAGTGACCACCTAAACTTTTACTATTCAGTTCCTCTAGTACTTCAGGTAATCTGCTCTTAGTTATCACTAACTGCTCCATCTTTGTCTTTCTGTCAGTAAACTCCCATATCCATTTCAGAGTACTGTTTTCCAAGTATAACGAGTCCCATTTAGCCTAGCAGCACGTGAACTCCGTACTTAACGGTACTACTTTCCTCCACGCTGGTCTTTGATGTTCATTTTTTCAGAAGATAATCGGTTTCAAGGCTGGAACTTCACGCTACCCCTTTCTTATGTGATCATGGTCTCCTGCCTAGGTGACCTTGTAGTCATCTTAATTGTTCCACCATGCCGCTTCCATTAGCTCTGCCAGAAGACCAAATAATATGTGTTCCTCCTGGTGGAAACTTCTACTCCCTTGTTCTTACAGCGACATCGTCAATTTCTTTGGGTCCCTCGAAGCTTTTCTGTGAAGTTTTCATCATTTTCTTTCCATTGATTAAACCACAAGACCAAATATAAAGTATTCCTCTTTATGGATACTTCCACACTAAAAGATTACTGATATTATTTAAGACTATATCATGGATTAATAAATTTTCAATATGTAGTCCCGCCCATAAGACCGCAAAAGTAATTGATGTACCTTTACAAATTACTAGACAACAATATAGCCGGTGAAATATATAATATTTATTAAATATATAATCAGCAGTTGCAATCGTCTATAGCCATGTATAGTAACATATTTGCAAACCCAAGGAACTGCATAGATGTGTTACGAATCTCTTCCATCAGTATCTAGATCGTTTACGCCTCAGACGGTGATAAAAATTAAAACGACCAGAGTTAAGCTTAATTAATTGCTTCTTTTATCTCGCACAATAAATTGGGAACATTCTGCCACTGATGGGGGTTAGACTAGTCTGCACTTCACTTTAAACACTTTACTGGCTAAAAAAAGATTTTTCCTCCAAGACTAGCTATTTGCATCTGGTGGGCGCTATGAACTACTCTTTACTGCATTTTAACTACTTCACTGGTTAAAACACGATCTATCCGATACGGCGATTAAGCACTACTTTTGTACAAATCGGATGGATTCTCGATCTTTCCATTCTGATAACAACAGTCAATATTAAGTGAGTACATATATGGTATTTAGAGATATTTCAATGTGTCACTGTAGTAGTGTCTACAACTGGTCAACTGGTTTCGATTCACTCGTTCACTTCCTCATTTTGTAATCGCTTCTCCATTGCAATCGACTATCACTACCGGTTCAAACGTTCAAAAATGAATTAAATCATAAAAATAATGCATAGGTCTCTAGATGGAATCGGACCACTTACGACATACAACGTGTACTCTAACCAATCGACCATTTACTATTATATCGATTCTGTTCGTGTTTATTGAGAAAGACTTCCTTCCATGAGTAAATATTTTTATGTAGGCGGCAGTTATACCAAGCAATATTCCTGTGGAGATATAACGTGACAAAAGTGGATGCTACAAATTATGTGACATATATGTGAAAGTGGCCCAAATTCTATCTCAAAAGGACTAAAAATGATAAAGAAAATATTATTGGAATTTCATAGTATGTAAGGCTTCAAGTTTGTGGATTCAAGAAATACTCATTACTTATACAAAATACTGTGTTTTTTCTTTATCTCCATTCTTAGGAGTATAGGGCGTCTACTAGACTGAACCATTGAACTCTGTTTGGGGCTATTCTCTTTAGTTCCCCCCTGTTTTTCCAAGATGTTTTGCTTCAGTTAGCCCCATTCTTTTCCCGTCCAAGTCACTGCTGACATGGTTATGTCATTTGGCGTCTTTCTCAGTGTGTGTGCTATCCATCTACATTTTCGCTTCCTGATCTCCTTCTCAATATCGACTTGGTTTTATGTCGCAGTAATTATTCTTCATTTGTGATCTTATTTGGACAGAAGCATTTGATCAATCGCTTAAGGCATTTATTCACACTTGGAGTCTTCTTGTGATTTCTGCGAATGTTTTCACGTTTCAAATCCATACAGCAGTACTGATTTTGCACTATTGTGTCTTGGTTGATGCGAAGCATTGTAGTTATGCTTGTGTTCAGTTTCAGAGCCTTTGCCTTACTTATGTTTATCTTGAGCCCGACATCTTGTGCTATTTCTGATAACTTTTGTAGCTTTTGCTTCATGTCTGTGTATTTGTGTGTTAGCATAGGAATATATTGTAACGATGACTCCATTTTTACCTAAGCATGTGGTTGCTCACGTTATTTAGGTAGCTGATGATCGGTTAGGAGGGTCCCATTTCCACATGCTTAGATGTCATTCGTACAAAAAAAAATAGTAAAATGACAATCTGAAAACTCTTGATAACGCAAGGTCACTTACACAAACACATCACATCACACCCACTGTAGGGTTTACTTATGAATTTTCATTGCCCAATTGATCAAAAAAAAAAATATATAAATAATAAAAATCAAAAGACAAATTGCATTCACCGATTTCATACGATAATTTCTCCAAAATATATATATACGAGTAGATATATAAATATAAGAAAATTCATTCACAAAAAAACCATAACTTAAATTGTAATTAATTAAATAGCTATAACAGCTATACTACCACATAAATATACTTCACCATATTGATGAATTCCGCTATAGGATGATATAATTCCCTTCATAGAAACGTTCCGGCCACCAATGACACAGCAAATCCAATCCGTTGTACTTCAGCTTTATTCCAGATAACAGAATTAAGATACTGCATACACGTTGATGATAAATTTCCGCATCCAGTAATTGATTATACACAAACTTTATTATTTATTCAAAACAAATTAACTTGGGCACATATACATAGGCCGATACAAATGTTTATTATTCCAATTATTGTTTACATTTATGATTTGTAATTTATTTGTAATTAATTTTGATATATTATAATAATTTTTAATTTTATATATTTAGTTTTAACATATTTATATTATTTAAGACATTATTGAAAATTGTATATATTTCTTTTTTATATTTGACAATTTTCTTACACATTGGCTTATTTTTATTTTATGAAATTTTTTTATATTTATATTTATATTATATTTTGTTTTTTTTTTTAAGTTGACGATCTTCTGTCTATTTATCGACTGCCCAAATCTACCCGACCACTCGCGTTTTTTTTTCGTTTTCTTTTTATCCCGTTTATCTCTACGACAACATTTTAAACCAAACGTACCGGTTAATTAAAAAGTAAACCACAGAGATGTATTACAAAAATATTGCCGAGACTCGCGAATCGTTACAGGACAGTTTCGCAAATGATAGCAGTATATACTGCTAGCAAATTTCGGAACTGAGTTTTATGATCTATACATATACATACATTATTCAAAGCTTTAAATCCTTCGCGTGATAATTTCCCAAAATTTTCCCATCTTCATTCTTGCACACATATGTTACATTACCTATTTTCTCAGGTATTACCGCTTTTAGATATTTCGGAGAGAATTTTGCACAAATGTTTTTAGAAGCATCGCTTTGAGGGTGCTGTAAAATATATACAATTTGTCCTGGAGTAAAGTTAATATGCCGCGTCCTGAGATTATAATTTCTCGAATATTTTGCATACGCCTTACGCAGTAGTTTAACTATAGTAGAGTGCAATATAGAGATTCTATCAGGATGGTTTAGGATTTCAATATCGTCACCTATCGACTTCATATCTCGCAATAGTTCATAAGTCTTGCCGTTTGTCACCATGTGATATCCAAATAATAGAAAGAATGGAGATTGTTCAGTCGTTTGATGGACTGCTGTGCGTAATGCGCAAGCAATTTCATGTAAGTATGTATCCCAAGTCCTATGTTCACCTTGGACATAGGCTCGAACAGCAGCTACGACTGAACGATTTACTCGCTCCGAAGCGTTCGCTTGTGAAGAATACACCGCGGTTTTGCTATGAGTTATATTGAAATTATTAAGTAAAGTTTGGAAAGTTTTGCTGAGAAACTGAGGTCCGTTATCAGTTCGTACTTGTTTGGGTACACCAAAAACAAGGAATACTTCGTTTTTTAGATAGTCAACTATTTTATTAGTTGTACTAGACCGTAACGGTTTCAAAAGAACGAATTTGGTGAATTGGTCTAAAATAACCAAAATATAAGTATTACCAGATTTAGATCGTGGGTAAGGACCCATCAGATCTACATAGATATGTTCCCATGGTCGTAATGCAAATAACGTCTCACCTAAAGGAGGTTTAGATATTATGTTGGAACTTTTTGTAGTTTTGCATATTACACAATTTTTAACATACTCATATACTTGCTTTCGGATTCCTGGCCAATAAAACTGTTGTCGTATTCTTGTCAATGTTTTATTAATCCCACCATGTGCAGCTAACGGTACATCGTGATACTGTCTAATTATATCCTCGGTCATGCTTTGTGGGATCCATAGCTTCCAATTAGACAGATCAGTTAAAGAAAGATCAACATTCGAACTGATTTTTATGTAAATTCGATCTGACAATATTTTGAAAACAGGATATTTTTCTGGACAATCATTAATATTCTTCTTTAGTTGTACATACTCATGATCATTGAATGCGACAGAGGACAAATCAACCATTTCATTACTTTGTACTATCACTGAGTCACAAAACATTCGAGATAACGAATCTGGCACTACATTTTCGGAACCACGTTGGTGTTGTATATCGAAATCATACGCCTGAAGTTTAAGGCTCCAGCGGGCTAGCCTTCTATTAAGATCGGTTTGTGCCATCAGCCATTTAAGACTTGAATGGTCTGTTATGACTGTAAAGTGATAGCCTTCTATGTAGGGACGGAATTTTTTTATGCTTAAAACAGCGGCTAAGCATTCGAGTTCTGTGGTGCTATAATTAGACTGGGCTTGATTGAGTTTTTTGGAAAAGAACACAATAGGTCTCTCGTTACCTTCAGAATCTTTTTAGAATAAGACACTTCCAACACCGGTTTTTGAAGCATCACATCTTATCCAAAAAGGTTTTGAGTAATCAGGGTTGATCAATAAGGGAGCAGTGGTCAGCAAATACTTTAGTTTTTCTAAGGCCAATTGGGCTTCAGGTGTCCACACAAATTTGGTAGTCTTTTTAAGGAGGTTTGTTATTGGAGCGGTGATATCAGCATATTTAGGTATAAACCTTTGATACCAACCTGTCATGCCAAGCAGTCTACGAGTTTGTTTCACGCTGGTAGGCGAAGGAAAGTTCTTTATGGCTTCAACTTTTTCTGGGTCGGTTGTTAATCCACCATTTCCTACTATGTACCCTAAGTCCTTTATCTGTTTCATAAAAAAGTGACTTTTATTTACATTGATAGTCAGTCCAGCTTCAGAGAGACGTTTAGAAACTAATCTCAATAATTGCAGGTGTTCTTCTATAGTCGCTGACGTTACTAACAGATCGTCTAAATACACAAAAATTTGTTTATGGTAGCAATGAGGTATAACTTTATCCATGAGTCGACACATGGTCTGCGGGGAGTTACACAAGCCAAACGGCATTACTCTGAACTGGTACAACGGACGACCAGGAACCGTGAATGCTGTTTTATCTCTCGAGGTAGGAGCGAGTGGTATCTGCCAGAAGGCGTCTTTAAGGTCAATGCTGGAGATGTATTTTGTGCTATTTAACCTTCCGAGAATACCATTAATCAACGGCAATGGATAGGCATCCTTTTTCGTCACAGCATTGACTTTACGAGAATCGAGACATAACCTTACTTTATTGGGCTTGCGATGGAGCACAACTGGCGATGACCATGAACTCGAGCTTTCTTTTAATACCCCGAAAGACAACATTCGGTCGAGTTCATTATATATCAGTTCCTGGATCGCCGGAGAAACAGAGTAATGCCGCTGCTTTATAGGAGCGCTGTCACCAACATCTATATGATGTTCTATCAATTTAGTATGGCCTAATCCATTCTTTTCAAATGAGGGTAGAATTTCTAAAATTTTATTAAATTCTGCAGCGTGATCTGTACTTAGGACGTGTTTATTATTATCAGATTCTGTAAAAGAGCTTGGACACAAAGAATTAACGAATTGAGGCATGATTTGAAAAGCCACCCAGAAATCAATGCCTAAGTAGAGAGGAGCTTGTAATGATGGTACTAGGTAAAATCTAATACGTTTGGACATATTATTAAATCGAACCATTAAATCTACGAACCCTATAATTTTGTTTTTTGATCCATCCGCAGTAGATACTTCGGATAAGATAGATTTATATTTAGCTCCGATTCTATTAATAAATTCCAGTGCACCTTGCCCTAATATACTTAAGGAAGCTCCACTGTCCAATAATCCACGAATTTGTAAACCATTTATTTCAATGATTGCGTAAGGTCTGTTATCAATTGTGCTAGTGAGATAAGTTTCCGACACTGATCGAAGAAATTTACGGCGTGCTCTCCAATATTCTATGTTTCTCGGATATACTATATTTGTAATATTATGTGTTGATGTTGCAGTTTGGTGTAGTAGAGCATTAGGTAAATTAATGACTTTATTAGGTAATTCAGAGACTGTTCTTAACGGAACCGCCGATGGTCTGCATTGGAGGGTGGTAATGACCGTTCCTCTGGAAGAGTTGTTAGGGGTCGGAACAATGTTTTTACCGGTCGTGTCGTTCCCGATCTTCCCACTCCCGGTGAGTGGTTTTCCGTCACATTTTGACAGTAATTACACTGCGGTTTTATAATACCTTTCGCACCACAACCGTAGCAAAATATCCCTCGCGGAGGTAAATCGCAATCTTGATAACGATGTTCTGGCATACGACAATTCCAGCACACTAGGTTTTGTTTGGAGGTATCCAGTTGAAGAGATGATTTATGAATACGATAATTTGGTGGGTTTGATATTTCATTGATGTAAGGACTATCTGTATGCTCATTATATGTATTAAAATCTGTTTCAATTCTACCAGGCAAGGATTGTATTCTAGAATTACTAGGAGAAAATGCTATAGTTTCCATGGCTATTTCACTCACTTTACGAGGTCTACGATCAAGTTGTGGTGACCAATCACGACGTCTTTTATCCCATAGTCGCTCATATCGATGACCAATAATTCTTAATTCTTCAATAGAAGCAATAGATAAATGAATGGTCACTTGTTGAAGATCATAGCTCATATTTTCACGCACTATTTCTAAAAGATCGATTTCAGTGAAAGGACGATTTAAACGATGATTCAAGCTTTCAATTTCCAATATAAAATCATTAAGAGACTCGTTATTTCTTTGCCGGCGAGTTTCAATGAACCGTCGAGTTGCTCTGTCAGACTCAATGCTACTAAAACGTTGAATGATAGCTTGACGTAAGTCTCGATAAGTGGCGTTTGGAAACTTTTGGGTGTGTTCCCAATACCATTTTTCTGCTACGTCCTTCAAAAATTTGGATATGATAGTATGTAATTGATTTATAGGAATCAGCTCACGTGAGGCAAGTGATTCCAATCTAAAAATAAAGTCATGTACCTCCAACCCTTGTGGAGTCCCTGTAAATATGATATTCCATTTGGGATTTGGTCTGAATGAATGTGGAAAATATGTTGGATTTACCGGAGGTGTTGGGGAGACATGCTCATTATTAGAGTAAGATGTTTGAATCGGATAGTTATTTTGATGTCTATCAAATTGAAGGGTCTGAATATTCTGCTTCGATGCAGAATCTCGATCAAAATCGATTGCATGATGAGAGTAGATTGTATTTTTATTGAAAGTCTGATCATATTTTTGGCTATGATGTATATTAGGGTTGAAATAGACAGAACTGCTACTTGGCTCTTGTGATGACAAAGGCTTTAATATTCCGGACTTTTTACTCCACGTAACAGTGGTTGATTCGGTTGGCACTACTGGGAACGAACTCGTGGTGTATATTGAGGTATTTACTGGCGTCACCTCTAAAGAGAAACATTTAGTAACCACTACTTCTGGAGGTTTATCAGCTACTTTCAGATTACTTAGAGTGTCAACTACTTTAGATATTCCCATCTTACTGGAACAGACACTTACAAAATATTGAGATTCAGTTATTCTCTCTAGAGAAAGGTTATACAATTTTTCTAAACGTCGCCAGTGGTTAATTAATCGGTCTACATCCGTATCTTGATGAAAGCATCCTTTTAAACGATAAGTTCTATCTTTCCAATGACTAATTCTAGCCTTTACATCGCAAAGATGATCTTCGCTTATTACTCGATCACTTTCAAATAATTTGGAAAGTATAGATATTTGATTTTTGCACAAGACATATTCCTTATTGAAATCTCGTACATGCGTCTGAGAAGGCTTTAAAGAAGGATCTTTGTTTTCAGCTATCATAGTGTCTAACAATATTTGTTCCCAATTCAAATTATCTCTATCTATACTCCTAATTTCAGCTTCAACCTGAATTTCGTCTTCACTTAACCCTTTAAGAAGGTTAAGCCCTTGCTTGTCATCTACCATGATAGTAAAATTCTTACGTAAGGTATATATAAAGGTTTAGAAAAATAATTCAAAAAGTGCTTATAAAAACATTAAAATTAATATATAATAGTAAAAAAAATTCTCCGAAACCACAATTTATATGTAAAAAGAATTTAAATTCGCAAAAAAATTTTAAGATAGAAATTAGAAAAAAATGGAAAAAATATTTTTATCAATACTATAATCTTAACGAAACTAAATAATTATTCAAATGTATATGTATAGTTAAATAAATGATTAAGGAACAAAAAAAATTTTAATTGTTTAATAAAAACAATAGTTGTTTTTGAATTAAAGAAGAAAAATATTTTTAATTTGGGTGTGATGCGATGTAATAACCGTGCAGTAAACCACGTGTAACCTAAAGAGTATAATGAAATTAAAATAGCAAAAAGATTTATTTCTAACTGAACTTAGCATTTATTGGTAGAGATAAACGAGCGTCACAGAGATAACTGATTATAGTACTTCAATCCATGACTACCGAATATGATCCCATAAACGCAAACAAAAAAAATTAATATATGAAATGAAAGATGAAAAGAAAACTTAAAGAATAATGGAAACTAGAAATGTCGCAATATTAAACTAAATTAATTCCAGCAAGAAATCTAAATCTAGACATTCAATTGCTGAACATTTTAGAAAAGTTTAGTATAATAATTATTATGGTCTGCTCTGCCAATTTAACTGAAATATGAAAGGAAATTCAAAGTACCATTTATCATGAGAAACCAGTTAACATGGATGTCAATCATGATAGTCAGATAATGAAATCCATTTCATCTATTTCAAATTATAAAGAACCAAACATAGTTTACTAGAAACTCTTTCCCAAAATTACAAGACCTTAATCCCCTCGACAAAACGGAAATCGTAATTTTACGAATGGTCAACGGATTGTTGAGAATATTGAGGATTATAATTTTAACAAAGCACGTTTCACACAAAAAAAATTTTACTTGCGACACGTCAGGTCCCTGCTCGGGCGCCATTTTTGTAACGATGACTCCATTTTTACCTAAGCATGTGGTTGCTCACGTTATTTAGGTAGCTGATGATCGGTTAGGAGGGTCCCATTTCCACATGCTTAGATGTCATTCGTACAAAAAAAAATAGTAAAATGACAATCTGAAAACTCTTGATAACGCAAGGTCACTTACACAAACACATCACATCACACCCACTGTAGGGTTTACTTATGAATTTTCATTGCCCAATTGATCAAAAAAAAAAATATATAAATAATAAAAATCAAAAGACAAATTGCATTCACCGATTTCATACGATAATTTCTCCAAAATATATATATACGAGTAGATATATAAATATAAGAAAATTCATTCACAAAAAAACCATAACTTAAATTGTAATTAATTAAATAGCTATAACAGCTATACTACCACATAAATATACTTCACCATATTGATGAATTCCGCTATAGGATGATATAATTCCCTTCATAGAAACGTTCCGGCCACCAATGACACAGCAAATCCAATCCGTTGTACTTCAGCTTTATTCCAGATAACAGAATTAAGATACTGCATACACGTTGATGATAAATTTCCGCATCCAGTAATTGATTATACACAAACTTTATTATTTATTCAAAACAAATTAACTTGGGCACATATACATAGGCCGATACAAATGTTTATTATTCCAATTATTGTTTACATTTATGATTTGTAATTTATTTGTAATTAATTTTGATATATTATAATAATTTTTAATTTTATATATTTAGTTTTAACATATTTATATTATTTAAGACATTATTGAAAATTGTATATATTTCTTTTTTATATTTGACAATTTTCTTACACATTGGCTTATTTTTATTTTATGAAATTTTTTTATATTTATATTTATATTATATTTTGTTTTTTTTTTTAAGTTGACGATCTTCTGTCTATTTATCGACTGCCCAAATCTACCCGACCACTCGCGTTTTTTTTTCGTTTTCTTTTTATCCCGTTTATCTCTACGACAACATTTTAAACCAAACGTACCGGTTAATTAAAAAGTAAACCACAGAGATGTATTACAAAAATATTGCCGAGACTCGCGAATCGTTACAATATCATCTACGTAGTCGAGATCATTGAATTTTCGAATTGGATCTCACTGAATTCCGTTTGGTGATGCGATGTCTAGCTTGCGCATGACATTATCCAGTATACTATGAGGAACAGTATAGCGGATATAGTACACATCCTTGTCTAACTTCTTTATTTCCAGCGTCCCGGCACATTTCTCGGATGAGTTCGGTTGTTTTTCTTGGGATGCCTATTTCACAGAGTGCTTTTCAGATTGCGCTTCTATTGATGGAATCGAATGCGCGTTTGGAGTTCACGAAGAGTGGATATAGTGGTGAGTTCCATTCAATGGATTGTTCGACGATGATTCGGACTGTGTTGATGTGGTCTATACAGCTTTTTCCTAGTCTGAAACCTGCTTGTTGGTTCCTTTTGTATTGGTTCATGGTGTGATCATGGTTCATGGTGTTAATGGTGAGATTCGCTCTACGATGACCATTGCTAATTCTTTCATTGTACTGTTAAGCAGGGAGATGCCTCACCAGTTTTGGCATTCTCTTAAGTCGCCTTTCTTTGGGATCGTTAGGGCAGCTTGTTCGTTCCTTTTGTATTGGTTCATGGTGTGATCATGGTTCATGGTGTTAATGGTGAGATTCGCTCTACGATGACCATTGCTAATTCTTTCATTGTACTGTTAAGCAGGGAGATGCCTCACCAGTTTTGGCATTCTCTTAAGTCGCCTTTCTTTGGGATCGTTATGGTTAAGCCCTTTTTCCAATTTTGCGGAATTCTCCCAGTATTCCACAATTCAACTAATAGTGGTGTTAGTGCTCCTGCCATTGTAAACGCGTCTTCATTAAGAAGTTCAGCTGGTATGTTTTCGGTTCCAGCGGCTTTGTTATTTTTCAGCTTCATAACGGCACTTGTAACTTCCCGCTATTCCAGTTGAAACTCTATTTTACGTGATGGCCGGATACACACACCAGACTTTCTAGCCCGTTCAACGAGCCTATAAATTGTGTTCTTTCGATACTATTGATTATAGGTTTCAAAGAATCGTTACCACTAAAACAGAATCATGACCCAATTTCTATAACCTTATATTAAGTGTAAGAAACACAATAACAAGATAAAACAAAGTCGTTTTTTGTTTTCGGTTTATGATACACGAGGGAAGTACCTATCAGCCATAAAAATGCAATAAAACTAAATCAAATTTATGTAGGATACACCTTTAATTTGGCACAGTCGTTAAATTAATAGTGATTTACGTTACATAAAAGCTCTCGCTCTAAAATCGATATAGAATAAAATGTATTCGATTTCTAATTTTACTATCTCCAACAACAGCTATGCAACGCTGTATCGACTAAAAGTCTTCTTGCCAAAATACTGTCAATTATTTATTATATTCGGTTATTAAAATGATTGAGGGCGTAAGCACAGTAAGAAATCTGCTTGAGATGCAAACAATGAGACGGTCAATCAATATCTATGTATATCGATAAGTAAAGCAGCAATCATTTCGGGCCCAGTGATCTAACCAGATTTAGTCACCTCAACATGTTTCGTTCGAAATATTTACGAAACATGGCTCCCCACCCATAGGGCATGGAAAGAATTACTCCTCTGAGAATACTTGGGAATGCTAAAAATCCTTCGTATAGAAGTGAAACACCTCAAGAGAATATCTTGTGATGTGATTGGATTAAACGGCAATCGAGTGAAAGAGATATCCTTTTCGTCCATTTCTGAAATCAACATATCTTGCAAATACGGATAAGATGAACTTGTAGAGAGTGTTGATCAGACCCGTTGTTCTGTATGGACGTGAGAGTTGCACCTAGACGGCGGAGTACGAAAGATGGGTTCTAACATTTAATGTCGACGTTAATTGCACAAACCGAGTTATTTTCGATGTACGATGGCTTGATGGCGTAGAAAGCGCTCTGTCATTTTCAGTGGAGCTGACTCGTGATCGAAACCGATGGAGTCAGGTAAAAACCGATAACAAAAATATGTCAATAAGACGATCGACACGTTGCGCTGTTTTATATACAATTTAAAGACGTTGTCGTATGCCAAACCAACCTGTTGAAATTCGACACGGTTTTAGATGTTTTCTAATTTATTAATGTGTTTGCCACGCTTATTGATGAGCAAAATATTGATTTTGAATTAAATATCGCAAACTTTCAGCAACATAAATATAAAAGCACACACACACACTCACACAAAAAAAAAAGTTGGGAAAATATAACGGAAAACAATTTTCCAGTTGCTTTTGAATTTTTTATTTTTTAGTTTGATTTGATTTTTATTATAATTTTCTTTAGTTTATGGAAATAAATTGTTTTATTTGACATTGATTTGAATATAATTGATTTTAAATCCGTTCTACATTATAAACAAAGTTTATTGGATTAAATATTCCAAAAATAACAAACAGTTTAGTTTGTATTTGTATAAATTACAGTCATCAATCTGTTTTCGTTTTTTTTTTGTACAATTAATGTCATTTGGAGAGTAGAGTTATTTATTAAAGAGTTAAATTAAAATGCTGTGTAGGGAGCAATTTTGACAATTTATATACGAGGACTTTACAAATACTGTCGGAAAAAATAAATGTCTAAGAAGTTTTATCAACAATGGTGTGAGATCTACATAAACTACGTTTTTGTAATTTTTGGGCAGATAGTACAACCCAAAATCTTCAATTTACAATTTACCATAAATAAGACGATTTGACTCAGGATAGAGAAGATTACAATTCACTGCAGCTGTTAATCAATCGCCTAGATAGCAATGCTATTAGGTTTTTATGCCCCGTGCCTTGTTGCTGATACATTTTACTGCCTCAACTTTGTCATTATCTCTTTGAGAGAGAAAGAGAGAGAGAGAGAAAGAAAGAGAGAAGTGTGTATTTTAGTATGTAGTTTGCCTTGAAAGATATCTCCTAGGCAATTCCTTTTTCCTTTTTTTCCTTTTTTGAAATATTTTTAACTTTTAAATTATCAAAAATTATTGGAGGAGGCCCGGAAAATGTCTTGGAAGGTTTTAATGTTCATATTGTGGTAAATCAGCCGAAACTATTATAGATTAGAGGGTTGTTGGATAAGCTTTACATCATTTGGAGACCGATTCGAGTGTGATATATTATAAGAGCACTGCAAAAACGAATTTGTGCATAAAAACTTGTAACTTGGAAGGGACCTTTCCCTGATTCGCAGTTAGGTCATATACTATTTAGTCAGAACAAGTCCTATATTTATAATGGAACCTCCTAAAACATATTATCGTTGTTTGTCCTCAAGAAGTTTATGAAATATTAGATTTGAGCCCCTGATTTAATATTAGATTTTAGCATCACTAAATTTTTCGAAGGTCCCTGATAAATATTAATGTAGGAATTGTTTGAATAGTATTGGTACACACCCTTTGTCTATACTCTACTAGAACCTCATCTGGTTTAATTTTATCTTAAAAACCTTCACTATCCTATTGGATAAAAATTCTCAATAATTTCATTAAAAATTGCTCTCATTCAGAAGTGAATACTCGTAAACAAGTCGAGTGTAGGAAAGTAGGATCCAATCAAGTTAACGTTATATGCGCAGTTTAAAACGTAAACTTCAAATATAGTAAGTCTTCCTCTTTCAATATGGGTACAATTAATGCTTAGTTTCGCAAAAACTTCAGTCTCCCTAATTAATGAAATCGGCCGTTGATCTCTTTCGTCTTCACCATCCCACGAAGGAAATAGATTCAGTATTATTTTCAATAAGGAAAAGGACAGGATGACCGAATTATTTAAATTGGCGCACTTTTCTCAAATCTTTTCCAACCTTAAACAAGAAATTCAAAAAATGGCCTTGCATCTATGAATTGGATATCATATCCAATGATTTGTTACAGTCCTTACAGGAAGAGAGAATGAAAGTTATCAATGTTTGGTTATCCTTCAACAATGTTTAATTTAGCTGTTGATGATGTAGTAAAAACACTGGCGGAAGTAGTACGGATGATATAGTTATCTTAAGAATGACTTAAAGTTTCGCAAAGTGGCATGCTATTTAACATATCGTTATCAGAGACCTGGAGGTCTTTTATTGAATTCTAGTCGGAGATGAATAGAAATATTGTTAGACGAATATTCACTTGAACCGATTCTGTCAAACGAGATATGCGTAAACTGCTTCTTAAGAGATGAATATAGGATTTGCGATTCTGATAGGGCTTCCTCGAACAATACTGATAACGATCTTTTTTAGCCCTGTTAGCCAATAGAATTAATTTGTTAGAACTTAACCTTACCCTAATCCCTTTCCATTAGTTTATTCCTTCTGAAAGAGTGAAAAGATAAAAGAGTCTTCATAAATGATCTCTCTTCATCCAGTTGGAGTTCATTAGCTTTCACGTTGGTACACTTCATTTAAAATAATCATCTCACGAGAAAAACACACAACCTACAAATGTTTAGTAGAAAAACGCAGAATTGACCAGATGATGAAGAAATGAAGGAATCTGTGATTTTTCTCCTGTCTAAAAGTCAAATTCATCGTTGTTCGGTATCGAGAACCATATGCATTGATTTAATGATCATGTTAGAATTTTGGTGGTAATTTTAACATAATACTGAAGGATGTACGATGAGTCAATTTACCGCAGTAAAACGTTTAATAAATCTCTAATGTAACTGAAAAAGTCACCAATGGTTAATAGAGATTCTCATTACGCTGCTCTCTTTCGAGTATTTCTGTCGATATTTCGTTAATTACGCGTATTATGCATTACTCGATTCATCGATGTAAATAAGTGATTTCAGAAACCTCCATAAGCCTCCATATATAGTAACGTAACGGCGTCAGATCACAAAATCTTGAACTCAGGAGCCCTTTCTGATTAAAAAATTCGTTCAATAAATCAATTCGTTCGATGGTTTGACCTGCTGTGTGGCCCATTACACCAGCCTGTTGAACCACCAGTAAGCTGTTCCAATAGATTGAATATTTGTCAAAAAAATGCATTGATTATTGCTCTGTAGTTTGCGCCATTGAAGTATATACGCTGCCCTTCCGCATTTTGAATAAATACGGTTCGATGATGTCATCTGCCTATTTCAACATATTGATACCTGTTCCTTGAACATAATAAGATCCATTCTCGTTTTGGAAAATCACTAGTACGATGAGATTGAATGAAAATTCAACCTCAGGTTTCAGTGTTTTAAAGATTGTTGAGATCAGTCTGGTTCACAATACATCAAATTAACTACTTCCTACCACCTAGGCGGCGCAGTGGCTAAAGCTGCGGCAGCTGGAGCGGGAGGTACCGGGTTCGAATCACGATAGGAGCAGGATGCAAAAAGGATTTTTCACCACTTGATTACGATCGGTGGTGGGAAGGAACACAACAATGACCCCCTGTTGGAGTGCGGAGTCGATGGGCCGTGCCATCTTCCGTCCGTATTATAGGCTAGCATGGAGCTATGCAATAGCATAGAATTAAACGATTAGATTGCATAGAAATAAACGAAGAAAAAAACTACTTCCTGATGATTCACAACTGATAAAGATCGGTCTGATAAAGATCTGTCACATCGATATACGATCTAACTGTGAGGTCTCTCATTAAAATTGACTTCTTCATCATATTGCCAAAGGATTTAAACACGATTCAACGTACTGGTTAAAAAGTATTCGTGATCATCGGCCAGGTTTAAACGAATTTGTGTACTGCACTCAAATGTTAAGAATTCTAAGATCATCTTAAGGTCATTAATGCAAAATAATATTTTTCACCTTAATTTTTCCGACTACTATAAACTACTTTTGTAAAATCACCTGTACGTTGAATTTGAGTACACGGTTACTTAAAATCACATAGATTTTTGAAAAGTTTCTATTCTGGTTCGGCCACCAGTTTCGACCCGATAATGATATTAAAACGACTCTGCCGATTCGTAAACATATGAAATATAATTTATTATAAATGTCGCTGACAAAATAGTTGTGGATTTCATTCATTTTTATCATTAGTTGGCTTATTTAATCTGTCTTGTATTGCTAACTCTCAAATCCACCAAACTCCGCTATAGATAGTTGTATCCTCCTTCCGAACATCACATTTGCCGTCATTTTGCTCGTGGTATCGTGTTCTGCACTTCTATACTTTATCAAGAACAATGGAAGTCGTTCATCCCAGTTATGTTGATCGGAATCCACCAATGTCGTCACCAAATGTTCCTTCAATGGTTCGGTTGAACGTCTCCACCTTACCATCTGACTGGGCATTTATATAAAATAATCTGATTCTTCTTAAGTGTCCAGTACAGCTCGGCGATTAATGGTGATTTGAAATTTGGTCCGTGCACTCCAATGGCACCCCATAACGTATTGGCACGTATTGGCTAACCTACTTGTTCACCAATTCATTTGCTACTGTCGGACTCTTGGTTTGGTAGTCCGTAAGCGTCCGGTGGCTTCGTGAAGTAATCCCACGACAATGATGACCTTGTTGTCCCGGGTTGTCACTGGAAACGGTCCTGCTATATTAATAGCTATCCGTTCCATTGGCGCTGTTACGTTGTACTGCGGATCTCTCTTCACGTTCTGGTTTTCAATCCTTTACATGCTGCGCAGATATCACAACGAAGACATCATGGCACCTCGTCGATCTGATATCTCTTCCAATAAGGCCATTGCCTGACTTTGAAAAGTGTCTTATTAACTTCCAGGTTACGTTCTGAACTTCCACCATGCTGTTCCTCCAGTACTTTAGGTACTCTACTTCTTGCTATCTTTAACTGTTTCATCTCTGTCTATTAGACAGTGGTTTTTTTCAGGATTCCATTATCCAAGTAAAACGGATCTCAGTAGCACTTGACATCTGTGCTTAAGGGTGCTATAAAGTTTCATGCCTCCTTGTTCCTTCTTTATGTCACCTGGTTCCATCTTTCGGAGGTTTTAAAGCCAATCCTCCTCACCTCCAGCGTTTCTCGTCTTCCACTTTGCAGCATGACTTTGAGCCAATGACATTCGCGTTGCCATGTGGTCTGTCTTTACGATGCTCTACTGTGAAGTGATAGTTCTGCAACAACTTAATCTACCTTGTCGGTTGCCCTTCTGGATTTAACTGCAGCAACCATTTTTAAAGCACCGTGATCGGTTCTTACCAAAATCGGCTGGCCACACAAATATTTGTGGTAATATTTAACTGCCCTGATGATATAGCCAACAACTTTCGTCTGGTAACGCAATAGTTCCTCTCCAGCTTTGACAGCACTTTACTGATGTATGCCACCAGTCTCTCGTTTTCTCCGATCCTATGTGATAAAACAACCCAGTCCCCACATTACTGGAATACTTTACGTTCTGTCAATTCAAATTAATTTGAACTAGTTTATGGGACGCAAATATTATAGGGCATCGATTTAACTAGAAATGTATGACCTTTTAATAATACCTGTCTAATGTACCGAAAGGTATAAGCATGTAGCTGCTATGGAAATGTTTCCAAAACGAAAGTATAGTTCATTATGTAAGGTCGAATGATTTTTAGACGAATATAAAATATAATCGACCACAAAACGTTTAAGTCTTGATTAATTCCAATCAAATAAAATATATTTTTTATTAAAGATTAATAAAAAATGTTTGTCGTTAAATTCTTCTGCATGCAAGTTATTTTCCAATAATGTAGTCAGAAAAGTATGGATAAGTTTCTTGGAACCTTCCATCTCAATTGAATTATTTTCGGCTGACATGACGTCAGTCAAAGCACCAAATCAGTTGGACGTTTCAACGAGAGGCCTCTTTACTGCCCCAATAGAAACCAACCTTGTTGCGAAAGAGTATTTGGGATGTCATGTGCTGTTCAATGTTTCAAATCAGATTTTTACGTACAAACATACATACATAGATTCATCATAATATGTTTGTTTTGAACCAGCATAATTTTTTTATTGATATACTTCAATCTTACCCATCAATAAAAACCATAAAACAAATCCTTACCAAAAAAGAAAAAAAACAATTCAATGTGATCATCAAATTCATCGTCAACCAACCAATATTTTCATTTCTTATCGTATAATAAGATTTTGTGATGATTTTCTTTTGGTTTATTGGTTTGCCTCGTTTGGTTCGATTGTCTTAATGCTTTTTGTATGTTTTTGTGTTGATATATAACTCAGAGAACAGGATAAGAAATAACATTGCATTAACATTTTTGGGAATGACTCATTTTTTGTTGTATTTGTGACATGGCATTCGAAGATATCGGAGCGATAATCGTTATGGTTACGATGTATCGATTAAGCAAGAATTATGGAAAAGATTTTATAATCAAAATGAAATGAGATCACAAATCTGATAGCAACGTTCATGATCCCGTACTATAGTTGGTCTTGTCTTAGAGAAGTACTAATGGATGTGACTTAACATGACAATCGCCAGACAGTTGCTTGCAATTGGTATGATTCGGAAGCAACGGAATTCAGATGAACGCTAGATGATTGTGAGACATATAAAAGTTATTAGAGCCAGCTGGCTTTAGACCAGGAACTAAGTGCACTGATAACATCAACTCAATTCGCATCATCACTGAACAATCCGCAGTGAATGATATATTCACAACTGAATCTGTTCTCCGTCGATTTTCAACGCTGATTTGATACGATAAATAGGATCACAATATGATAGACTCTTCGTGAAATGGGAATCCCAAAGAAATTGATTGGACTTATACGAGAAATGGATTCTGCAAACCAAGTTCAATATAAAAGGTTAATAAAGTAAAACTTATTTTAACTCTCGAGTTAAAGTAAGTATTTTAACTACAAATTGAAGATGTCAATAAATTGGTTGTTCAATAGTGAAAACTGGTCCGCAAGAGGATGACATAAAGAGCCAGACATAAATAGGACACGTCAAATAAAGTCTGGAATTCTTCTGTCCTGTCAAGCAAGACCGCAAGATACGAATGCTCAACACGTGTGTGCAATCAGTACTGCTGTATGGGTGTGAGACATGGAACCATAAAGAAAAGATGAGAAAGAAAAAACAGTTTCTTTCTCAGTGCCTCCATACCTAATGTTGAAACGGGGGATAAAATAAAACTGGAAATATTAAAATCAAACATAAATAGGAAAACAAAAGCTATACAAACCTGTTTTCCGGTTGGTCGGGGAATCCTCGGTCCATGTATCCAAGCCCGTCCTTTACTTAGGCACTAACCTGTCAAAGATGAACGAGACATGGTAAGCCACATATATGTTACATTGAACAAATAGGACGAAACACACAGTTGCATTGGCCAGCCGACCACACATAACATAGAAGACGTTTTATAACAACCAGTCACAGAAAACAATAATCACAATGAACGAATACTTATTACATGAACCGATTACATAAACACAAAAGACAAATCACCACACAACACCACAAATAGAACAAAACTTTTCATATGACAGTGACACTGAGATACATCAGACAAATGTCAAATAAACCTGCAAGTTGGTTGCATCTTGATAATCAACCGTAGCTGAATTTTGTGCTACAATATATATGGCGTAAAGAGATCGGAGAAGTTAACGTATTGCCCGATGTACAGTGAGAGGCCGAAAGTTGTAAAAGGTGATGCGTGTCAGCGAAAAGAGGCTGTTTTGATCTTGTTGTTGCGAGAAATACGATCGAAAACGAGAAAAGATCTTAAAAATAAATTGAAAAAACAAGGGGAGTGATAGAAATCAAGTGAAGAGGGTTCAAATAAAGAAAAAAAGGGGTGAACCAGGTTATCAGTGGGTGTAGACGAAAGGAAACACCACACGGGATGAAGGTTGTTCGTGCCAAGAACCACGTGGATCTAGAACATATCAAGTGAAACGCTATAGCAATCTCGGTGCTTGTTCGTCATTCCGGCGAGGAACACACGTGCCAGAGAGAGATTGAGCTGTACGAGTGGATAACAGGTTAGTGCCATATTTCCTTACAAGTTCCCAGTGTAGCAAATTCCCATGTATCAACAGTACATTATCCTTAAGATGGAATCATCAAGACGTTATTATAATTATCCTCAAGATGGAATTATATTATGTCTTACCTAAATATTGAAGAAAATCTCAACCCTCAGGTCATAGAAGCTTTAATCAAAATGATTTTGGACATCTAACACTCATCACACGAAATTTTTTATAGCTCTTGGCTAAAACTGCTCTTATATCGTCCAGATATCTTTAAACCAAATTGTTTCCGGTAATCTGGAAAACGAAAAGGAGATGTACCCATACCAACACGTACAGATTAGACCAAAAAGACCACTCCCAAAATATATTCGTACGTCAGTTCCAGGTCATCTTATTTTATTAACAACTTTTGTTACTCTACATGATTGCGATACAATTCACATAAGGCCTAAATTCCAAAACTAATACGATGACTTGAACATCTATTCGAGGTGATTCGAAACATGAGATACTCCTATTGTTTCAACTTGCTTATTAGATGAAGATCAACATAACTTTTATTTGTATCGGTCTTAGTGAGAGTCGTAATGGCGTTTGGAGCTAGTTAAAAATTTTGAAACTCATTGCATTTTGGCCATTATGAATAGACTGTTTAAGAACAATAATATTGATCTGGATACAGTTAGTTAAATATCCGTTATTTAGGTCTGGTCAGAACCAATAGGTTTTATCATACAAAACCAATACAAATCGATCTGAAGAGTCAAACCACCTTTGGAGAAGGTCACACATGCGTATTCGTTGAAGATTATCGATTGGTTCCTGTGCCAACTCGATCAACCCAGAATCATTTCTAGCATCGATTTGAAGAATAAGCTTTGCAGTGGATCCCGTTGGAACACAAGTCCCAAGATATGGTATAGAATCAAAAATTAAACGCTATCACATCGAAGTTTTAGGGCTCAGTTTCCTGACTTAAGTCAGATGGAGGAACGGGACAAAACAAACCACAACAACAAGGTTTTAAATTGGTTTTAAATTAATACAATAATTGTTACAATTAATACAATAATTGTTTTTTATTTCTTAATTATAATTAAATATTAATTATTTATGTTGGTATTTTGTTATTTTAAAAATTCAATTTGCCTAAATGTCATTGTAGTTCAACTTTAACCCATACATTCAAATTTTCGTTTGTTTTGTTGGTTAGGATTAAGTTAGGTCTAACTTCAAATGCGTCTTTCGCCATTCTTCAGTCTAATATGAGGGACATGGAACTGTTGTCAATCACCTCTCTGCGATCAGAGTAAAAATGGGCCTACACCCTGCATTGAAGAGATCTAACAAGGTTAAAGCCACACGACTCAATTCACGAACCTGCGAATAATGTTAGGAAATATTTTCTATATTTGTGTTTTTTTACATGTCCCTACCTGAAGACAATACCTGAAGACAATAATGACAATACCTGAAGACAATACCTGAATACCTGAAGACAATAATCTAATTCGAATCTAATTTGGTTTGATAACGAAAGCATTCTTGCTTCTTGTTATGCAAAAATAACCAAAGGACAGACGAATTGCTGTCTTGGGTACGAATTAAGTAACTCGATTTCCGATGTACATTAGATGAAGGTATGCAAAACTTTTATACTGATTTCTATTGTTCACATGCTATCAGTTTCACTGATTGAATCGTATATAATTCAACATTGGTAGGTATGACTAGACACTTCATTCATAATATCGCAGAATTATTATGTTTCACCAATACGTACCAAAGAGAAGATTCCAGAGCATTCCATAATAAACTGTTAAAGTTCGGAGAAAGTAAAACGAGGCTAAACATTTTTCAAAAAGCATCATCGCACCGATGTTATTCGAAGAGCACGAGATAAATCACCCGCTAGAAATAACAACAAGGTGGACACCCACCCAACGTGCTCTAAAGAACATTTTGACATTTCGTGTTAACTGCTTCATTTAATTGGTTGGCAATTCACATAGGAATTTCCTATTGTGAATTTCCTTTGTGAATTGCCATTGGTTTATAAACGAATATCATTTGATGCCTGTCAGGAAAAACTATTTGTGAGAAACATCAACAATACTCAACGTCTATAATGTACTGGGTGGCATGAAGTGTGTGAAGTTATCCCAGGATTTCATCCCAGAAAAAAATCAAATGTTCATCAGGCAATACTATTTCTATCCCATCCCAGGATTTTTAAATCATCCCCAAAATTCGCGAAATTTGCGTAATAAGTGTAGTCGTATTCCTAAATATTCAATATTTACGATAATGAAATGAGAACAAGTGTACATTAATAAACGCATATGAAGAAAACCAATCCTTTATATTTCATTAAATTCGAATTTAAATTTATGGTTCCCAGGAACCTAGAGTGTCGTTCCCGATCTCTATTTATATCGATACAGCATGATGCCCAGTACCTAACATAACATTGACAAGGCCAGCCGTATGTTAGGATTTTTGCTATTGGCCCAAATGTGTTCGGCCCAGTATATTTTTAATTTCATATAATTCGAATTTAAATTTATGGTTCCGAGGAACCTAGAGTGTCGTTCCCGATCTCTATTTATATCAATACAGCATGATGCCCAGTACCTAACATAACATTGACAAGGCCAGCCGTATGTTAGGATTTTTGCTATTGGTCCAAATGTGTTTGGCCCAGTATATTTTTAATTTCATATAATTCGAATTTAAATTTATGGTTAAATACATTTGGGCCAATAGCAAAAATCCTAACATACGGCTGGCTTTGTCAATGTTATGTTAGGTACTGGGCATCATGCTGTATCGAAATCAATAGAGATCGGGAACTACACTCTAGGTTCCTGGGAACCATAAATTTAAATTCGAATTATATGAAAATAAAAAAGATTGCTTATCTTCATAGGCATTTTTTAATGTACACACACCTTGTTCTCATTTCATTTTCGTAAATATTGAATATTTGGGAATACGACTACACTTATTACGCAAATTTCGCGAATTTCTGGGATGATTTAAAAATCCTGGGATGGGATAGAAATAGTATTGCCTGATGAACATTTTATTTTTTCCTGGGATGAAATCCTGGGATAACTTCACACACTTGGTGGCATGCTTTGAAATGTTAACATCATGCATCATTCATCTGAAAAAAAATTCCACTTAATCATAAGGTAGTGTCACGCTGTTGATCTTCTACCTCTCCCTCACTTTACTTAAGTGAAAAATCATAGCTCAGAATTATGAGCTACTATTATGAGCAAAAACAATTATTTATACAAAATTGTTGAGCTCGCCATAGTAACAATATATTGCTCTTGCACGTTAAGAGAGGTGGTCACGACAACGTTGACTATCCCTTCAATTTATAACTTTTTCCTAGAATAAGCGTGTACCTAATTCACATGATTCTGACATCGAGCTCAGGAATAGAGCCCATCAGATTATCCAAATTATTATAAACTGAGCAATTATTCTGGGGTTGGTTTTCATAAGTGAGCTAATGTATACAGACAATCCCAATGACAATGGTGAATCCCAATGTAAAGCTTTTGGGCACGTGGAGAGCTGCGAGTTCCACCATACGCGTCCGGTTTTATAAGTGACTGCCTAAGGACTTTGGAATTATCCGTTGTTTTGTTGACATTTTCCATACTCAATAAATATTGATTGGCTTCACTGACTGAATTGTTACTCTTCTGATTTAGTACCTCAAAAAATGCCTACCGATAAATTCATTCAGTTCAGTCTTTGAACCTTCATTCCAATCACAAGTGGTGACTTGTTGGCCAATTCATCATGAAGATTTTCCAATATCGGAAGGAGATAGTGGATTGCGGGAAACTGCATCAGTTACAGTCATTTCAATCGAGTCTCCACATAATGTCCGAACAAAGATAAAATATCACTACGATTTTCGAAGATTGAGACGTTCTGCTTCGTACAAACTTCGTTTTAAAATCATACCTAATTACAAATTTATAAGTGGCTCACTAAAATATGAGCAATTGGATCGAGCTGCCATCACCATAATAAGAATACCAAAGTAAGTGTACCAAAGGAACGAGTAAAGGTTTTACCAGGTACCTTTTTGAAACGCTCGTCGACTGAATATTTACAATCTCTTCAATAAGGTCGCAAGAGGACTTATCACTCCTTAACTTATCACTCCTTCGCAGTCGGTGATTTGCCACCTCTAAAATTAAATTTTGCGAATCATCGAAATTTACATCGGAAGGATGGACCTGTGTGTTTTGCTAATATATAAACCGGTCAAGAAGTGTTTCTGTTGCCTTCCTCAAAATGATATTGGAACGACTTGATGTTTCAAGGAGCCTAGCATGTCTTCATATGTTGTTAGTAACAGAGGGACGGAAACTAAGACAACAATTACTTTCAAAAGCAATATGTGCTTACTGGGATGGTATCCAAAACTGTTGGAGCTCATAGTTCTTCGTCATTTTTTTCAGTTTTACCAAGTAGTGACGTGACCAACCCACGTGGTAATGTTATGCTTGCTGAATTCCGCAAATTATTGGAATATTTCGGTTGTATTTTTTTTTTCTTTTGTTGTGTCCTCCGTCACTCAGGCTCAATTGGCCCATTGTGACCTCCCTTCATAGTGCATAGCTCCATGCTAGCCTATATTACTGAAATGGAAGAGAGATAGGTCGGTTCATGGATTCTTAACTTAACAGGGAGTCACAGATGCGTTCATTCTCATCACTGCATCCTGGTACCTTTTTTGTGTTACATTCTCTACCTTGAAAGCTTTATATGCACTGGTTGATATAAAGAGCGATTGTGTATCACAACATTTGTGGGGGTGACCACGTACAGTACGAATATACATATTTAAGATCCGCAAGGTCTTATTTGAGACGTGGTTAGGGCATTTTCAGCCGTTTAGAATCGCACTGCATGACCTAGCCCAAAACCTCAATCCTTAGTCGGTGTATACTCATAAATATTCTCACACCACCCAAACATATTAATTAGCACAGTAATCATCTCTAATTATATTTAAGTATAAGGATGGGAAATGTTCAGTTGGGAACGTATTTTTGGAAAGATTTATTCATAAGGGGTTAGACTATACATGGTATAAAGGAGGGAAACAAAATGATTTAAATTAATGACTTCGATTCACGTGATTAGGTTTTTAATGTATTCAATTTTTACACAACACGATATACATACAAACATGTCCAAATACCATACACTGACATAGTTTAAGTCTTGAATTCTTGTACATACATACTCGTATGTACGGGTATGTCGTAACGCGGGTGATCATTTATATGTGCCTTTCGTTTATCGATTAGCACAAAGAAAAACCAGAGGAAACCAAATTGCGTGACTGATTTTCTTTTGTTTGCTTATTTATTTATTTAATTACGTGAAAATCGATACAGTGGTTTTGGTTGTATATATTTTATGTTTATCCGTCGTTTTTATTATCGTGCTGTGTGTATTTTAATCTACTTGAAAATATAAATCAAATTGAAAAGAAGAAAAACGGAAAATAATTTAATTTTCCTTATACACACACACACACACATACACACACACACTCACACATAATAATAATAATGTGGTGGTTTATGTATATAATCTTGTGTTATTATATATCACTTGATATGGAAAATCAAGTCGAACAAAAAACGTTAAAACATAATTGGTTGTGTGTGTTAACTCCGACTACCGGATCCATATCATCATCGTTTTTGCGTGTGTGACTGTTGTTTTACATATGTTAAACTTATTATGACTACATATATATATGTTTTGACTTCGCTGTATGTGGTAATAAAGTAATTGTGGTTTAATCGCTACCAGCCACGGAATTTATGAAATTACAATCAGCAATAAATGTGACAATCTCAACCACACGAACGAATCTATTTTAATCTAATCCTTTTAGTTTTACATGTTAAAGGTGTCAAAATACTTATAACTTCGAAAAACACTTTCAGATCTTAAACACAATAAGTTTTCGGGGCTCAAGGCACTTCCTACTTGTTCGCGGTTCGCTTATTTCCGTCCTACGTACTTTACGCCATTACAGCCAATTCGAGGACGTATGGCTATAGGTCCGATTTTCTGAACCATCTGCACATGGGTCGGCCCATGAGTTCTGCGCTCCAACAGAGGGTCATAGTTCTGTTCATTCACACCACAGATCGTAATCTCATAGTGAAAAATCACTTTTGCATCCTGTTTCTATCGGGATTCGAACCCAGTACCTCCCGCTCCAACTGCCGCAGCTTTAACCACTGCGCCACCTGGGTGGTACAATAAGATTTATTATAAGGAAGATTTTTAAGACATGGGAACACTGAAGCATTTTGCTTTTTAAATTTAGCTTTAATCGCTGCAAAGCGGACTTTTAGACTGTCCTAGCTCCTTGTAACTGTCAGAGCTCCTGCACCCAACGCGCGTTCCTTCAAGTAAAGGTTGATAGCCCTCTTAAACTTGTGCATTTTATATTCAAATGGAAACTGAAAACTGGATAACGTATTCCACTTCCATAGATGTTCGATAAATAAATTCGCGCTTTGCATCTTCAGTTCGAGGTTTCGGCAGCTTCAGCGTAAACCACCGTAAACCCATCGTAACAAATGGTGGTATTTTCTCCCTTAATTCTGCAGAACATTTACCATTTATTAATCTATAGAACATGCAGAGTTTTGCAACGTCTCTGTAGTGCTTTAGACTGTCTAGGACCTGACTGTCTAGGATATATGGAGAACCTGATGCGATCTATAATAAAAAAAACCGTTTGCATCTATTGAGGAACCCGAGTTTACGTGAAGCTGATTTGGCCAATCCTGTAATGTGTCAATTCCATTTTAAAGTGTTGCTAATTTAAACACCAATCAGACCATTTCTATGATCAAGGAATGACGTCCAGTTAATGTAACGGTTTATGGGAATTTAACATGATGTCATTCAGGTTATAACATGCTTTCGGTTCTTATTTCGTAGACATCGAAAGCCAAAAGTATAGTGCCCCAGACATGGTTTAACAGGATATCCTGATTTTATTAAACGGACAGACAAATAACATTTCAAAGAAACAACGGCAAAATATACATATGGTTCCAGTTATTAGCTTTAAGGTCTGCATGCTAGGTTTTTTGAATAGGGTTCAGGCTTTGGTAAATACTGTTCATCGTGTAATTTGCAAATCTCTTGCTATTTATCGATAAAAATTAATTACGATTACCCACGATGTGATTGTAACTTCTACTCGCGTTATCGACAATAAAGTGACATTGAAAGCCACAAAATTTGGCTAAAGTGGTTTTCGCATGTGTTTCATTGGACATGAATCAGCCGTTTGTCTGCCTCATCTCGCAGTTAGAAAATAATTGGAGCGCTGTTCTTCTTAATTTAAATTTGGCGTATAATTATCTACTTTATCAGTGAGCTTAACTCGAAGCGAACGCCGGACACCATTGCCATAAAAAAGACAACTTGAGAATACTGGTGTCCATTGCCGTTTCATAAGTTATATTCATCTCAAGAGACGTTTTAGTGATGACGTGCATGACAAACATCTAGAGAATGTTTTGGATAGTCTTTATACATCATCAGCACCTCTCCAGTTTTCGAGTTCAGTATCAACGAATAAGCATTGTGTATATACGATACAAATGAGATTGTTCAAATTTTCTCGATTGAACATTGAAAAAAACGTGAGTTGTTAAAGAAAAAGAATCTTAATCTCCTCCACATAGATAGATATATATAGAAGAAATTATGGTAGCAATGAACCAGCTCAATTGAATATGATGTTTAAGAGTTATGTATCCAACATTATCTTTGAAAGATAAACACCACTGGTCTCTATGCACTCTCGTGGACCCACTTCAGCTTCACAAGCTGTTTTTAAAACCTAGTTCTGTAGAAGAAGTAATCGGTTTAATAGGACCATTGCAATAGGCAAACATTGGGATCCCGAGCAATTTTCCCAAATTGTGATAAATCACATCCTGAGTTGCTGAGATTGTTTGGAATTATGTGGGATGTGGTTTACAATGTTATTATCAACATGGCAAGTGAAAACGAGAAAACTCTTCAAGTTGAATTGGAGACTACGTAGCCTTACTATAATTAGGTCCATTTCTAAATTAATTAATTGTGTTTCTATTATAAAAGTGGTGACGAAGATGGGATAATCCTTGGAACATTTCCCCAATGTATTTTCAAATAGCAATTGACGGTTCTGGCAGATTTTGTTAATTTTGCTCACATTCAATATTGTCATCGGTAACAGTATATATATCATTGTCTCCATGAACTATTTTGAAATTAAGTGTTCCAAACCGATCTAAACACATAATATTAGAACCATTTTCTTGTTCCACTACAATTAATGGCAAATTACAGTTATATTGTTTGTATACAACGTCTACAAAGCAAACATCTTTGACTTTGACTGTGTTGCCTCCATATACCGGAAAAATCTTCGATGTTGGTTTACAAACAGGACTACCTAATTGTCGGTAGACACTTAGACCAACCATAGAACACATTGCGCCTGTATCAATTTGAAATGAGATTGAATGACAGTTAATCTTCAGTCCAATCCATATTTCATTACATGACAGTGAATTAATATCAATTGAATTGGTAACGGCTTTATTTCGATCCCTAGCTGGACTTGGGCTTAGAACGGTAACGATGGTTGGAAAAATAGTGGTCTCTATTGCAATTTGATCTAGAATTGTAACGCCTATCGTTAGATTAACCTCGTTTGAAAACCGTGATCGACCTCTCGAAAATGACCGATCCTTTGAATAAGACATGCACGCACTTGCTATGTGGCCTTTTTTTCGGCACTGATCACAAATAGCTTTGGAAAATTGGCACTGTCGACGATCGTGTTCTTCAATACAACCAGGCACGAACGGTAAAAATTTGAACAAAACCCACGTTGTTCACGAATCCGGCTTTGAAAACGACTAGCACTGCTAGCAATTTTATTAATTTCACCACAACTAGATTCTCCTTTAATTGTCGAAAACGTTTTGGTGGTGGTTTCATGAATCCTGGCGGTTTCCAGCACTTCTTTGAGATTTGGGTTTTGTTTTTGTAAACATGATACGCGAACTACATCATATGGTGTGTTAATCATAATGGCGTGCCTAATTAAATCGTCAACAAAAGAAACTTTACACGCTTCATTAGAACATTGGAATACGCAGTTTCTAGCCACGCCACGGAGATCTGCGACCCACTTATAACGCGCCGCCAAAATCTAAAACGTTTAACTTACCACGTCCCCGTTACACAATTTTTCCAATATATTGAAGATGAAATCTCCGACGGATGATAAGAAAAAGGCACGCTTTTGATTGTCGTTCACAACACCGCTTACCAAAAAATGTTGATTCAGCTTCTCCAAATACATAAGGCATTGATGGTTTATCTCCTCAAACGGTGCAAAAGGTGGAATTATAGCGTTCGTCGATTTTAATGCATCACCCATCCATTTTTGTTGGTTTTCCATCAATGTGTTGATGAATTGATTCTGCTTGGTCAATATCTGTTCCAACGCCCCCTTATCCATCGTTGAGAAGAAATTTTATTCTTCAAATTTGCAATCCAAACAGCTGTTAAGAAAGAATTGTAACGGCTTGTTGATGTAGGAGGTTTAAAATGTATTCAAACAACGCAGTGCACAACACCCATTGTAAACGTCAAAAAACCAAGTGGAGAGATTCGTATTTGTGCCGATTTGAAAGTGACGGTGAATCCACAAATTGAAGCCGAAATAGATATTCAATTCCTCGTATCGATGAATTATTTTGCCGATTACACGGAGGACAATATTTCACGAAAATTGCCTATTTTCAACTTGAACTCTCAGAAGAAACAAAAAATTCATGGTAATAAATACACCGTTTGGGTTTTACCAGTTTCAATGATTACCACTCGGGATCTCCAGTGCCGCTGAGATTTTTCAGCGATTAATGGAACAGCTAACCATCGATTTAGAATTTTGCTTAGTGTATCTAGATGATATAATTGTTTCCGGAAATTTACATGAAGATAATTTAAAAAACCTTTAAATGCTGCTCAATCGATTGCAAGAAAATGGTTTAGATGCCGCTTGGACAAATGTGAATTGGCAAAACTCGAAATAGAATACCTAAGCTCTTACAAACTTTTTGTCAACATATCGCACTACACCACTTAGAATCTGCTATCAGTCTCTTGCTGAGATGTTACATGGTAGCTGATAACTTTGCTGTCTTCGTTAGCAAGCATTCACGTATTCGAAATTCAGACATACCGTCAACGAAGTTTAAAATTAACGACAGTGTGTATGTCAGATATTTTTCTGTTAGAGGAACCACCAGGTGGAGAAAAGGTCACATATCCAAATGTGTAGGAAACCGATTGTATTTAGTAAAAACCAACATAGAAATATGGAAGCGACATCAGAATCATATTCGAACAAGAGTCGCAGTACCAGATGATTCTCAATACAAACCGATTGTTTCTGCCGATCATTATCCAACATCATCATCAAATCCAACTCCACGGGATTACCCAAACAGCATGTTGCCGTTGATAGCTGAAAATGAATCAACCAAAATTGTTCCGAACGGAGGACTAGCATCAACAACATCACAGATTGCTGCACCAGCGAATGAGCAAGATGTAGAAACTCCGGCGAATGAGCAATATGTAGAAACTCCAGTCCGGCGGTCATCACGCGTTTCAACAAAAACCGTGCGGTTCCAATGTTAGAAGTAATTATTTCGAATTCCTAATGTAAAATGTAAATGTTATTGTTAAGTCATTTTTGTAAATGTTAACAAATTTGGAAAGGAGGAACTGTTATATCTCTCTTCCATATTTAATGTAGCATGCACTAAAGTATAATTACGTAATAATTATTAGTCTCTTTAAAAGGTGCTGATTCTAATTAACCGCCAAACGACATTTTGATTATTGTCAAATTGTAGTTGTTATTATTCGATCTCTCATGATGAACGCATATAGTCGGCTTAATAAATAAAATTAATAAATTGTGTTTCTATTATAAAATAAATCTTCTTGATATTTTAAAGTGATCACAGCAAATTAAAAAATTAGATATATGTAAGATAGCCTACCGCGTAGTATACTGGTTCGATAGTTTTTTCGCTGTCCGTTTTCGTTTTAAGATGAAGAGTTCTTCTTAGTTTAAAGAGGTTTTCTGAAAATGTGATACCTTGCCAAAAAAGAGAACTAAAGCTTTATTTTTGATTCGCGAATGGTATCATGATTATTTCACAGCTTCGTAAAAGAAAAATAAATTATGGACTACACTAATAAATATTTTGTTTCTGACGGTATAATGGCAAATAGTTCGAAACTCACAGATCATACCAAATTTTTCATATGACCACAACGTGAGGTCACTTTTCAGATAAAATAATCATAAAAAGAAAGTCGATTATTTACTAATATAGCTTGAAAATGACTTTGCTGGGATAACTGCATTACTGTTCCTGCGTGACAAACATACATTTCTCATATCATCTATCTGAGTTGCGATACTCCTAGATATTGAACATATATAAAGCTCAGATTTGACTAACGAAAAAAGAGTGTGGTAAAAGTTGCATCCAAAAGATAGTACAGTCAGAGTTGATCATTAAAAAACTATCACAGCAATGTATACGACCTTCCGAGATGTATAGAGATTAAGCTAAAGAAAAACCTCGGAAAACTCGAAACACGCAGTGAAATCGAAACGAAGATTCAAATGCTGCAATCTCAAAACACGGTTCCAGTAACGTGAAAGGTTATAATCATTTGGCCAAGGTGATGGAGAGTAACGAATTTTAATATAATGACGTACACATAGCCTCAGGGGTTGGAAAAATGTAATTACATGGACTTCCATTAAATATAAACGTAAGACACAAAACCAGACTCTCGACTTGGTATTTCTTAGGAATAACGGTTATACCAGTATGACTTGAAGCTTCACTCACATTAAAGCTCATTAAACATTTCACATACGGTAGAACATCAACATATTGAATTTTGTTAACTCGAGCATTTACTTTTGATTTTGATGAGCTTTTCAAAGCTTTTTGGAGCTTTTTAATCTTCAATTGTAAATATTGTATAAAACCAGTTAAAACTAATATATTTTGCAAAGTAATATGTAAAGAGTAAATCACTCATTGGGAAAGGTTAGACCATTGGAACTGGAAAGTACCAGTTTAGAATCCCTAGGTCGGATTTTTATATGCAACAAAACACGAAATTAATAACATAACGGTAGGATGAAACTACGTCTGTGATTGTAATTGCATCTTATCCACAGTCGATCTAACAGCTTGCGGCAGTCGGAGTGGGTGGTATTGGGTTTAAATTCCGATAGTGACAGGATGTAAAATGGTTAATCCACCACCCCGGTTGGATTACTAGCGCCATCACTGTTGGAGTATAAAATACAGGGACTGAACCATCTTCCATGTCAGTACTATAGGCCAAAATAGAAATATACGATTTGGCTGCAATTGTTTAAAGTACTAAAGAGAGTGCCTTGAGCCCCCTTGAAAAAACTGCGAAACAAATTTAGTTAAATAGTCTGAAATGTGAAAAGAAATAGTCTGAAATGTGTCGAGAAATTTGGGACACGCTTTAAATACACACACATATATATATATATATATATATATATATATATATATATATATATATATATATATATATATATATTATATATATATATATATTATATTATTATATATATATATATATATATATATATATATATATATATATATATATAAATATATATATATATATATATATTTATATATATATATATATATATATATATATATATATATATATATATATATATATATATATATATATATATATAGATATATATATATATAGATATATATAAATATATATATATATATATATATATATATATATATATATATATATATATATATATATATTATATATATAAATATATATATATATATATATATATATATATATATATACACTCCCAATCATATGAATAGGTTCACCGAAATTTTTCAATTGCAAAGGTATTAACGGTTTCAATATTGAAATAAAACTGTGCCATTTTTACGTAGTTTAAGAACCAAATGTGATATATTGAGAGACCCGTTAGCTTTTGTGTTAGATTGAAAATAAATCTATCAATAAAATATGCATCATTAGAATAGGTTCACTTGGAAAACTACAAATAAAAGTGTTTTTGTTATGGGAAATTATTATTTTTATTATTCGGTTGTGAGTGTTACCTCCATTATTTAAAATCACGGGATCGAATCATATAAAGATTTCAAGTAATTCAAAGACAGTTCCTTCCAGACATCCTTTATTGCTGCGAAGAGTGAGTCCTGGTCCTTAAATTGCTTTCCACCTTCATAAACTTTTCTTGCCATCCGTCCCCACAGATTTTCAATAATATTTAAATCAAATGAATATGGTGGCCATGTCAAAACTTCGATGTGTTCCGCATGGAACCAACTTTAAATGATTCGAGCCATATGAACAGGCGCGTTATCCTGTTGAAAAAGACGTTCCATCGGCCCACAATTGGTATCGATTTTTGGACGAGCATTTCCTTATATGGTTTTGTTTGTAACTGCTTTGCAATTCGATGGATCCATAATAACTGATTGCACCCCAAATCATAACACCCTCGATTTTGCTGTGTCTCTTCTACAAAACGCATTCCTCCTTTCTCAACACGTGAAAGTATTAGTTGAATCCGTCCGGGCCATCAAAATTAAACTTTTTTCATTAGTCAAAATTACTTTTCGCCACTTTTTAGACCAACTCATCACTTCTTTTGCAAAGATTAAACGACGTTCTGGATGCTTTGCATTTGGAGTGGTTTTTTAATTATTTTTCGCCTTCTTATGTAAGGACATTTTTTGATGACCCTTTGAACCGTCGAAATGCTGGCGGAACAACCTAATCTATTTGCGATTTTCACAGCTGATAAAGCGGCATTGGAGGTTTCTTTAATGATCAACCGATTTTCCCGTTCATTTGTTGCTCTAAGGGTTTTCCCTTTCATGCGTCCTTCATAATTTTCTTTATCCTTTTAAGACGAATTGACGACGTTGCAACTTCGACCTATTTTGATTCCAATATTTCGGCCGGAATATCCTTCTTCTTGTAAAACCTCAATTTTTCTCTGCCCATTTTATTGCTATAATAAATTTTCTGTAATTAATTTGAAATATTTTCATAAATTTTTGAAATATTAGAAAAAAAATGGAATATTTTTTATGGCTGACCTCGATTAAGCTTGATGCTTGATTTCACAATTGAAAAAACCGTTAAAAGCTAAGCCGTTTTTAAAAAATTGAAATATATATATATATATACATATATATATATATATATATATATATATATATATATATATATATATATATATATATATATATATATGTATATATATATATATATATATATATATATATATATATATATATATATATATATATATATATATATATATATATGTATATATATATATATATATATATATATATATATAAATATATATATATATATATATATATATATATATATATATATATATATATATATACTACATTTCGCTTCTGTTTATCAACGAAACACAAAATATTACGCCATGATTTGAAGTTCAAAGTTTTAATATCGATTTGAAAGAAGTATAGAAAAATATAAAGCTCTTTGAAAGTAACATGTTTATCTAACTTGCGGCAAACTTTGTGTTTCGAATACGTAATATAAATATAGAGCAACGTATGATATACTCGGATATACACAAGTATATAGTCAAGCAATTAGTGAGTTACATAATAATAAAAGTTTTTTAAAACGCGATTTAAAATAATTTTCCGAACTTAGTGTTTTGTTCAAGCATCATTATATTTTTTGTTGTTGTATTATTGATAGCATTTTCATTTCGCTTCATTCGTTATCACCCAATAAAATATTATTGTTTTGTTTTAAGTTCAAGAAAATGATAACTGTTTTATAAGGAGGACTGGTTATATACAAAGAATCATATCGTTTGACATTTATTGACAACACCTGAAATGTGAGTAACGGCATCATGATTTGTAAGCTTTTATCACTTCTTTAATTCACAGCGCTTTGATGTTTGTCTAGGTCGAATAGAAAGGAGTTATATGGATTCATGGGATTAGCGTCAGTGAGTAACTTCACTTCCCATGAACGATTTCAGGAACGATTATCTAATCGCTATTCGATTTCATTGTCCTTATTCGATTTATAGGTTGTAAATACGCCGTTAGTGCTGACGCACGATTATTTAACTGGTTCAAGCATAAAATGTAAAAAATTCAAAATACTTTTATCTTGTAGGTATGGCTTAAATGTACAGTCTTCGAAAACTGTTGTTCCAACTCACCAGAAATCATGTGATATATTATGATCAAGAATCGCTTCGTCCAATAAAAACCGCGAATTAATATACCACTGGAACCGATAGGAAATGGATTCTTTTTACAAGCCCATATATTAATTTTCTTAAAATTCACAGTTTGATCAAGAGAAGGATGGTCCAACTTTTATTTTCAATGTCGAGAATTAGCTTCTTTCAGATGAGATGCATCAAAAAACTATAATTGATTAAAAAATGGAAGTACTTAATGAATACCTGCTATTCTACTTTTCGGGTCTATTTAGGCTTGGTGTTGGAATTGAACTATTATTTAGTAATATCAACGGGGAGCTGGTGTTCAATGTCTGAATAAAGACTGATATAAGCAAACATTTTAATGGGTTAAATCTGCTGGTCTTAAATTGAATATCGTTCTCTGTATCGTGTTAGATTATCTTAATTATTGGTATAAAAAAGGTGCTCAAGTTTTTTGAAAGTATATTCGGGCAAACTTGCTCATGAATCCTCAGAACAAATATCAAGATTAAAGGTATTCAGGATACAATCTCTGCTTGCTGGAGTGTTACCATTAGCTGTTTCGACCTGCTCCGTTTTTGTCTCACATTTGAAATGCAATTATGACTGAAATTGGTGACTGGGGAAAGTAATTATGGGGACTAAGGTGGAGGAAAACTTTATAATCATGGGATACTTTCAGTTTACTGAGTTTATGGGAGTGATGCAAAATGATAGGATGTGTACTGTCGTAAGAACCTTATGAGTTGTGTGGCCATCCTCTAACTCGTAATATTTACTCAGAATTTACAAAATGCCGCCACAAGTGGACGATTCGTCCAGGGTGATTTGATTTAATAAATGCTATACGAAATTCCTTACCTCACGTGGAAGCTGTTACTTAACCAAGACGTCCCAGAAAACCAGGTTTTATACTATATATCTGCTGGTTGTGTACCGCGTGATACAAGATCTTCCGAATTGTGCTTTGAATTCACGTATCGCCAAAGTTAACGAGTAAGATGTAAGATTTTTGAAACCTTGTTGTCCACATTGATGTGTACTGTCTACATTTTTTTCTTGTGTTAGTTGGTGTTTTGTTCTAGTGGCCAGTCTAGTTAACGTGTTCAATCTATAATAGTCTATTTCAGCACTAGGATTAAATCTCCAAATGGTACGTTTATAATCTCACTGGCTTGAATATACCAAAACCTCTCGAAACAACTTTGGTTATTTGCAGTCGCATGATTGTCATTGTTAAATCGTCATTGACGGGAAGTATTTCCTAAAACAAAAAAAAAATTAGGAAAATTATTTAGGATATATTAGGAAATTTGTAGGATATACTTCACGTATGTGCGTAGGAATGTGAAGTTTTTCCTAATCCTAATTAAATACGAATGTGTTAGTGTAAATAATATTTAAAATCCATATTAAACGAAACATATTTAATGTAATAATTTATTTATTCATTATTACGATTTGAGTAAAATAATTCAAATATGTTAATTATTGTTTTTAAATATTTGCCTTCTAATTTTCATAGATATGTATCGAACTTAATAATAACGCAAGTTAAGTGATTGACAGTGTGATTCGAAGCATTCAGTACAGAATTATGGTAAATTTAATTGTCCCAAGATTCCTCGTGTACATTTTGTATAAGTCAAGATCTATGCTCTATAGAAAAGTAATTTGAATGTTTTAAAACATATAGTTTTAGGCACTTAGGAAAATTAAGGAAATCTTTTAAGTTACTGTACAGAATTTGTTGATGTCGGCTTTTTCGAATTTTCCTGTTATTATTAAACGATGGACATTCTGAGGAAAAACATCATTTTGAGAAGAACCATTTGTTAAGGAATATAATTAATACATTTTAGTATTGAAACACTCGTATAAGTAAATAATTTTCCTAACTTGGGATGAATGTCAGTAAATATATATAGTATCGAATTACATTATGCCGTGTTTTCGTCTTTTCCTTTGGGGATTCTGATTGAGTGGCAGTGACAAATTGCAATTATGCGACTCTCTATCTCACCATCGTTCTTTAGCTATCATACCCACAAATGAACTTTAAATACAGCATGTGGTCCTTCATTTATCTCGATTCATAACTCGAGCTTTTCAGTAGCGACATTACAAGTATACGAAGGTATAGTTCGACTTAGTCACGCAAACGCAGTCGGGATCTTCCTGTATGACGTACAGCGACTAGAATCCATTCAGAAGAAGTTCCGAATTTCCATTTGAGACAAAACTCGGTCAATTCCTAATCGATTATGATGGGACTAGGTATGTCGGATAGAAGTTGAAATTTAAACCGGTTTTTCAAAAAAGCTCTAGAATATGACCACCTGGGATTGAACTCGACCATTTCTTAATCGATTATAATTGAAGTGGGTATGTTGGATGGAAATTGGATTATAAAATGATATTGGAAAAAGTTCCTGGAATAACGCCATCTGGGACGGAACTCGGCCTTTTTTTAACCGATTTTGATAAAATTGAATATGTTTGATGGAAATGAGATTGGAAATTTTTTTTGGGCAAAGTTCTGAAATATGGCCACCTGGGACAGAATTCGAATATTTTTTAGCCGATTATGATGGAATTGAGTATGTTGGATGGAAAAAGGTTATAATAAAATGATTTTTGGAAGAAGTTCCAGAGTTTGGCTACTTGAGACGAAACTCGGCTATTTCTTAACCGATTATAATAGAATTGTGTATGTTAGATGAAAATGAGATTCCAAAATGATTTTTGGAAGAAGTTCTGGTATATGATCACATGGGACGGAGCTCGATTTCTCAACCGATTTTGATGGATTTTGTATGTTGGATGGAAAAATGGTTTTTGAAAGAAGTTCTCAAATATGGTCACCTGGGATAGAACTCGGTCATTTACTCCGATTATGATAGGATTCGGTATGGATGGAAATGGTATTATAAAATGAGTTTTGAAATAAGCTCTACAATATGGTCAACTAGGATGGAGCTCGACCATTTCCTTATCCATAAAATAAACAAATAAATATAAAAATAATAACATTAGCAACTTCGCGTTGCATATATTTTAATGATTCGTGAACTTTAATACAATGTTACGTAGCTCTACGTTTTTGGTTTTGATTTCTAATTTGAGATCTGCTGCCTTTTTTATTATTCGTTGTTAAAGATCTTGAAACAAGGCCTCGCCAACAAGTTCGATTGAATTTAATGATTACGATGATATCGCTGTCACCAAGAAGTCGCTTTAATTCATAATTCGAACGAATCCGATAATAGTTTTCCGCAACTTAAATTTAATCAAAAATGAAACGAACGATCTTCATTTTAAGCGAAGATAAGATTTGATCGTTTTGAAAGCCTGCGCAGGTGTTAAAAGTTTTTTACAATGTGCGAGCTGCTTATACGACGCCGACTGATGTTTAGGTAAACTTTATTTTGGGAATTTATGTTTGCCTGAATATTATGTTTTGATGTTGCAATGTTTTAGAAACATACTGAAACATAATAATTTTAAGCTTGATTTATTTTCTTTTGCTTCAAAAGCTCGTCGCATTATCGTTTCCTTCAATACCTCTAGTATATGCACACTTATTTTGATTTCGAACGCATCATAATAGGGGTAATAGTTCATGAGCAAAACTAAAAATAACAATTGTTTTCTTTTATCCATAAACAATTTCATTTTTGATTGTGTAATTTTGATAATATTGATTGCCAATACGTTAACCTTATGATAATTTACGCTAATGTTAGTCCATAACTTAAGTAAACCTGTCGGCAGAAATATTGAATTCTTCATAGCCAAGTAATTATTTAGTTTGGAATGCACCGCTAGAGATTTAATTGCTGTTTAACAAATAAAAAAAAATGGAGGGGTGTATTGTTGTGGCAAACACCCGACTTATTTTTACAAATATATCTCGAAAACACCACATTTCATTGTGTTATGATAAAACTATCTTTTATAATCAAAAACCATTTACCACACCGACCAAACGGCACGTGTCTATGGGCGTACGTTCTCGATTTGACTATTGCGTAAGGTAGGACATCAATGGCGAACTGCTAAAGAATTTAGAGAGCTTCGGATTTAGATTGATTTTATTTGATTTTCCGTTAGCATAGGTCTAGACCTACTCAAAAGTGTTTGTCGCTATAGTTCCCACCATTTAGTATAATCGGAAAACTCGGAAAAACCAATTTTTTTAAATACATGTTTTTTTCTTAAAATATTAGTATTCCGTTATCTTTATAAATTGTGATAATTTTTCCAATGGGCAGTGTCCAAAAATTTTCCAATGGGATAACAATTACCCGTTTTTATGTAGTTTTCGAATTTGTTTTGTATTACGTATTTTCAAATACATATATACATTTTTATTATTGTTTTTGATTTTAGGAATAACTTTTTTTTAGGAAATACTTCACAACCGTAAATCGTCTTGAATTCTGGGTCGTACAAGTAGTTTTTCATCTGCATTCTAAATGGTATCAACTGGACTTCTTATGTTAAAATTAGGATCTGCTTAATGTTAAATGCACTAACTGGTGTAATCGAGGCTTTGTCTTTGTAAAAGAAGGAAGTTTCGCTAAGATACGATACTTAAATGGTTCGATGTCACTTTGGATCAGTATGCGGGACGAAATTGTGACATTATATTTGTCTGATCGTTTACATTGATCCATGTTCAATTAAGAAGATCCTGCTTCACAAGGGATAATTAACAACATGATGAGCCGATATTTGACACGAGTGCTGCTCGAGTTCCTGCGTTTTGGAATTGTTGAAATGCATTCAGTATTTTCATTGCTATCCCAGCGCCCGCCATCAAATTTAAATCATGATTCGAGGGTTGGGAAATCAATGTGCAGTGGATTATGGGCTTTTAGTTGACGAGTATCTTGATCAAGCAAAAAATTAATTAACCACGGGTCCCGTTCTTCGATAACAACCCCGCAATGTCTGTAAACCTCGTATCACCTCATTTATCAACCTGATTTGATTTATCTGTCAAAACTGTTCATAGAGTACAGTGGGCCTTGAACTTCAATATATGCTGTACGTTTCATATCTAGCTTAAGAATACGATTCTATTTTGTAAATTCATCCACAGTAAAGGGTTAATTTTATGTCTGTTGAATAACTGAATAGAAAATCATTCTAATTCGTGCCATGATTTTTCATATCAAATGTAAAAACTTTATGTTGCGCCCGTAATAAAATATTTATTCATGCTGCATGTTATTGTGTTGTTTTAAATTAATACATGACTTCTAAAAACTATGTATTGCTTAAAGGTATACTGACAAACACTATGCCTTGAGCATAAAATTGATTTATATGTTATTTATGTAGAACACATCCAATCGATCTGCTATATGCAAACGTGTCTAATCTGATTTAGCTATGAAACGTGTTTGTTGTAGATGTTGTAATGAATCTACTGTTTTGTACTTATGGCACTGTACATCTGGTAATGTACATTTAGTTATGTTCGTGAGAGTGTACCCAAAAAAAACAACCGTTCCATCATTTCCAACAACTTTCTCAAATCAACTGAACGTAGAAGAGCATCCGAAAGGTACAATTTTTCAAATGAACCACAATCAGTTCCAGTTACATTAATAATATTTCCACACAGTGTTTTGTAAACAATTCGGGTGGACTTCTTATAAAATTATCGCTGCTATACGATAGTCATTATGTTGTTTGAAGATGGGATGTCGACACCAACTATCAAGCAAAACTCTGGCGAAAAGGTATTAATCTATAGTGACCTGGTCCATCGAGCAAAACTATTTCTTCTTCTAAAGAACTATAGGCTTAAAAAAGAATACCAAAAATCAAAACTGACATATCCAGCACGGCAGTCAAGTCGTTCTTGAGCAGAATTTGAAAATTACCCTTCGTGTCATCACCGGAATGGGGAAACCATCTTAAAACGGGACTGGCTGGATGACACGTCGCATGGACTGAATTTTGGAAATCTGAAATAATTACCCTTATTATTTAAGATGACTGAAACTCCGGACTCCAAGACACAAAAGTAACATATTGCAATCCTTCGATTCCATCAATATGTTAAACCGCGTTATATACATTCTTACATCAAACTGCAGTAGATTAAACGAGGGACACGGGATATTTGTGGAATCGAGCACAACGTATCTGATACTGCCGAAAGTCGAACAGTTGCTGATGAAATGTAGGTTATCATCAACATTCTGATTCAACATGCAATGGCGACTACTTTTGCTACAACCATTGTACCAGTAAGTATCACCTTCTGTCATTTATGTACATTTATAACCTTATGTCATATGTTATAATTACAACAAAAATAATACACAAAAAACTTATGCTTTAACACCATCGTCGCCTACAGTGACCTCTTCACCTACCGCATGTTTATTTAAAGAGCGCGGGATCATTTGCAAAAGAATTCGGTCTGTCGCACATATTACCTACAAGATCATATCAAACAGGTCTTACTTATACTCTATACAATTTCGTTTCAGAAGTAGAAGATATAAGGTCCTATAAGCAGTGGTAAGGCGTAAATTGATATCCTCACCCACTCTATTATAATGTGAATAAGAGATCCAAGATACTTGAAACTGACCAGTCATTCAAGCGTGGAGATCTCATCAAAATTGGCACCCAGATCAATCACAAAGTCTCTTGGTACTTCGGTATCATGTAGATGGTACCCAAATTAATGCAGCAGGATTTTAGCAGACCACCTTTTCCAAAAACTTTCTACACCATTATCTCTACTGCCACACCTTTTTATAAGGAAACAGTTTTCAAAGTCGGAACAACAGCCTTTCCAGTAGACGGCAACCTATAACAGACAAGCAAGGGATTCAGTTATTCCCATTAATCTAGTATTATTTATCACACCCATCCGATCTCTTCAGAGGCCAACATTGAAGTATATCAGATAAATAATTTGGCAGGTATATATTCCTAGAGATGGTGGCAATGAAATGGACTATGGTTATTTATTCAACAAAGCACAAGCGCATTTATTCATAGAAGCGTTTAAACTAACACATCTACAATAACAAGAGGCTTGGAAAGATTAGACTGATATACAATTTAATAACAACTTCAGTAGCAATTAAGCAACTTAATAGCGGATAATGAACGTTTAACAAGTATTAAAGAATGGCGGTGCCTGAAACGAGGTATAACTGGTACTGTCCGATTCACTCAATTCTTATGCGAAACATCACCAAATCTCAAAATCAGGACGATCCTGTAAGACACCGCATAAAATGCAGAGACAGCAACCAAAAATTACACAATACGATACACACACTATCTTCTGGAGTTTCTATTTTTGGGAATAGTCTGGGGCCCTATTATGAAAAAAATGCGATTTCGCATTTTCATACGATATCGCATTTTGGTATTATAAAACAATATTTTCGCAAAAATGCGCCCGAAGTCGAATGCGAACGCCATATTATAAAACGCCACAGCGCATTTTTGCGAAACTTTATTTGACAAATGCGAATGCACATAAGCAGTCGGATATCGCAAATTTACAGTTTAATTTAATTCCTCTTTATTTTTTTTTAAATAAATTAAATAAAAATTAATATTCGTTAATAAGAAATTAATATTCGTTAAATTCAATTTAATTTTAGGTTAAAAATTTGTATATAATATATTTTACAACTTATAGTCATGAACTCATAATATTTATGCTATGATTCCCTTTCCGATTATAAAAATGATTTTCATTAAGAACCATGATCTAATAAGATCCATGAGCTTTAAATCGTTGTAGCAGCAAGCTTTAAAATCGGTGGAATACATTCTTTATGAGTTTCTTTTTAATATTGATGTAGTATCGACCTTCTTCGTCATGTTCACAATTTATATTTAATGATAACGCAACACAATCCATTCAAAATTAAATTAAATAACTAAATTCAAAAACACTGCGAATTGTTAATTGAGGTTATAAGAATTGATAGATGTTCTTATGACATTTAAAAAAAAAATCCCAAAAAAAATTTCCCTGTGGGAAATACGATATGCGATAATCGCATTTCATAATACAAACGCAAGCGGCGGATCGCATCCGCAAAATCGCAAAAAATGCGATATACGAACGGTTTCATAATAGGGCTCCTGAACTATCTTGTTCGTAGGTCGAAAGCATGCTGTTCACCGACATATTAAAATGTAATCAGCAAATCAAGTCTGAACGAATAGCCATTGACAAGCACAATTATAGTTGTTCGGCCCCAGAATGTAAATCAATGACATGGTAAAATAAACAACGAACTCAGTTTGGTGACTTCAATGCTAGAGCAGCCAGAAAAGAATAATGTGGTCCTAGCTCTCGACACGATATTGCGACCGAAAATGGACTGAAAGAATAAAGGATTGTAGCGTTGCTTGGTATGGTAAGCTAAATTGCTTAAACAAAGGCACCAAGCAAGCTCGAATTGTAGATATTTTGGTTTTAATCAATTCCCACATCCAGTCAATGGCCTCATCCATCTCCTTAGACCTTACGCTCCCACCACACTGTACTCACCTGTTTATTTTATTTTTTTTTATATTTTATTAGAATATATGCTATCTTTTTTGGGGCTCAAGGCTCTTCCAGCTCTTTCGCGGTTCGCTTATTTACGTCCTTTTTTACGCCTTAACGGCCAAATCGAGGACGTACGGCTATAGGTCCGATTTTCGTAGAACCATCTGCGCATTGCATAGCTCCATGCCAGCCTATGGTACTGACATGGAAGATGGGTCGGCCCATGAGTTCTGCACTCCAACAGGGGGTCATAGATGTGTTCATTAACACCACCGATCGTAATCAGATGGTGAAAAATCCCTGTTGCATCCTGCCCCTATCGGGATTCGAACCCGGTACCTTCCGCTCCAACTGCCACAGCTTTAACCACTGAGCCACCTGGGCTGCTCACCTGTTTAGCATCGAAACAAAAAAATATTAAAACAAAACAAATGTCGAGGCTGGGTTTAAGCCAGTATATAGACCACTTTTGTCTTTTTCCTGCAAAAAATGCTGCGAGAAACCACCGAGAGAGGCACCAGAAACCGTATAAAGAATAAACAGCTACGATTCCGCCGGAAAGAAGAAATCGTAAACAAATAACAAAACAGATGGCAGATATGGGTACGGCCGAAAATGTGCCAAGTTACGCTCAAGATTTTCGAAATGTTGCGAAAATATCGAGTTGCTGAAATATAAGTTCTCAGAATACTCCAAGAGCAAATGCCAGACATACGTGCTGGTAGACTGGTGCCCAACTTCGAGTTTTATATTAGTTGTCTACCCAAACCACAAACAACGCGGACCTGCACGATACAGGATCTACTTTTTCAGATGTAAAAAACGTGATATTTACATAAGGTTATTTTTTAAATTCCATACAGACCGCAGAGCGGTTGATTGAGGATCCATCCTATGAGGAATTCATCATGACCAAGCAGAGACTGAACAAAAATCGTTCACCGAGAGTTGACTGCATTAATTCAGAGCTCATGATATTCGGAGAGCTAACTTTGTGGAACTCTCTTTTCAATCTTGTTCGATTGGTATGGTGAAATGAAGTAATGCCTGAAGAATGGAAAGTGGCCGCGTTATGTCTAGTACTCAAGAAAGGTGATCGTTTGAAATGCGACAATTATCGCGGTATTGCTCTCCTTTGGACAGCATCCAAGTTATTGTCATACATTAACTTAAGAAGTACTCCCCTGGCGGAGGAAATTATCGGTAACTACCAAAGCGAGGATTCCGTTCAAATTACGTCACTGATCACGTTTTCTACAGATGATTCTTTTCAAGTACTATGAAACATCTCGCAATGTACATCAGGTTTTACTAAATTTCAAGCAAGCAATCGAGAGAGACTATGGTAAGCGCTTGAATATTTAGGAATACCAAACAAATACGCTCATCGGTGTAAAATGGCAGTACCTAAGTCATAATGCTGTGTCAAAGTGGAGAACAGGCTATTGAGAACTTTTGCAATTAATTCCGTTATTCGACTAGGAGATGCGTTATTTCCTATATACTTTTGAATAGTTCCGATATTTTTATCTTATTCAGATTATATCCGGGTGATTAAAATACACGACAAAGGAGTGAGACTAGAACATTACTCAGCGTACATTGGTCACAAAACCAACGAGTCTAAAACACAATAACTTATTGAGATTTATGTATCTTGAACTTCTCAATACTCACGATAACAGTGTGGAAGAGGATATCAAGGTTTTATCTTTACATCCGCTACTTCCACTTCTGAAATCAAAAAATATCTACGAAAGGTGGCTTCTACTATACGAGAGAAGAATCATGCGTATGATACGTTTACGAGATCAGGCGTGTAATTCGAATTCATGATATTGGGCATGGAATCCATTGTTGAGCGGGTTAGAAAACGAGTTATCAACGTAAGGTTATTTGTTACATTCTTTATGTAAAAACCCTATGGGTTGATTGAAGCTACCTTCACCTGTTGCTAATGCGATAAGAGCTGTAGGTATTATTACTGGACCCGATTGTGTTGCTACATATGTTTGAGATATATGCTGTCCATTGGTATTCTTTCGTAAGTGCAGTCCTGTGTTATGCTTTCCATGGCATATGGACATTGGTTCCGCTGGCAACATGTAAGGATTTCGTGATCTGCAGCTAATCAGTTCCGGCATAATTTATGCAGCATTACCACTTGTGATTTTTCGATGGATTTCATGTGTTGAAATCCTACGCATTCATTAATCTTATATGACTCTTTCTACAGTAGACACAGATAACTGCCGTTGTTAAAAAGCTACGTTTAACTATTTAGGCCTTGTTTTGCTGCATTGGTGATTACTATTGCCTTCCAATGGTTTAAATCTTCCCTCCAAGAATCTTAAAAATTGTTTTATTGATTGGAATTCTGTTGGGTTTTCCAAGGACATTTCATAGATTCGTCGTGACTCGTTGTCCAGGTTTTTAGTCAAACTAAAAATTATTATTGAATTCCATGATTCAATATTTACCCCGCAATTTTGGATTCCATACAGACACCCGATTAATATATCATGCAGATTCCTAAGGGCTGCAGCGGATTCAATGTTTATATTTTTTTGTCCAAACAAAGTGCTAAAATATGTTGTAATTAGCAGTGTTCGGTAGTTCTCTCCTATTGGTTGAAGACGATTTATTAATTTGGCCACAGCACCTTCCACCTGACCCTTATGGTAGTTGATTTTATGGGTGTCGGTTATCTCTGTGTTCTCATGAATTAGCTTTGCTGAATGTATCACAGAACCTGGACAATCACCTGCAAACATTGGGATTACAATTCGTGGTGACCGAATGTCCGTGATTTGATTCGTTGGTTTTTTATATGTTTCACATTCTTCCATCTTGGTTGTTATTTCGATGATGGCAGTTTGATACTGTGTATCAATTTTTTCAAAATGTTGTTCCGTGAAATACGTAATTTCTTGATCTTTATCCTCGGTAGCAAGCATGCAAATCTCCTGACTATTGAATCCTTTATCATGGCTGCTATTGGCCGTTTTTGTCCCGGTTTCTTACAGGTTCCCGATTTTGTTGAGTTTTCTGTAAAGTGTTCTCATCCTGTTGGTTTGACGCCTTATTAGTCGTGTAGTTCAGGATTTGTTAGATTTGGATCCGACTCGTTTGTGTTGTTGGCTTTTCTTTTTTTGAACCTTTTATTTTTACTTCGTTTGTTGTTACTGTCCAAGATGATGATGCTTGCAATGGCACCCATATGTGCTTCAAAATGACTGCGAATTGGCATCGGTGTACTTGGCGGGCCGTCGTTGAGTTTGATTCGCATGTCAGCAATAAACTCGTTGTACAATACTATCACTCCTTTACATATTTGGAAGTAAGGGTATTTGTCATTCACACCTTGTAACTGTAGGCTTTATCTTATCGTCTGTTTGTTGAAATTTTGAACCTCTGTGGACTTTCCTTTTTATAATTGCTATACATTTTCTCAATCTGAGCTGCAGGCTCTTCCTGATTAAATACAAGCGTTTCCATTTTGGTTGTTGTTTTACGTCAGCTATTGTTGCTCTGACTTAAGTGGCAACTTTGGTTTAAATTAACTATGCCTAGACAACGCCATCTCGCCAGTTTTTCGTTGACTCCAAGAATCACTGTATCCTGTTATTATGACTAAGAAAATTATTAACAATTTAATGTCGATGCTGTGAAAGTTAGCCAAAAGTGTCCATCCGAAAAAATAAAAATATCGATAATGCAGATAGTGTCTTTGCTATTCCACAAAACAATTTAATGCTTCAAAAAATTACTAAGCCAACGGAAAACACTTATGATGAATCTAATTAAAATACTCATATGTAAACTACCTATGTATAGATTCAGAAATCTCTATATAATCAACCTCTAGAGTTTTATGGCTGGATATAAGTTTATTTTAAGCGGTTTGTCAATGGATATCACTGGACAAAAATTTGAGTCAAGTTTCATGTCAGACCAGAAAATTCGATTCATTGAATTCTTAGTCCAAACTTCTAACGATCTATCATTTTCTAGTTGTTTAAAACTATATGAAGGAGTTAATCGTGATCGAAAGCGTTAGATTTAGATATTTGCCACGGTTCGGACCAACAATGGTCAGTACAAACCGTTGATAATAAATATTTTTTAGATATCGAAAATGCATGCAGCTGGAGTATGCACAGTATTTTTCGAGATCCCAAAATTTTCCGTTAAACTCTTTCCATTTAACAGTTATTATAATTTATTACTCCCAATATGATGTTTACGTCAACATTTTCTTTCAACATTATTTGTTAAACTATTATACGCGCAAGGAAGTTGAAATTTGCGATGTTAAATTTTCTTTTTTTTTTTTTATAATATTCTCAACAATATTTTGTATAGCTCCCCGTCTATTTCCAACCATATTGAAAAGATTATCAAGATTTCCTTCCATGTACGAGATTTAAATTTAGATCGCATAAAAGAATAAATAAATTTATATAGACGCAGCTATACATCATACAGTTTCCCAACCGAAAAATCTCTTTTAATAATCGTAACGAAATAATAATAATAAAAAAAATCTGGCAAGTCTAACAATCAGATAAAGAAAGAAATTTTGTTGGGAAATATCACCTCGTGGGTACAATAAAAAGGTTTTCTATTTCCCTTTTCTGTCTTTTGTTTTTTTTTTCTTGTTTTCCTTCTGAATTGAATAAAAATATTTTTCCATCTCTTCATCTACTTTTGAAGAACCATTTTTCATTTGTTTTTTTTTTTCTTTCAGATACACTTACATACATATTGTCTTGGGTTGTTGAACAGCAAACGGTAAAAATGAAAATTACCTTAACATGGGAAATGGGGAAAAAAGTTTTTTTTTGTTTTAGGAATATTAAATTGGAAATATTGGTATATATACTCGAGATCTGTGAAGTGGCCAATTTTTGTATTTGTGGAAAACCCTAGGACTTCTCAGAACAATCAAATTTGGGAGTATAAATTAGCAATGATCAATGACGAGATACGTTCCGTTGAAAAGTGTAAAAGTGGATTCTGCATCGCTAGCAAACTTTAGTATTAACAAGGGAAAACGAAGATGTACTTGGATATTCGTGGAATTCAGCGCACGATATCTGATATATTCAAAGGTTGAACAGCTGTTGATGAAATGTTGGCTATCATAAATATTCTCTAGGAATTCGTTTGTTTGCTTTTTATCTTTCAAATATGTTCTGTGGCTCAACGCATGGCCCATGAGTTCTGCACTCCAATACGGGGTCATAGATGTGTTCATTCACACCACCGATCGTAATCATATGGTGAAAAAACTTTTGCATCCCGCCCCTATCGGGATGCGAACCCGATACCTCCCGCTCCAACTGCCGCAGCTTTAACCACTGCGCCACCGGGTCGGTGGGGAATTCGTTACACACATCAAAAGTATCAATGGCGATGATCAGTAACTCTTTACCTTCTACATGAGCTGTTAGCCACTTTCCCAGCTTCATTTATACAATGGCAAGCAAAACAAAACATAATTGGGAAGTTATAAATTTACGACCCCTCTATTGAAAAAAAAAGATTATCTACGGTAAGACAAAAAATGAAATATTCAAAGTGATAAAGTGTGTTCCTGTTCTCCTGTTAGCATGGTACATGGTTCCATAAGACACTGAGAGCAGATTATGGATAAAGGTTAAAATTGATAAAGTTCACTAGCCAATATTATTATTTCAGCAAGAAGGAAAAGAGGACTTTTTAAAACTTGACTAGACTTCTCACTCATTCTTAGACTGGGTATAGAGTGCAAACCGATGATTCTTTGCTAATTTGTAAATACGCTGTGAGGTTTAGCAAACTGCAAATGATATACGTAAATATACGTTTTGAAACGACCTAAAAATACCCAACAGGATTTAAATCTGATTTGTCTTCAAGGATTGCACTTAGTTAGTTAACCTCAGATTGGTTCATTAGTATATAGTACTCCCAACACGCTAAACGAAGTGCGTTATAGCTTTCTTAGCACTATTTATTGCATAAACTGCTGTTGGTTTACGCGTAAGTGTGAGCGATCATATTTCTTTCAATGTCACAATGTCCTGGTAATCACACTATTTTTAGAAGAGAATATGCATGTAATCAACTCACTGAAACACCGTCAGTCTAAATCTATAGATATATTTGTCAATTATTAGAGGAGCGTATGTTCCAAATCTCGAACCGCAGGGCGATTGCAAAAAAACAGTGACTTTTATGCTGGGTTTTTCAAATTTGGGACTCCCATAGAATCTACCGAATACCGATAGGAAATTTTAGGGACCAATGCCCAGCATTTTCAAAACTGTAGCTTTGCCATAAACAGAAAGTGTTCGTTTAGATTCTTTCAAGGTGAGCAACCCCATGTCGGTTAAGTTTAACAATTACCTCAGAATTAACAAAGAAAAAGCCATTCACTTTGGAAACAGGGATCCAAAAAACTTAACTGTTTTGCCACAGCAATGGGCGTATCTCTATCGAGAGATAGAGCCTACTACGATGTTTTGGTTCATAAGACGATGGTTTGGTGAATGCCATAATTAGTGCACGCTTTAGTGATGATCGAAAACCTGTTGCATGTTTCTGAGTGGACAATATGAATATAACGACCTATTTTAAATCTGCGTAAAACTAAAGGTTTTGGTTTATACACACCAGAGTTACTTAGGCACATTTAGTTTCCCTTCGTGAAATTATTGCCAGAATATTTTTTCACCATATAACCGATGTGTTCATTTTCATCATGCATAATTTGTAGTTTGTTGACGTTAACCTTTTCCTTTAAGTATCCAAAATAATCAGAGAACGTCAATTCTGGAGAATAAGGTGGAAACGCAAAATTAGGATCATTTGAAATTATTTGATCATCGAAAAATTTCTTCAGAATCGTCATTGTCTTTCTCACGGTATTAGCTTTAGATCCATCTTGCTGGAACCATATGTCACGATTATTCAGAACTAAAACGGACGAAAATGTTCACACATGCCCCGAGACCGATAGGTTTATGAGCCATAATTTCACACCAAACATTTCATCTAAGAGGGTGTTACTGTTTACTCGCATTCTGCTTAACTATTTGGCAGATACATCCGTTTAAAAGAAATTGTTCTTCAACGCTCATAATAAGATTTTTCAATAAGAAGTGATGTTCGGGAAATGTCCAATTGAGTAACACGTCGCAGTTTGTGCAGCGTGAACAGGTCGAGAAACATTTTCTTGTATTTCATCGGCTACTGAACCCAAATCCTCAATCCGGGTCGTCCAGCTTATTATAAGTTGTTCTAAAAATTCGGCATGGTAACATATTGATCCGTCACCTTTACCACGTAATTCAATCTTTCTCGTTTTATCCAAAGCGTCTTATGTTTTTAATAATAAGTTAAATATTCCGTAACGTCAAGAAATTATGAAATGACTGGTGTCCTGGCACCTCCAGTTCTCTGTTTCCTTCGATGTAAGAAAATATGAATAAGTATACGCTTTTGGAACCAACCACAAAAATTGAGTTAGGACCTCCAACGATCGTGGTTGAAGCGTTGCAGTTGGATATGGAGGTAATGGGTTCAAATAACTTAATAAAAGTTGACTGTGAAAGTAAGTTTTGTTGACATAGACTAGTACAGTTTTGACCCGCTGTTGACGACATGCAGAAAACATTACCCAAACCTGTCTTGTCAGAACTTAAGGCTAGTATGTAAAGTGGTTGAATATGCAGATGTTCTACATAAATAGTCGAGGAAAAATGGGACTAAAAAAGAGAACATCGAAAAAGGTGGGATTACTTTGGTGTCACAACAGACGATGTATAGAGATAAAACAAAACTACTTTGAATTAAGAAAACACCAGAGATGAAGAATCTCAATAGAGTGAAACATCAATAATGTTCAATAAATCAATTAATTGAAATGAGGCGCTTAGTTCGTGTGTATTCATCTTTAACCTGTTTCTCCATTTATGATATGCTAAAGAAACACATGTCAGCTAACTAAAACCCACCATGTGGTATACTATTACTACAAAAAAGATAACATTGATTTCGGATATGGTCGAAGGTCAAAACTCCTGACGTTAACTGAGCAATGAATCAGACCTTGTGGAACTCCGTACTTTTGGTGTGTTACGGTTCTCCGGCGACCAACACGTTTTATTGCCGGTAGCATTCGTGGAAATTGGCGGGTTCTCTGTCGTCGGATTTATGATAACCGTACCAAATCTTTGTGTTGAAATGTTCTTAATAAAAGCAATTAACCAAAAAAAAACACACACATGTTCACTATATTTTCCATCGATCTCATACACGCCATCCCTTCATCCCCAGTAATAAATAAATGTGTCAATTCATATTATAGAAATCAATTTATTGAATTTTCACTTGATCCAGCATTAATAATAATAATATAATTCACGAAACAAATGAGTTTTTTTTTATATAATTTAAATTTAACTTAAATAAGTGAACATTATAAAATTTTATTTTTTCATAACGAAACTTGTACTTGAATAAATGAAAAAACTATTATTGTAGGGCGATCGTGCAACAACAAAATATATATATATATATATACATAAAAAAACTCACCACTAACAGCTTCCCAAAGAGTACTCTCCGTGACTGTTTGGCGACTACTGTAAATTAAGATATTAGACCACCACAATAATAAGCACTTTCGCTTTCTTAAGATTTTCTCAAATATGCAAATATATGCATACAATAGGTACATGCAAATTTCAATAAATAAATTAAATAATATTTTAGACAATAATAAGAATAAAAAATTTTAAGGAAAATATTCCTTTTTTTTATAGAAAATTTACGGAAAACTAAGCGCTAGGGTTGAAATATTTAGAGTGTTATTAAGTCTAAGACGCCCCACGGTAAACACATTTCCACTGTATGGTATCCATCCAGATGCCACTAACGGTGTCCAACTTATTCTGTTTTGCCTGCACTCTCCAGAATTCTCTAATTTGAGGTTTCGTAATCGTTCTGCACCGCGCACGTGGGTAATTTTTATTCATGAACGCGGTATAAACCAATACCGACAAATTATTGATTTATGTGCACCGTTTCACAATTAGGAAGCTTAGTGAAGCTAATTCGATTTATACGTATTTAATTTTGGACGTATGCCCTATGGTTTCTAGGCAATCTTATATTTCTGGACGCTCACAAGACTTTTTTTTTTTTATTTTTTTTTATCTCTTTATAGAGACTTTTTTATCTCACTGCACTGATTTAAATCAAAATATATTAAACAACTTTCACCTTACGAAAGCCTCAAACAGAATAAAAAAAATCCCAACGTGGTTATAATTTTAATATACTCGAGATCAGCTGTTCTTTAGTACACATCACCTTGCTACGTACTCGAGATATACATAAACGATAGAAAGATATTTTATAAAATTAGGAAAATGGTATTCACCTGTATAGAATCATATCTTAATTAGTATGGGTACAAAAAAAAATATCATTAGTACGACGGTATTCGAATTGCCATGTCGTATAGATTAGTATTTAAGTACAAATACTCGTACAATAGTAACATTACAATGAATATATAGGGAAATCCACTGCAAGACAAAACACGTTTGATGTGCAATACCTACATTTTCAAATGATACATAAACATAGCAACGAATTTGAATTCATTGAACTTGCTGACACAATTATTACTATTAAGGATTCCCCAGGGGCGTGCACCAACTCAGATAACAATACGTTTATATAAATAAATTAAAGTAAGACTGTAACAGGTGGTATATGGAATCATTTTTTGTTCGAAAATATATAATTTGCTAATTTATGACGAGCAACACAACAAAGTTATGTTAAAAATTTGGATAAATTAAAATTGTCGATGATCAGACCTGTGATGTACGAATACGATAATGGCGAAAAATTGAGAAGGATGAGACAAGATCTAACATTCGATAAAAAAAATTATGATGCTAGTTGTTTGATCTCTCAAAGGTCAGTATTATTATTCAGCCAGGATATTTATTTTGGAACGCTAATATAAAACAATATTACACTATAAGTACAGCTCTGGCCTATTTAGGAAATCATAACTATCCTAATGAACTCAGTAATACTATAGACACATATCTGATTTCGTAACCACAGTTTCGAGTTATCCATGATTTCGTTGTAATGTGTCACTGCTAATCATGGTTTGCAACTTTGTTAAACATGGTTTCGGAATGAGCTATTTTTGCTGATCCCATGGCATTTTAGTGACGGTAGTGCCAAGTTAAACAGTTAGTGAATAGCAAAAACTATAAATATTGTTTTTTTCATGTATTTGTTTTTTTTTTATAAAAATTGAAGTTTTCAAAAGTAAAAAAGATTAATACAGAATTTTATAAATTAAAGGAAAAGTAAACTAAAAACAGAAATAGTAAAATTTGGGTTGAGGGCGAAACAAAAATATTTTTAAACCACACAGTTAATGTAAGAATTTCAATGAATTATGATAAACTGACAAATGAAATGAAAACTGTAGTTTGTCATGTGTTCCCATCAAGATTACGAGGGAGGTAGCTGGTTCGAATCCCGATAGGGACAGCATACAAAAAGGGATTTTCACCATCGATCGTTTGGGCGGTATGACCGGTGGTGAGAATGAACTCATCTGAGACCCAGTTGAGGTTAGAATCCGTATGCCGTCCCATCTTCCATGTCAGTACTATAGGCTGGTATGGAGCTATGCAATGTGCAGATGGTTTCTACTTAAATCGGATCTATAGCCGGAATGTAAAGCACTATATTGGGAAGTCACAATGGGCCAATATAGCCTGAGTGACAGAAAAAAATGGTATAAGTGATTCTGGATAAGTATATAGTATAATATATATATATATATATATATATATATATATATATATATATATATATATATATATATATATATGTATATATATATATATATATATATATAACGGGTGATTTTTTAAGAGCTTGAGAACTTTTTTTTAAAAAAAAACGCATAAAATTTGCAAAATCTCATCGGTTCTTTATTTGAAACGTTAGATTGGTCCATGACATTTACTTTTTGAAGATAATTTCATTTAAATGTTGACCGCGGCTGCGTCTTAGGTGGTCCATTCGGAAAGTCCAATTTTGGGCAACTTTTTCGAGCATTTCGGCCGGAATAGCCCGAATTTCTTCGGAAATGTTGTCTTCCAAAACTGGAATAGTTGCTGGCTTATTTCTGTAGACTTTAGACTTGACGTAGCCCCACAAAAAATAGTCTAAAGGCGTCAAATCGCATGATCTTGGTGGCCAACTTACCGGGCCATTTCTTGAGATGAATTGTTCTCCGAAGTTTTGCCTCAAAATGGCCATAGAATCGCGAGCTGTGTGGCATGTAGCGCCATCTTGTTGAAACCACATGTCAACTAAGTTCAGTTCTTCCATTTTTGGCAACAAAAAGTTTGTTAGCATCGAACGATAGCGATCGCCATTCACCGTAACGTTGCGTCCAACAGCAATGATTCCACCAGCGTACAAACCACACCAAACAGTGCATTTTTCGGGATGCATGGGCAGTTCTTGAACGGCTTCTGGTTGCTCTTCACTCCAAATGCGGCAATTTTGCTTATTTACGTAGCCATTCAACCAGAAATGAGCCTCATCGCTGAACAAAATTTGTCGATAAAAAAGCGGATTTTCTGCCAACTTTTCTAGGGCCCATTCACTGAAAATTCGACGTTGTGGCAGATCGTTCGGCTTCAGTTATGAAATGTCAAAGCATACTGAGCATCTTTCTCTTTGACACCTTGTCTGAAATCCCGCGTGATCTGTCAAATACTAATGCATGAAAATCCTAACCACAAAAAAATCACCCGTTACATATATATATTGAGTGTTCTACTATTCAGCCCAAGATTTATACCCCAACATAGTGTTGTACTCTATAATACTAAATTGTATTTAATTTTTCAAAACTGCTCATCCAGCTTATCCAAAATTATCTTGAATAAGTTTTAATTATAAGAACAAAAATATAAAAATTTTATTTTGTTATAAATTGTGCTGCAAGATATTGTTAGACCAGAAGAATATACATATAATAGCTGTTCTGTGGTCACATGTATGTGTACATATATAAATTGGAAATGAAATCAAGATTTAGTATGAAATTGTGGAGTTCTATATACTCATTGCTTGGTTCTATTTAAATGTTACATAAAGTTTAACCTCAAGAGTTTAATTAAGATAAGAATGTATAACAATTAAGTTTTATTTATTTGGACATATCAACTCAGTGCTTAAACTATATTTTGTGGCTTATAAGTGATTTAAATGTCTGCAATACGATAACATGTTTGTCTCGATGGCATCATAAATTTTTTACATTTGTAGTTTAGATTTGTTTAGGTCGGTATTCTGATCACATCTTTGGCTCAGCATCGTGATTACGACCCTATCGTTACTTAAATCGAATACATGTTCTCTCTTGCCTTTGTACACCGATCTTGGAGGCTTTAGTAATCTGAAGCATTCTACACACTGGACTGTAACACGTTTTACTACTAGCAGCTAGTCCTGATAGTTATCCCAACCTGTCTATCGTCAACTAACAATATTCTTCTGTCATCATAGTGTTATCTACTGCCACTTGTCAATCTAAAGGAAAAAGCAGAAATTATTAAGTACCACAACCAGTCGAATATTTCATAAAATGTACTCAACATAAGTACCTATATGTAATTCATACCATTGATACGAAAGACCACAAGATGTGTACAAAAGGCAATGAGAAGAATCCAAGGTAACGATTCGGACGGAGTCATGGGCTGCTTCAAGAGTTTCGAAATTTTGCGTTAATCTCAAGCCGTTGAAAACAAAGTTCTCGGTTCACCAACCAGAAACGAAAAATCAAGAGGTCAATGAGAAAGGTGACGATGCAGAAAGTAGGAGATTACGATTCGCTAATTTAGGATGACATGATCAATACATTTAAGAGGTAAAAAGAAAGTAGATGAAATATTGTGGTCGAAACATTCAGTGCTAACTCAATTATACTAGGTTTAACAGTGGCAAAACACCACGTGCTCAATAGCGGTTAAATGGCTACAATGGACACACCACTGCGATACAAGCGAGTTTCCTTCCATGTTTTCCCTACTTTCCGACCCAACATTTTTCCACCATTCCATAGGATTAATTTTCTTCCAGTTGCGTCGTTTTTTTTATTTTATCAGTAGGTACCACAAAACAAACTGTTTCGAACTGAAAAATGAATGACCAGACGGTAGAACGTAATCTAAGCACTGTTCCTTTATAGCTCTATAAAGAAGTTGTTTAAATGCACCAACTGATGTTCAGGCGAACCTTTAGAATATCGACTAATTTTACAATAATTTAGATTTTATGAAAGAGTATAAAGTTCTTCCTTACACATCATACAATTCTGACGTAAATTATTTTTGAGAGAACGATTCCTCTGTCGGACTGAATCAAGGATATCCTCCTTGTCAATCAGGAGGAAATCGTGCTTTGAGTCATGTATACGTCTATCCTAAAATCACAATGTCTTGCAAATACGGATAAAGGCAAAATTTTGTTCCAAAACAAAGACTCCGATCTAACATCTTCAAATAGTCAAAAAAATTCTTTATTTCCAATTTAGACCATAGGGTGACAAACATACTGGACCATTTGACTCTATATTGGTTGTTATTTTTTCAGCTTTTCACATGTTCTACCGCATTTTTAATTTCGTCTAGCTCCGTTCTCTTGCAACTTCCCTCTTTCCTTGTGTATTCCATAACAATGAATTTCGGGTATGTCAGTCTGGTTCATTGAATACTATTTAAGGATGTGGTATTAAGTTCGCGCAGTCTGATTTTAACCGTTATTAGGACTGTAACAGCAAATAAAACAAAGTCTTGCCTTACTCTCTCGAGTTGAAGAATTTTTCACTTGGAGTGTGTGGATATCTCTGCTTGCATCTGCTTCTTCTGCAGTCTTGAGAATATCAACTGGGCATATTCTTCTAGTCATTGCTTGCCATTTTCTTGACTTCTCTAGATACATGTCCTCTTATTTTCTTCGACTTTCTAATGTGTAATGGTGGCTACGACAAATCTTTTATTTCTAATGTTCAACATTTCAGTTATCCGTGGGTGCCTAGAATAGTCCTGATAGCCTAACACACTCATATCAGTTGTGACGTGGGCATTTGGTGTTTCTTTTCATTTTGATCGATGGTACTAGTGTCGCTGAATAGATAAAGATGTAGTAGGACCTTTCCTTGACGATGGATTATTTCACTATGTAATTTGTTTTTTTGCGAAGATAACTCAGCTTTGTCATAGAACAGTATGCAACGTAAGAAACCGGAAAAAATTAGGTAAATCAACTGGTTGCAAAGAACCGCCGATATTTTAGAATAGTAGAGATGCTCGTGAAATATTCGAGAATTTTGAAAGAAAAGAAAGAAGAGAGATCATAACGACAAACTAACTAACACATTTCAGAAGCCTCTAAAGCACTACTATATATAGTCTTACACATAGTTAGGTTTGAACTAAAATGTGAAGAAAAATATAACTTTACTGCCAAAACTGTGAAACTCGTCTGGAATTCGCAAAATTGGTCTATTGACAATTGGGAAAGAGTGATTTGGTCTGATGCAACCAAAATTAATATGATAAAACCAAAGTTACAGAGGCATGGTGGCGATTTAATGGAGATGTTTGATCTGGTGGAATGAGAGAACATTACCAAGGATCAGACGATCTATATGGTACGACAATTATTTAGAAATCCTTAAACAAAAACCGTTAGAGTTTGTGAATAATTGTGCTTATCATGAAGAGGAAATAATTTTTCATGATCTCTAATTGGTCGATTTCAAACAAAAGAGGTTTCTGTACGAAAACTATAGAGTCAATCAGAATCTGTTACGTCTATACGGCTACCTTGAATCTAACTTTAAAATGTTTCAAATTCCTTTCATCACCACCCCACTTTCAACAATTGCTAAAGAAAAGGCTCGAATGCTAAACAAGAGCATTCCGAGTTACCATTTTATAATTATGAATATCTTCTGCTTCTGGAATCTTTCGGAATTTCTCAGACGAGCGGGAGCTCCATTTGTCTCAATTAAGGTTAGGAACGACTAAATAAATGTAGTCCTCGGTAGCGTAAAGTGCAAATTTGGCATACCAATCCTTGCTAGATAAACCACCGTGAAGATAGATCCAAAGATAGATGGCGCTATACTTACCAATAAGAAGCAAACTCTTGCCATTCTGTTATTATTGAAAGTTTTTTTATTCCTTCCTACCTCAGAAAGTTACAATCGCATAACCACTTCAACGGTTGATTGACAAAAACTAGATTTTGGATCTGATTTTGATTGACACACCATATCTCGTGTCTTCCATCAGTGGATTTGTCAATTACAATTTGAAGCTTCAATTATCGATTGCTTGCAATGTACCAAATAGTATTAGAGCAGTATTCGTAAGCTTGTTAATCCAAAATCACTGCCTGTTCTCCATCTTCCTGAAATTATAAATATTTTTGCATATATAAGGTACTTTGAAGTCAAAATGCGGTAGAAATATGTAAAATCTGACAAACTAAGACTATAGATTATCTACAATGCACTTTTGGTCAATTGTGATCAGTGACACTTCTTTAATTTAGTCCGCTCAGTTACTAGGAAGGTTCCTTCGTTTCGTTACCGACCGTATATGTTTCTTATTTCGGTACCCCACTCAATGTTTTGGAATACTGTTCAAAGTTACCGATGTGAAGTTTATACTATTTTTGTGCTAAACCAACAAAAACAACTTTTTATTTATATGTATGTGTGTAAAAAAAACATTTAGGCGAAATTAATATTGCGAAAAAACATTTATTATTAACAATAAAAATATCTTATATTCATATATTTAAATATATATTTAAAAGAAACCAGAATAACATAAACGAATTTATATCCAAGTAATTAAAAACTAAAACTTATAAGATTGATGAAATAACAAACCAAAATTTAGATTTAATTACGTAAATACGTAATAAATGTATCAATTTAATATTCTAATTAATAATAAATACATTTCTAGGCCGTTCTCATCTAGTTCCTTGATACTGTAGTACGATGTAGGTCTAATTATGATTCTCAGAAATTTTCAGAAAGTCATCATTGGGATTAGGTACCGTACTAGTGACGGAAGTATATAGTGGCTACCAATTTCATATGAAACTTGAACATGTTGAACTTTGATGTAATACCAAATAGATTTCTAGGCCGTTCTCATCTAGTTCCTTGATACTGTAGTAAGATATAGGTCTAATTATGATTCTCAGGGATTTTCAGAAAGTTATCATTGGGATTAGGTACCGTACTAGTGACGGAAGTATATAGTGGCTACCAATTTCATATGAAACTTGAACATGTCGAACTTTGATGTAATACCAAATAGATTTCTAGGCCGTTCTCATCTAGTTCCTTGATACTGTAGTACGATGTAGGTCTAATTATGATTCTCAGAAATTTTCAGAAAGTTATCATTGGGATTAGATACCGTACTAGTGACGGAAGTATATAGTGGCTACCAATTTCATATGAAACTTGAACATGTCGAACTTTGATGTAATACCAAATAGATTTCTAGTCCGTTCTCATCTAGTTCCTTGATACTGTAGTACGATATAGGTCTAATTATGATTCTCAAGAATTTTCAGAAAGTTATCATTGGGATTAGATACCGTACTAGTGACGGAAGTATATAGTGGCTACCAATTTCATATGAAACTTGAACATGTTGAACTTTGATGTAATACCAAATAGATTTCTAGGCCGTTCTCATCTAGTTCCTTGATACTGTAGTACGATATAGGTCTAGTTATGATTCTCAGGGATTTTCAGAAAGTTATCATTGGGATTAGGTACCGTACTAGTGACGGAAGTATATAGTGGCTACCAATTTCATATGAAACTTGAACATGTTGAACTTTGATGTAATACCAAATAGATTTCTAGGCCGTTCTCATCTAGTTCCTTGATACTGTAGTAAGATATAGGTCTAATTATGATTCTCAGGGATTTTCAGAAAGTTATCATTGGGAGTAGGTACCGTACTAGTGACGGAAGTATATAGTGGCTACCAATTTCATATGAAACTTGAACATGTTGAACTTTGATGTAATACCAAATAGATTTCTAGGCCGTTCTCATCTAGTTCCTTGATACTGTAGTACGATATAGGTCTAGTTATGATTCTCAGGAATTTTCAGAAAGTTATCATTGGGATTAGGTACCGTACTAGTGACGGAAGTATATAGTGGCTACCAATTTCATATGAAACTTGAACATGTTGAACTTTGATGTAATACCAAATAGACTTCTAGGCCGTTCTCATCTAGTTCCTTGATACTGTAGTACGATATAGGTCTAATTATGATTCTCAGGAATTTTCAGAAAGTTATCATTGGGAGTAGGTACCGTACTAGTGACGGAAGTATATAGTGGCTACCAATTTCATATGAAACTTGAACATGTCGAACTTTGATGTAATACCAAATAGATTTCTAGGCCGTTCTCATCTAGTTCCTTGATACTGTAGTACGATATAGGTCTAGTTATGATTCTCAGGAATTTTCAGAAAGTTATCATTGGGATTAGGTACCGTACTAGTGACGGAAGTATATAGTGGCTACCAATTTCATATGAAACTTGAACATGTCGAACTTTGATGTAATACCAAATAGATTTCTAGGCCGTTCTCATCTAGTTCCTTGATACTCTAGTACGATATAGGTCTAGTTATGATTCTCAGGAATTTTCAGAAAGTTATCATTGGGATTAGGTACCGTACTAGTGACGGAAGTATATAGTGGCTACCAATTTCATATGAAACTTGAACATGTCGAACTTTGATGTAATACCAAATAGATTTCTAGTCCGTTCTCATCTAGTTCCTTGATACTGTAGTACGATGTAGGTCTAAATATGATTCTCAGAAATTTTCAGAAAGTTATCATTGGGAGTAGGTACCGTACTAGTGACGGAAGTATATAGTGGCTACCAATTTCATATGAAACTTGAATATGTCGAACTTTGATGTAATACCAAATAGATTTCTAGTCCGTTCTCATCTAGTTCCTTGATACTGTAGTAAGATATATGCATCTTTTCTTAGAAAATTTTTTTTAGACTGGCATCGTGTTTGATAGTCTCATTACGAGTACAAATCACTCATTAACTAGAAAAATCAAAATTAAATAAAAACTACACATTTAATTCAGTTTATTTAATGCATTATTAAATTTTATTTTATCACATTTTAAATGAGTTTTTAGTTTTATTTTAACAAAACTTACAAATTTGGGTTGAACAAATCATGTCGTCTGTGTTACATGTATCGTGGATTTTTCTTTCACATTCCTTACATTGGGTTGAAGGTTGATTTTCCATTACATTTTCGAAGCAAAGTATGCAGTTTTCCTGGATTGATTCGGACATTTCAGCTATAATTTCCTTCAGGTAATGACGATAGTCACACATACCAGTTTTGTATTGGTTTTCATCTTCGGAGTGAATGTTTTTTCGACACGTACTATTGCTAAGATAATCAACTCCGTATAAAATAAGAGGCCCGCAGTTAAAACCATCTCTTTGTACAGGTAAGTCATATGATGGTTGACCCTTAAATTTTTTGATATAAACATGAGCTTTTTCGAATTCATTTTTCCAAGCTTTTTGTAATTCCTCCACAAATATTTGAGCTTTTTTGACTAAATAAAAATTTATAGATTCTGGCGATAAAGGATCGTAGTAAACAATTGTTTCATTTTGTAAATTTATCATTATTAAAACAAAATGACAATTATTAATTACCGTAGGTATATAAATTTTGTTTTTATTGCGGCAAATTTCAATTTCCGGATGTTTTTTTGGTTCAGTTATTTTGTATTTCGAGCTTCCTAATATTTTATTAGCTTGATATGGATCTAAGCAAATATCGTTGGTTTTTAAAAGTAAAACACTTGCTGCAACATATACAACTTCTGTTGTTAAAAAGCTTGATCCATCAAGAGATTTAAAGCAAGTCATAGAGAGGCTTGATTCCCATAATGGATGAAAATTAAATTTAAATAATTTTAAATCTAACCCCATTTGAGCGACTTTGTCAATATATACATAATTAATGTATTTTAAAAGTTTTGGTTTAACATAACGTGTCAATGCCACCCTGCCTGAATATTTAGTTTGACGTGATCGTTTTTTTTTCCAACACTCTTTAATATTAAATTTTTTCGGATCCAATTCATCATGCGCACGAAATTTGTTCATGTCTGGCGTCTCTACTGATAATTGATTTTGTATTTGTTGATAAGGTTTCGATCCTTGTCCTTTTTCTGACATATCGTGATTTGAATTATTTAGAGATTGCAATTTGTCAACACTTTTTTTGTTTATTTTATTACGTTTCCGGGATATAAGATGTGGTGCCAACTCTATGGCATTATGAAGTAATTCGGTTTTTTGTTTCAAATTATCGATTAAGCGTCCTAACTTTTGATTAGGGCACTTAATTAAATTATTTTTAATTATATTAAACCAGTTTTCTATAATTGCGTTTGAGACTCTTTTATTTTGGTTATAGAATTTTAAGAAGATAGTACTCCAAAGAGGTAAATATGTAAAATATTTTCTAATGCAAAATTCAGCAAAATCTTTGCAGTATAAGTTATTCAACGTTAGCTTGTGATTATCAGTAATATTAATTGATGATACAATTGTTTGATATGAATTTTCAAACCGAGTTAGGAAAGGTGATGAAATATTAACAGCTTCTAAAGGATATTCGTTTTCAACGTCAAGGATAAATTCGTTTTCAACGTCAAGGTCAAAAACTTTATTAAATGTGTTAAATTCGTTTATAGAATTCTTAATAATTTTTAAAAATTTGCAGTAAGCTTTGTTGAATAACTCGTTTTGAAACTTTGAGCAAGTAATTAAACAAAAAAGTTCAAAAAGTTCATCAATCTCTGAAATGTGGTTTGCATCGATTATTAGGAAAAATATATACTATAGCCACTAATACTTCCGTCACTAGTACGGTACCTAATCCCAATGATAACTTTCTGAAAATTCCTGAGAATCATAATTAGACCTATATCGTACTACAGTATCAAGGAACTAGATGAGAACGGCCTAGAAATCTATTTGGTATTACATCAAAGTTCGACATGTTCAAGTTTCATATGAAATTGGTAGCCACTATATACTTCCGTCACTAGTACGGTACCTAATCCCAATGATAACTTTCTGAAAATTCCTGAGAATCATAACTAGACCTATATCGTACTACAGTATCAAGGAACTAGATGAGAACGGCCTAGAAATCTATTTGGTATTACATCAAAGTTCGACATGTTCAAGTTTCATATGAAATTGGTAGCCACTATATACTTCCGTCACTAGTACGGTACCTAATTCCAATGATAACTTTCTGAAAATTCCTGAGAATCATAATAAGACATATATCTTACTACAGTATCAAGGAACTAGATGAGAACGGACTAGAAATCTATTTGGTATTACATCAAAGTTCGACATGTTCAAGTTTCATATGAAATTGGTAGCCACTATATACTTCCGTCACTAGTACGGTACCTAATCCCAATGATAACTTTCTGAAAATTCCTGAGAATCATAATTAGACCTATATCGTACTACAGTATCAAGGAACTAGATGAGAACGGCCTAGAAATCTATTTGGTATTACATCAAAGTTCGACATGTTCAAGTTTCATATGAAATTGGTAGCCACTATATACTTCCGTCACTAGTACGGTACCTAATTCCAATGATAACTTTCTGAAAATTCCTGAGAATCATAATAAGACATATATCTTACTACAGTATCAAGGAACTAGATGAGAACGGCCTAGAAATCTATTTGGTATTACATCAAAGTTCGACATATTCAAGTTTCATATGAAATTGGTAGCCACTATATACTTCCGTCACTAGTACGGTATCTAATCCCAATGATAACTTTCTGAAAATTCCTGAGAATCATAATAAGACATATATCTTACTACAGTATCAAGGAACTAGATGAGAACGGCCTAGAAATCTATTTGGTATTACATCAAAGTTCGACATATTCAAGTTTCATATGAAATTGGTAGCCACTATATACTTCCGTCACTAGTACGGTACCTAATCCCAATGATAACTTTCTGAAAATTCCTGAGAATCATAACTAGACCTATATCGTACTACAGTATCAAGGAACTAGATGAGAACGGCCTAGAAATCTATTTGGTATTACATCAAAGTTCGACATATTCAAGTTTCATATGAAATTGGTAGCCACTATATACTTCCGTCACTAGTACGGTATCTAATCCCAATGATAACTTTCTGAAAATTTCTGAGAATCATAATTAGACCTATATCGTACTACAGTATCAAGGAACTAGATGAGAACGGCCTAGAAATCTATTTGGTATTACATCAAAGTTCGACATGTTCAAGTTTCATATGAAATTGGTAGCCACTATATACTTCCGTCACTAGTACGGTATCTAATCCCAATGATAACTTTCTGAAAATTCCTGAGAATCATAATAAGACATATATCTTACTACAGTATCAAGGAACTAGATGAGAACGGCCTAGAAATTTATTTTTTGTTTTTAGCATTTTAGAAGCATTTTAACTTTTCGGTCAATCGTTTTTAGAAGTTAAATTTTCGAATATTTTTAATTTTTTGTGCTTACATTTAAACATGGACAAATTCTGTAATGTTATTTTATTTCTTTGAAATAATACATATGCTTACGATGGAAAGTTACATTATTATTTTATTTTTAATGCAACCAGATTTTCGCCTAAATGATTATTTTTCACACATACTACTAAATCAAAGTCCAGTTTTGTTGGTTTAGCACATAAATAGTAAAAACTTCACATACGTTTATAGACGTGTGGAGTTTTTGCTAATTTTCTCCTAAATTTTTGTTTTTGTTGTTTTAGGATAAATTTAGTATAAACTTCACATGCATTCAAAGTTATGTAGCTCGCCGATCACCTGGATTACGTCACTTTTTAACTATTTAAATTTCCGAATTTCTCAGACGAGCGGGGGCTCCATTTGTCACAATTAAGTTTAGAAACGATAATTTTAGAAAAAAGATCCAAACACAGATGGCGCTCTGCCATCATTCCTTCCTATACCTCAGTAAAATGCTACTGAGGTATAGGAAGGAATGATGGCATATTATGATTGCTTGCACCGAATAGTATTAGAACGGTATACGAAAATACAGCCAAATTATTTCATATAATCGATCGTTAAGTTACAGCAATCGATTTCGGAGCTAACACATTTCATGAATGTGGATCATGAAATCGAAGCATGGGATCGAAGAATTTGTAACGAAGAGCTTTCCACTGATTATTCAGAAGCTACCACCTGCAGTATTACGCCGGTTATTTTGTTGTCTGGAGTGGGCTTTGAGGTGGTATCCTTCTAGAGTCTAGAACTACTTACTTTCTACATTAACTCATTATGATGTTCACTTTACACAGACGCAATCTTCATAAAAGTTATGTCTAGTGTAGCGTTGCTTGGTATGGTAGGCTAAATTGCTTTAACAAAACCACCAATCAAACTCGAATGGTAGATATATTTGTTTTAATCAATTCCCTCATCCAATCAACGCCCTCATCCATCGCCTAAGACCTTACGCTCCCGCCACACTGGGCTCATCTGTACAGCATCGAAAAAAATACATATAAAAAACAAAACAAATGCCTGGGCAATGTTGGGCTTAAGTCAGTTTAAAAACCTTTTTGTCTTTTTCATAAAAAAAAATGCTGGGAGAAACCACCAAGAGAGGCACCAGAAACAGGGAGAAGATAAATAGTCACGATTCCGGTGGAGCGAATATTGGTAAAAAAATGAAAAAAAAAACAGAAATTGATGGCAGATATGGGTTCGGCAGAAAATATGCTAAGTCACGTTCGAGATTTTCGAGATGTGGCGAAAATCTCGAGTTGCTGAAAATGGAGATTCGCGGAACACTAACCAGGGAGGAAAACGAGAGCCGTGATGGTCAGCAAGAAAATAACGAAATGGACAGTATAATTTGGACCGTCAAAGGTGACGGCGAGGAAAACAAAACTTACAAAAAAATAGAAAAATCAAATGGTGGATGACGGTAGGAAAATATTTCCGCATCCAAACCTTTGTATGATTTTTTATATTGATAGTCTTAAGATCTAAGTGTACTTGATACAATAAATGTAAATTTATAAAGTTTTAGTTCTGGTGTTTTCTTTTTATTTCGCTGGAGGTACACATTTGTTTGCGTTATTTTGTTGTTGGTGCTAAAACTGAAAGTGTTGTGAAAAAGAAAAAGAAGTCTAAAAACTTGTGAATTTGTTGTTGAGTGCGATAAAAGCCCCAATAAAAAAAAGACAATAAAAACATTTATGAACTACATAGATTATTTATTGGGGACAGCAGAGAAAAAGACCATATAAAACGAAACAGCAGACAGTGGTGGTGGATGTGGTGCTGGAGTAATCGAACCAACGTTTTAGCCGAGAAGTACACGCGGCCCTGCAATACAGGTGAGTCTTCCCTTGAATTAGCTTTCCCATCCATATTCTCACTCCCAATCCCAATTTTGTTGTTCTGATCCGCACAATCACCTGATATAATTAGAGTTGCTTGGTGGTTTTTCTAGTGGTATTTTTGGATACCCCACCCGAGTCCTCTCGCTTATACATACAAGAGCAAAGCCGGACATACGTGCTGGTAGACTGGCACCCAACTTCGGTTTTTTTTATTTGTCTACCCAAACCACAACCAACGCGGAACGGCACGTTACACTAGTTAATCTAAAAGCGCTTCCTATATTGGCCATCTGCCCGAGATTATGAATAATTTTTTTCAAAGAGTACTCTCACGTCAAACAAGATTCAGTACCTTATAGATATGTGTAATCTTACAAACTTTGAGTGTAAAAAGGTTAAAAAGAACGATCGTGCGTCTCACGACTTCTCCAGATTCTCTACATGAACTCTTGATCAAAGTAGATAACGATCTGCGACACCTCGATTTATAACTCCAACTTATATCACTCAATGTTGTTCTATAGCAACGGTAATCAATGCTAGTACTGGTACTGCTTACTGCTCGGTTACTAAAATAACGGTTCCCACTCTACGTTACCGACGTTACCGCTCTACGTCATTCGACATATATATGTTATTCCCATATCCGGGTTTCACTATATGGTTTGGTACTGAACCATATAATGTACCACGCCGATTATCTATAATTTATCTCCGCACCCCGTCCTTCAATCGTGGGCTTTTTCACAATCCTCATGTCTATTCTTTTATAAATTTTTATTTTCGTTTCCGATAGACCTCCTCAATAATTTTTTCCTACACTCCGAATGTTATTTCCCTTTTAACTATTTAGAAATGGGAACAAACCGTGCACTGTACATTGTCCATCTAAAGTGAAACACGGTATCACTTCAGTAGTTTTCTCGTTGATGGTCAGTAATGTGCAACTTTTTGTACAGTACAAAGCTGGGTGGTTTGAAGGTGGCGATACTAAGCCAAAGGTCAATGTACTATTCAAAGATAGTAAAGTACTATGGGAAACACGCGGTATTCCACAGATGTAATGCATCAGTTAAGTTCACGTCGTTGTATCAGTTCAAATATTTCAATCAGTATATGTAATTATAAATTATATGTCATGTTTGCTAATGGCCAGACTGCGAGGATGTCACGGCTCAGAAGACAACCCTAAAATTACGCTCACTCGTTTTTTTATGTTTAGCCAACACATTTCGTCATATCATAGCCTCCTTCCAATATTTAGCACTTTATGATAATAAGAGCTCATGTCTACCCATCCCACTTATATATATGTTTGGCTTTTATTCGGAATAACATCAAACGGGATCATTCGGTGACACAGCCAAAAAAATTCCCGGAATTATAAGATTGGTAAACTTTCTTGATTATGGTTGACATAAATAAAAATCATAAAAAAAACATATTTTCCCCCGAAATGCGAGCATCACGATGATATACCAAAACGCAGAAGCTATTTGCAACGCAAACACATACGAGTACGTTCATTTATACTATACACATATAGATGAGGTAACGCTTTAAATATTTGTTTTTTATTTTTCGGTAGCATCATCAATGATTATGTAATCAAAATTACTTCAAAATTTTCCCGTCATTTTCCACGATAGCAACATAAGAAACAAAAAACTCTTGTAGGTAAGAAGCAACATTGTTTAAAAAGAAAATATTATTCAAATCATTGTGAAAAATATGAACGTACTATAATGTACGACGAGTTTATAATATTATCTCGCACTTTTTTATTTCATTTTCACAGGTGATTGGTGAAAAAATGTTTGAATAAGAAAGTTATGAAAAAGTAATTTGGTAAATACAAGAACAACAACAAAAAATGAAACTTTAATATAAGAATGGTAACCATAATTTTGTTTCGTAATTGTTCGATGTACGAAAAAGTGTACAGAATATTTTATCTCAAGGGGATATAAGTTGGTTTCAACAAAAAAAAAAGAAATCCATGGTTGGTTGAGAACACTAACTTTTACCTAAGTAGTAAATCATCGACGTATAATTATTGAAGAAATTTTGTCGTTCCCAAAAGATAATTGAAGGTAAGACAATCCTTACTCGTTTGTTTGAATATGCTAGTTCAAAATCATCTTAAGATATAATATAAATTCGCTAATCTCCAATCGATGAATTAATAAATTGGAAAAACACTTGGCAACAAACAAACCGATTGCTTAGAAAATGAAATGTCGATTGCTGATGACTTCACTCTTATCAAGCTTTACCGAGCCATCTAAGAAAATTAATTACTTGTTGTTTCAGCGATTCAGAGTTCCCTACGAAATATAAGAGGAGGACAAATATAGCAAGGCTTGTATCCATAAGTTCAATATTTAGTTTTTGAGTAAGAGTCAGTGGCGTTCAAAGTACCATATAATATAATTCGCATAGCACCAATTATCATCACAATGGATTCAGATATAAATAAATCGAAATTTCCAGTAAAGGCCATACAAAAGCTTCACGCTTTACTTTTGTGACCCCAACAGCCTCTTTTAGGGAATTTTTACAATTACACGTTACCACCTTCTTAAATAATTGCATGTTTCCTCTCTGCTGAATCTAACTAACACAGCAATAATAACTTCTCACATTGCAATTATCTACACTGCCTTCTATCAATGTTGGTGGTAGTCCGTTACACGCTTCTCACCTACAAATACAACATGTAGTGAGGTTCTTTTATCATAAATCACAATTTCGTGTAAAGTATCTTGTAATTTGCTAGAACTGTCGCGACACTATAGAACATCCCCATTGTTAGGTACTTGGTGAAGAAGCAGAAGGCCATTATCAATGGCTCGTTTACCTTTTAGCGAAAAAATGGGACAGCGATTCAAAAGAAGCCTGGGCTCATGAAACCACCGAGAATGACTTTCCCAGTTTTGGTCAATGCGGTAAGTGCTTACGATAAGCGGTAATATAATAAACATGTCAAAGGCGGCGGCAGTTACTGAACTTAAACCAAATACGGCAAACATACCAAATTTCCAATCATTACATCCCACCGCGATAGTAGAACTATCGGACCAATTTGGAAGCAAAAAACAATGCCGAGTTTTATTAGATTCGGGTTCGCATTCATAACAGTGGAATGTATGCAGCGTTTAAAGCTTCCTAGATCAAAGGCAAACAGTGCGATATCTGGTCTAACATCGGGAAAGATGACTACTAGAGGGATGGCATCTATTAAAGTCAATTCGGTGTATTCTGCAGTTCATATTATGTAAATTGATTTGCTTATAATTGATCAACTCCCAAATAGGCTGCCAAGTTTTAATTTTAAATGTAGAGATATTGGTTTCTTCGGTGATTTGAAATTAGCTGATCCTAAATATAATCAAGTTGGGCCAGTTGATATTTTGATAGGTGATGATAGATTCTTTCACGTACTAAGAAATGGGCAGCGAACTAGTTCCAGCGATATTTTGATTGCACAACGAACAATATTTGGATGAATCGTATCTGGCATTATTAACCAAAGCAGCGTGATGACAAATGGGACAATTCAAGCTAGCACTTGTACGCTTAGCTTACATTTGGAAGTGGATATCAATAATACATTAAAACGTTTTCTTGAACAAGAAAAGATACCCGAAGTTCACATTATGGATCCTGAGGAAGCGGAGTGCGAATAACATTATAAAACTACGTGCGAATGAAATGATAATGGGCGATGAAAAGTAGCAATCCCATTTAAGTCAAGTGCAGCTCAATTGGTAATTCGGTGAATGCATCTAGACGGAGGTTTTTAAGCGTTAGAGAGAAAGCTGCAAGCCAATCACTTGCTCAAGGATGAATATTCTAAATTCATTAACGATTTTATAGAACGACGATATTTGGAACCTTTAAAGGCAGTTGATCATCAAATAAACGAATCAAAATTTGCCGCATCACTGTGGGATAAAAGAAGCTAGTGAAACTACCAAACTGCGAGTGGTATTTGATGGCTCGGCCAAATCGTCAACAGAATCTCATTAAATGAAACAATGCTAGTCAGTCCAACTATACAACCAACTTTATGGGCAATTCTGATGAGATTCCATAATTATAAAATAGCAAGAATCAAAGTAGCTAGACCATTTGCTTCGTGTGGTGTCGATTATGCGGGACCAATACAATTAGCTATGAAAACGTCAGAGGTGCTAGATTGATGAAAGGATATATAGCCTTATTTATTTGCATGGTGACGAAGGCTATCCACATCGAAGTAGTGAGCGATCTGTCCACTGTAGTGTGCGATCTGTGAAATCTCATCTCTCAAAGTGCATATCAGACAGTCATTTGACATTTGAAGAAATGTCAATGTTACTTAGTTAATTTACTCAATCCTAAATTCGAGGCCACTTTATTCAACATCAGATGATCCATTGATGTATTACCCCCAGCTCACTTCTTAATAGGTTCAGCGTATTTCTATATACCTTAGGAAGAGATCGCTGAAAGTGTACCAGTAGGACGGCTCACGAGGTGGCAGCATATATTCAGCAGCGCGTCCAGTCCTTTTGGAAGAAGTTTAATGTCGAATATTTGCCAAATCTTCAGCAGGATTAAATAGTTTTCAGCAGTGCATTGAACGCTGCATCTGAGCCACAATCAGTGAATTGGGCTGGTTTACACTGCGAACTCACCAGCTTTACAGAGTGTGAACGGAGTTCAATGCCAACTGTACACACATATACGAACCGAACAGTACATACAGTCCGTTTTCAAAATGATATAAAAGCTTCACGTTTTACATTGGTGACCCTGTCGGCTCTGTTTAGGAAAAATTTACATATACACATAATACATCTGACATAACCTCCCAAAAAAGTTCATGCTATCTGCCTGCGTAACCTAACACGTCCTCTCACATGTGGTGGTGGTTGTTTGAAGTCCGTAACTCAAGGGTCAGATATTTCCAGGAAGTTCGTCACATTCTGCAACACAGAGAACATCACTAAGAAGAAAGGCGACTGCAATCACATCTACAAATACAAAAAATATACAAAAATTTCACGATTTCCAACTATTTGTAATTTGTATGGCCTGGAAAACATTTTTGATCAAGCTAATGGAGAACAAATGGTCGTTTTTAAATATCAAAATATGAAAATTTCTAAGAGAGGTTGTCTTTTTGTTTATACAGCAGAAAATATAGTGTTCGAATTTGATGCAAATGAACAGATCTGTTGGCTTACTGATTTTGCCAAAGTTGCCGGTCTCAACTTAAAGTCGGCAGGACTCGTCAATATAAGTGAGGGAGCATCTTTGCATATGTGTGGTTAGGTACCACTGAAGTTTAAGCCATTCTGGATGCCCAGTTGCGTTATTTGCTACCATTTGAGTGGGCCCACGTGTGTGCTTTCGTCAAAACAAGAAATTTGAGAAGCTTGAGAGTTTAATGAGTGCGTTTGTGGAGCTATAAGATCCAGAAAAAACTATATTGTTGTTTGAAACGCTAGATTAATGGTTAATGATAGAGTGTTTGTTCTGGGCACTATGGCATCTAAATAAAGGTGCATATAACTTTATATTACAAATCATGTGTGATCGAACCATCGTGAGCAATGGATATAACTACCCTCTGGATGAAGCGTAAATTATCCCTCTGGATGAAGTATAAATTATCCGTCTGCGTCAAGTCATTCACAAGAAGTTCTCCAAAAAATGAAATTTTTGAAAATATCCGTCTTGGTACATTGATGATGCTGATCAAGTTCATCTGCTTTAGTCGTAATACTTCCCGACTCATGAAAATGTCGTGGCACTCATATGAATAATATTTTATTCTGACCTGGCATCCGTTTTACCTATACTTCCGACCGCATTAAGTTTATCGTTAAAGACACTATAGTAATCAGGGTATGTTAATAGAAGCCAATTTTCAAAATCTCACCAAAAACCTCTCAACCTACCCTCTCATTCATTTTACAACTGTATTTGAACATAAGATATTTGAATATAAATAAGAATATAACGGACTGACCTAGTAAAAAGAAAGAGTGTCTTGAATTTTCTTCACGTTCACTTATTGCACTCGTCATTTGCTTGTCTAGAATGTAAAATTAGATAAAAGAGATAAACGAGCTTGAGTAAGTGTGTTTCTAAATGATTAAGTAATACAAAAATTACAAAAATCGTTTTGACCGTAAAGGTGTAGTCAGTACTCGTTAAACTGGATGGGCCACAACGAGGACTTTTGTACTTCCTATAGTGTCTTACTCTTTTATGTAAATTAACATCCAGAACACGGCTGCTAACTCATATCGAGAGAATTCCAAGGTCCATGTGCACACAAACTCTTAGAGTGCAGGAATATTTCCCGCACTCTAAGAGTTTGTAAAATACTCGATTCATAAAATAGCTGTAGTAACAAGTGTTTGCCATGCATCGGTGGTTCGAATAAAAAAAAAATATTTGAAAATAAAAATCTTTCTCCTAAAAGAATTGGGAAGTGTGAGCTAAAAAAAATTACCACGCCACGGGACGTAAGAAAAATTAAGAATATATATGTGGAAAATCGAAATGCTCCACGCAAGGTTTTAACAGAAAAAATTCAAGAGTCTGGAATGAACATATCGGATATGACAACTCGAAGACGCATTAAAGATTTGGGATTTTAATGTCACCGACCTGCTACGAAACCATTACTTACCACAGCAATGAAAAAAAAAACGATTGCAATGGACCAAGGATTATAAAAACTGGACAACCGAAGACTGGGAAAAGGTTAAAGTATCTAATAATACCAACTTTATGGTTAAATTTATATTTGTAGTTTATTTGAGTGATACCAATTTTTCTTACAGGTTTGTTTTTCAAACGAGTCATCAATGCAAATACTGACAGACAAACCACAGTTTGCAAGGAAACATCCTCTGAGTATAATGGTCTGGTCTGTGATCAGCAGCTTCGGCACCGGTTGCCTTTACATCGTCGAAGGGACTTTGCGGCAAGACCAGTGCATAAAGGTTTGGGAAGGAAAAATGCTACCACAAGTAAACGAATGGTATCCAGATGGTTACTTTATGTCCATGCATGACTCCGCACCATGTCACAAAGCTAAAAATGTAACTATAAGTTTGTGGAAGAAAGACAAGCGAATGTATATTAGACTGGCCTGGCAATTCATCTGATCTCAATCCGATAGAAAATCTTTGGGAATTGATGAAAAGGGAGATTTCCAAGGAAATTGTTACTAATAAACGGCAATTAATAGAGCGCTTAATAGGGAAAAAATAGGGCAGTTAATAGAGATAAAATAAAGGAAAACTGTCTGAAATGTATACAGGGCATGCCAAAAAGTATAGCATTAGTGATAACAGCTAAAGGTGGTGTTACCAAGTATTAGATATAATGGCCTTAATATTAGTTATTATCACGGCTGTGAAGTTTAGAACAAAATATGTAAATAACATATACGTATACAAATCTAATTGGAATTATTGAATATGTTATATGTATTAGTAGTTACACTGTTAAAATTTATATTAAAGAGAGAAAATATACAAAAATGAAACGAGATAGAAAAAAATTGTAATATGTATAATTTTAAATGGAAAAAGAAATAGACTTAGAAAAGTTCTGGTCACTGTATCCTTTTCCTACTTAACGTAGCTTACGTACCACATATCACTGATTTTTAGATAGAGAAAAATAGTATACATTTAACGTAGTGACGTTAAATGTATATTATTTAATATATTTAACCCTCTGGATACCTGTCGACCTCCAGTTGTAAGTAGCCTTACCTGCGTAAACGGATCTCTGCGCAGATGGACCATATATTTCTCCGAGACTCGTGGGAACAACATGAAAGCCAAAAAAAACAACAACAAAACCGAGACTAGCACTCTCCAAAGGTGGGGCTCCCTCAAAGACACCAGGGGGAAGCAAATTCAAGGCATCTAAGTCAGGGACGAGCGGAACTCAGGGGAAATTAAATGCTGCTGATGGATATTGGACTAACGTCAACCAATCAACGCAGCGCTATAGGGATAGACGCGTGGCGTTTAGGGTTTTGGACAGGTGGGCTGCAACCCCTGAGGGGAAGCTTACGGCTGAGAAAAAAGAATCCATGGCATGGGCCAAGAGACCATGTGTCGAAAAGACGGCGGTCCCAGGATGAGCTGGATCTCGTCGACACGAAACGGTCAAAAATGCAGGCGGAGAAGGAAACTCTTAACAAGGTTTTGTCTCCTGGTTTTGTCAGGGATATTGTGAAGGAGCGTATGTTCGTGCTAGCCGTCATTGACAAGAGTCATGAAGATGAGAGCAACACCATGAGAAAATGGAACTTGGTGTATAATGCACTAAACTCCGTTTTCCTAAGGGTCCTGAGAGAAAATACAGGCCCCCTCCATCCTGCAGAGATTGCGGGCTGGCATCAAGAGCGCGTTAAACTTATAGCGTGCTATGATGCCAGATCAGTGGAGCTCTATAAAAAGGCTGTAGCAGAGGTAGGGGAGATGAGGCAAGGCGCGAAGTTGACGGCTGTAAACAGGGAAGAAATTTCTAGCAGACAAAGAGCACGCGTCTGGCTACCAACCGAACCGGCTAGCCCAGAAGAGATTCTAGAAATAATTAGAATTAACAACCTTAATCTTTTGACAGGTAACTGGAAGATCGTAATGCAAGAGGATGCCTAGGGAGTCCAGATTATCAATTATGATAAACCATACGGAGTCCCTGGTACCGCTTGCCGCGACTAAGGGAGTAATCGACTTCGGTTTCGGGTCGATTACTCTCAAAGTATACAAAAAAGACGAGGCTGAAACACGAGGGGACGATAGCATGTCCACAACTGTTGCAGCTGCACTTGAAGGAGAGACAGCCCAACCAATGGAGTTCTCCGAGGTGACCGCACTTAGAGAGGAGATGGGGAGCCGACTGTCCCAGTTGTCAGACGAATTAGACCTGTCGGACCCAAGGGATGGGAGGACTGCATATATCGGAGAAACCATCTCCATCGGGGGAGAGACGGGAGACACCGGTGACTCCAATGGAAACGAAGGACACTAGCCTGCGGTAGCGGGAAGTGAAATAGGTAAGTAGGCTCAACTTGGTGATGCTAAATTTAATACAAATTAACCTACATCATTGAAAGGCGGCGTCGGTCGCCTTACTTCTCAGACTGTCTAGATCAGAGGGACGTGGTCCATATTCAAGAACCTTGGATAAACACCAACAGGATCTGTGGCCTTAAAATGAAGGGGTATAACTTATCATACTCAAGAAATTCAGGGAATATCAGATCCTGCATTCTTGGAAAAATTAATTTAAATATGTTCCTTCTTCCTCAATACAGCAATGGTCACGTAACTGCGATCAGCCTAGAGGTTAGTGGCAGTATAATCTGGCTGGTCTCAGCCTTTTTGGACCGAGACAAACAGTTTCCGCTGGATAAACTGGAGGACCTGGTCCTCAATGCGTACAGGAAGAAGATTGCGGTGCTCCTTGGATGTGATGCAAATGCGCACCACGCAATCTGGGGAAGCACTGATATCAATGAGAGAGGTGAGTTACTTTTTGATTACATTTTAAATAACAACCTCATGGTGTGTAATATTGGGAAAGAACCCACTTTTATTACTAAAAATCGGCAGGAGGTTCTAGACGTAACCTTCGCCTCAGAAAAACTGTACCCTATGGTCAAGAAATGGCAAGTGGCGAAGGAACACTCCTTCTCTGACCATCGTTACATAACATTTAGTCTCAAGGGAAACGTTGCAACCCGGAAACCTTTCAGGAATCCCAGAAAGACAAACTGGAACAAGTATGGGGAAACGCTTTTAAGACTCCTATTACTAGAGACCTCTGGGCCACCAGCGTCAGTGAAGGAACTGAACGGTATAGTGGACACTTTCACAAATACCTGCAATCGGCCCTTCAACGCTGCTTGCCCAATAGTTAAGCCCAGGGGTAAGCAAAAACTGGCATGGTGGTCCAAGGTACTGGGGACCTACCGGAAGGCGTGTAGGACAGCATTTAATAGAGCCAAAAGTACGAGAGAGTCTCAGGACTGGAACTCCTACAAGGAGGACCTCAAAGTATACCAAAAAGAATTAAGGAAGGCACAGAGGAAATCATGGAGACTCTTCTACGACAAAATGGAAGAAGTCTCCGAGACCTCTCGTCTTAGGAAGATTTTGTCTTCCAATCCTAACAGTCCCAGTTATTTAATTAAACCGGATGGCTCCTGGACTGCTTCTAGCGAGGAATCCTTGGAACTTCTAATCGAAACCCACTTTCCAGGAAGCTTCGATGAATCGATAGGGACTATTACTTATCAAGAAGCACACTCACTGCGCATAGAAGATAACGTAACCAAAGAACGAATCCTATAGGCAATTGAAGGGTTCAAACCCTATAAATCGGCTGGTCCTGACCGAATTATTCTCGCGGCGCTTCAGAACAACTCGAGGATTATGCTCCTAGTTTTAAACACCCTTTGAAGGTAATCTTCAAAGGGTGTTTGAAACTAGTTTGTACTCTGCGGGAGTGGATGTAAAGGGAAGTCTATGGACACAGCTCTGCATCCCCTGGTAAGTACAATTTAGAAATCATTACTCTTGCAAGAGTTTTGGTATGGTGGCGTTTCTTGACATTGAGGACGCCTTTAACAATGTAAGGACGGAGGCAAATCTGGAGGGATTGTCGTTACTAGGTGTGGATTACCCTATAAGTGGGTTAATCATGCACATGCTTGGGTGCAGGATGATTAACTCAGAGTTGGAGGAATCCACTATCAGGAGACGGGCGACAAAGGGAACCCCGCAGGGAGATGTTTTGTCTCCTCTCGTCTGGAACATAGCTATCAATGAGCTCCTATTAAAGCTGGAGGGAGAAGGGATTGGAGTGATTGCTTATGCAGATGATGTAGCGATAGCTGTCACTGGGAAATATACAGCATGCCCTCCTAATCATTACGAGGTGGGCTATCAGATGTGGACTGGCAATTAGCGCGTCTAAAACTGAATTGGTTCTATTTACGAGGAAATATAAAATACCTGTAGTAGATCATACCTGTAGTAGATCTCTCCAAAATGGCAACAGGCTAGCTCTTACGGACAAGGCAAGATTTCTAGGCGTAATCTTGGACAGTAAGCTTAGCTGGAAGCCCAACATTCTGGAAAGAGTAAACAAGGCCAAAATAGCATTGTACGCGAATAGGAACGCCATCGGAAAGAGATGGGGCCTGACGTCGGAGCTGGTACACTGGCTATTCACTTCCGTAGTAAGACCTGTCCTTATGTATGGAGTGAGCGTGTGGTGGCCAGCTCTTGATTAAGTAACATACAGGAAAAAGATTGAGAAGGTGCAATGAATAGCCTGCATGCTTATAAGCGGGGCACTGTGGACAAGAGCAGATGGCGACGATTACGGCCACTCGACTATCAGCCATATCTCAGTGGAAATGTCTTCAGACAGGACACTCGACGATAGTCAGATCGCTGGGGAAAGAACTGGCGAAGCAAGACTATGTTACACCGACTCTTTGCTTCGAGAAAAGGTTCAGAGCTCAAATTGATTCTCATAGGGGTAAAAGGGGAGTAAAACCCTGTAGTATCACAACCGACCGTCGCCGATCTAAGTGTGCTGTAGCAACCATTCAACCTTACTTAACTTAACGTAATGAAAGTATGAAAATATCAGGTACGAAGAGTATTTTTGACAAAATGTTAGGTTTGATGAGTGTTTTCTTGATCGGCCATTAAGAAGACATCCAAGAGATTTTACCAGAACGCCACTATATACAATTGTTTATACATGCCTGACGTACCCAATGTGCCACTCCACATTTTCTAACGGAGGGGAACATTTTGTCATATATTCATGTCAAAATAAATGTTAGTGTTCCCCTCCGTTGGGAAATGTGGAGTGGCACATTGGGTACATAAGGCATGTATAAATTAATTGTTTATAGTGGCGTTCTGGTAAAATCTCTTGGATGTCTTGTTAATGGCCGATTAAGAAAACATTTATAGAACCTAACATTTTATCTTATATTATTATGGAAATTATTAACAGTGTATTTACTAACACAAATAAAGTTTTTGTTATTTGGTAAATACTTCACATCCGTTTATTATCTTAAATACAAAAAATTGATGTTTAATGATCTCACTATTAATAATTGTAATAAAACGATATTTTTGCAAGTGGTTCTAATAATATGACCACCGACTGTACTAAATTCTCATTTAAATCATTGACATAAATCCGGAATGGTCTGCTCATTATCAACCACCGATGATTTCGGAACGGTTGAAATTCCGTCTCCCAATTTAATGATATTTGTTTATCTCGAACATTGATGTATCGAGGCTATAATAATGGAAGTTCTTATAATATATAGTATGGTGCTTTGATATATTGGATGGCAAACAAGACATCGTTGCATCATAAATTTTGTGAAAATTGTTTTTACATATATGCATGTGTGTACCGTACCTATACATGTACTATACCATTTTATTGATTTATTTGTATACGAACTGAGAATTTTCAGCCATATAAGAAGAATAATCGTCTATTCTATTGTAAAGATAACATAAATAATATTCATCCAGAAGTCTAGAATAATACATAAACAATATTTTATAATTTATGGACGTAATAAAAACCAGGACAGGATTCGGGATATGTTGTGGTGTGGAATATGGTAAACATGTTGTGATAGAAATCTCTTGTAGGTACTGTCTATTATTATTCGATGTAATGATTATCGTGTTTTCAATATTATTTGAGTGATATCAATGGTGAGGTGTCACGACAATAAGATGAAAAGGTGTTTTGGATGTAGTACACGCAAAAATTGTGTTTTGAGCATTTAAAGTCGATCAAAGGTGTATAAATATACTATAAGTCGTATCAAACTTAGACCAAGATCTGGTAAAAGTATCTCGATTTTAGTTTAAATCAAAACAGAGCACTTGTAGTGAAGATACTGTATATGTAGTGAAGATACTGTATATATTTCACTGGATTTTGAAGTGCAGAACTAATCAAAACCAGCATAAATGAAATACCAGAATTCACGAAATTGTATTACTTAAGTATAAGGTCTGAAACAAACCAGTTCAACCGTTCAACGTTTTTTTTTTGTAGAGGGAGGATGTTGGATCTGCGCATTGCATAGCTCTATGTCAGCCTATAGTAGTAATATGGACGACGGTACGGCCTATGGATTCTAAACTCTACAGAAGGTCCAGATGTGTTCATTCACACCACCGATCGCACCGCCAAAAAGATCAATGGTGAAATATCACTTTTTGGGGCTGCCCCTATCGGATTCGAATCTGGCTTTAACCACTGTGTTGTGGTGCCCCGATTAACTATATGTAGATGCACTAATAATTCTTCGTTCTTTTGAAAATGCACAAAATGCACAAGAATGGCAGTTAGATGAATATATGAGTTTAGACTTGAAAGTCGCCGGTTGTAGATTAATGGTTAAGACGGTTGCTCATCGCGCCGCAGTCTCGAGTTCGATTTCAGCTAAACAATTCCAATCACAAGAAATTATATATTCAGGGAATCGTGCGCTTACCTCTGATTAGTCATAAATTTTTAATCGTTGTAGATTTTGATAAATGACTGCTGAGCTCGTCTTAACATATTCACGGGCAAGCCTTAGGTCTTTAAGGGCTAAAACAGTTGTTATAGTAATTATTTATTAGATCGTACTCATTCTCACCCCTGGTAGAGGGGAGGGTGGCTCCGTTTATTTTTTTTTTTTTTTTTTTTTTTTTTAATTATTTATTTATTACAACTGATTTACAAATCATCTAGTAATTTATCTTGCATTATTATTTAAATTCACGATTGAAGCGTTATAGCCCTTAGGCTAGTACCTTTTACATAATTTTATTATATTTTTTTTTTTTTTTTTTTTTTAGCCGATCCAGGTTGGATCTAGTAGATCAAGTGGTTTCTTCCTTCGCAGCCTTCTTACTGGATTTGTGTCATCCAACATTCGGCGAATTTCAGCATTTTTATGTTGACTAATCCGTTGCATGTGTTGTCTTGCGTATTTATTTATTTCTACGCTAACGAAATCCATCTTCAAATCTCTATGGATGTTGTCATTTCTCACGTACCACGGTGCATTTACTATTCCACGTAGGACTTTGCTTTGGAATGACTGGATGATATTGACGTTTGTTTGCTTTGTACAGCCCCAGAGCTGAATACCGTAAGTCCATACAGGCTTAAGAATTTGCCGGTACAGTAGCAATTTATTATGTAAAGTAAGCTCAGAACTTCTCCCTAAGAGCCAATTCATCTTTCTGTATCTAATGTTTAATTCTTCTTTTTTCTTTTTCACATGCTCTTTCCATTTTAGTTTCGCGTCAAGAGTCATGCCTAAGTATTTTGCTGTGTTTGCATATGGAATTGGCTGGGAGTTTAGTTCTACTGGTATACAATCAACCTTTTTATTGGTGAAATTTACATGAACAGATTTTGCTTCATTCAGTTTTATTCGCCACCTTTTCGTCCAATTCAATTGTTAACCATATTAGTCGCTCTTTGCAATTTGCTTGTGGATTCTTCTATGTTATCAGCAACTGCTAATATGGCTGTGTCATCTGCAAACGTTGCTATAGTTGTCTCTTCTATCGTTGGTAGATCAGAGGTATATAGTACATATAAAGTTGGTCCCAGAACACTACCTTGTGGTACTCCTGCTGATATTTTCTTCATTTCCGAGTATTCACCATCTAGTTTAACACGAAAGTGCCGGTTAGCTATGTAAGATTTAAGTATTTCATAGAATTGCTTTGGTAAATCTCGTTTTAATTTGTATTCCAAGCCTTTATGCCAAACTTTATCGAAAGCTTGTGCTACATCCAAAAAAATACTAGAACAAACTTTCTTTTTTTCAAGTACATCTTCAATTATGTTTGTAATCCGATGCACTTGCTCGATTGTTGAATGATTTTCTCTAAAGCCAAATTGATGAGGTGGAATAAGATTTCTTTCTGCAATTATTGGTTTGAGTCGCTTAAGCAGTAATTTCTCGAATATTTTTGAAATTATTGGAAGTAAGGAAATCGGTCTATACGAATTTTTGTCATTTAATGGTTTGTTTGGTTTGGGAATCATGATGACTTCAGCGACTTTCCATTGATTTGGAACGTGTTTAAGTCTGAATACTGCATTAATTATTTGGAGTAGCTTTCGTATTCCTTTTTCAGGTAGGGCTTTTATTATTTGTCCTGTAATTAAGTCATATCCTGGAGATTTCTTTGCATTTAGGTTAGTTTTGATTTCATCTTTTAATTCTTGCACTGTGACAGCAGCTATATTATAGTTGTCCACTTTATGTACTGGTGGTATGTTTTCACCTACTGTTTGTCTAGGTAGAGCCTGGAACGTGTTTTCAAGATGAGTTGCAAACAATGTTACTTTCTGCTTTGCGCTAATAGCCCAAGTTCCATCATCGTTTCTAACTGGAGGCATTTGAAGTTTAGGTCGTTTTAACATTTTTGTTGCTTTCCAAAGAGAATACTCGGTATCTTTTTCCCCAGACAGGCTACTTAAGTATTTATTAATGGATTCATTTTTTATTTCTTTGATTAGCAGCTTTAGTTTGTTGGACAAAAAGTTTAGAGTAGTTTTATATTCAGGCGCTCGATTCCTTTGCCAAGCTTTTCTTGCTTTTCGTTTTGCTGCTACCAATTCCCTAACTTCCAAGGGATAAATAACATTCTTGCGAATGTTTGTTGTATTTGATGGTGTACTACTCCACGCCGCTTGTTGTATGACGCTGTTAAATTGTTCTAGTTCTTCTTCTAGCTGTATCGGATTTGTAATTGGCCCTTGGAGATTAATATTATCCTCAATAAGTTTCTGAAATTTTCCCCAGCAGGTTTTGTTGTTTGTTAGCCATGGTGGACTTGTTTTCTTAACAATCGTTGCACTGATCGTCATAATAACAGGTGTGTGATCTGACATAATCCCGTCGCTGCTTTCTAGGTATATGTAATTATCGTCTATACCTTTGGTGACAAAGAAGTCTATAAGATCGGGTAATTTGTTTCTATCCGTAGGCCAATATGTTGGTTGATTTCCGGAGTGAAAATCGCAGCTGCATTGTTGTCCTGCTGCAAGCAACTCTCTTCCTTTTTTAGAGGTTACTCTTGATCCCCAGAATGTGTTCTTTGCGTTAAAATCACCTCCTATTATGAAACAAGATCCAAGTGTTTTAAATAATGTGCAATAGTCTTCCTTTAGTAGATTAAATCTTGGAGGGCTATAAATTGACGATACGCTATATTCTTTGTTGTTATTTATATATACTTTTATTGTGACTACTTGCATAAATTCTTCTTCAATTTTAAGATCTATATAATGTTTGATGTTTTCTTTAATTACTACTGACGATCCTCCTCTTGCTCTTCCTGCTGGATGAATTTATGACGGAATTTATGACGCTCCGTTTATGACGTAACCTTTCTGTGTAGACGTCTTATTATCCAAGTTAAGAATTCTGTTGATGCAGCATTTCCAATGGTGTCATATTAAGATCGTTATGCTGATGTAGAAATGACAATGGTGTTATCATGTCTCGTTGTGCTGATCCAACATAACTGGCGATCTTAACTGCTCACTCCTTTAGAATCAACGTCTCGTGAATCAAAAATTTAGCTGTATGGGTTGAATTCTTGGTTGATTGGAGAGTTTTTCTTGGACAGTTGGTTTTGGAAAAAACCATAATCTCCTTCAATGCGCGAGTCTCGCCTTGTGTATGAAAAAAATGAAGACCAAGGCACAAATGATTATAACCCCAATATAAATGGCAGCCGATTCCTTATTGTCATTGAATAGTTTCTGTAACTGTGCTATGTTATCCAGATGCAGCTTGCGTAAAGAGCTAAAGTCGAATTTGAAGCCCTTTTCCGAGATGTTCGTGCGTAATACGGAAGGTAAAACTTGAATTGTCTTTGCTTTTTTATACTTTCGAGTATCGTATTGTTGATTTGAACCGTTTCGCTAGCATATTGCACCAAAAAACTGCCTTTCAACTGTTGGCTCGTGTTATTGTACGATATTTTTCCGTTGAAATTGCTTAGAAATATGTTATGGTCATTGAGAGTCTCAATGATCTTCTTTAATCCGCATAGATTACAAATGGTCAACTGCCCAAATGTTTGATATTTTTTCACAATTCCGTATATCTCATCCTGGTTGAGAAGAAGTTCATTGAATTCCAAGAATATGGATTTGTTGTGACTGGAAGTTGATTGTGTAATAATGTGACTGTAGTCTTGTCTGAGGGTAGATTCCTTAGAATCGTAGGCTCAGCTTTTTTTTTCTTCAGATTCGTCATATAAATGATCAATAATTTTTGTTGTATTCCGAAAGCAATTGTTGGGTAGTATTTGTTAATTTAATACTTTGTTAATTCTTAATTGTTGGTTATTGTTGCAAACTAACTCGTTTTGGCTAATCATTATTTGGTCCCAGTCGGTGGCATTCGGTGATCCAGCTACCCATTTCCATGCACTTCCGATCCAATTTATCGTTCGTCGGATGCGCGTGTGAGCTTTGAGTTCGAATATCATCTGCGTTATGACTTTCGCTTGGTGAATCAATGTGGTTGAAGAGGACTGTCTCTGTCAATGCGAGAGATCAAAGGCGTAATTTGGTCGATGACTTCTTCATAGTCCTTCAAGTTAATGACATGAATCAACTTGAAACTCCCTTGGATTTTATTCGTCCATTTCCTTCTTTTAGTTTTACGAATTGAGTATCGTATTCGTAAATGCTCAATAGCATGACTATAAGCGCCAGAGGCAGGAGCTTGAAAGGAAGAGAAGGAAGACTTAACTGCATTATATTGACAATGAAAAGTTAATGTAGTAGATTTTTGATTCGTGTTTTGTCGCCGAGGTAGTTCTTATGCAGTGACTTTATTATCTTGGGCCACTGTTTCCTGTCGAAATATCGGCATATTTTTCTGTTGGATTTGTTTGATTGCCGTATAAATCACCGGCTTTGTAGGTTTTTGGATTTATTCTCCGATTATTCTCTCTCGTGATGGTCCTCGCGTACTTTTGTTTTTCGGAGAGCGACACGATGGGGGTGTCGATCATATTTATTGGTGTTGCAGGTGTCACAGGTTTGGGTGTATTTTTTGATCAAGTTGGCTATTCCTGGAAAATAGTATATTCCAAAATTTGTTTTCGATTCTCCATGTGGTTTCTGTGCGCCTAATTCTGTTCTTCTTTTATAATGGAGAATTTATTTTCTTCATTCCGAATATCTTCTACGACTCGTTGTGTACTTTGTAATTGAGCAGACTCTCTTTAAACACTTCTTGCAAAGGCTGGATATACTGAGATTTTGATTCCACTGATGATAGTTGGATGCAAACATTCTAGTAAGACCTTGCGTAAATTTTCCTTGTCTATCTCTGGTAAGCTAATGCAGTGCCTACGTGGGATGCGGCTCTTCATGAACGTAGATGTCTTGACCATCCTGAAATATCAATTGATTCCTGAAAACATTGATTGGTGCATCGCAGTATCGGATTAAGTTTGTAGAATCTTCTACTGCACTGTGAATGGTTCCAGTGTTTATTGTTGACCTGGCATTATGATTTTTCTTATAATGGAATATGTACGTAGGGTGTTATTACCAATTCGTTATTCTTTCGATCAATAAGTGACCCAAGTTCTTTCAGTGTGACATCTCCTATGATTCCAATCTGGGTAAAATGAAGAAATCGATGTTATTATCAACGCCAACGCATTTAAAGAAAAGTTCACTAATTTTGTGGCTGATTTTAATATCACCTCCTGCCAATCTATTTTGAATTGCTTCTCAGTTGGTATGGCATTAGGTGCAAATTCGTATTTGATAAAGTTCTTGATAGCACCGGTGTCAATGAGGAACTTTAATATTTTTCCGTTCTTTAGCCGGTACTCTAGGTACGGTTCACTAGAGAGGCTTCCATCATAAAATTTACTTCTGATTCATCTACCATATCTTGTTCTTCACAAATTATCTCGTTTTCGATTTGCCAATTGCCAATTGGGTGTGCTGGTTTTTTTCCAGTTGTATCTCCAAATGATTTATTCGTTGTTGCTTTCGTGGCTCGTGGAGATAGGAATCTTCTCATTTTATAATTGTATCCTGAGAAGGGTGGTTGATATAATTTGCTTGTCGTGTTTGAATAGATGAATCAAGTTCCATTGGAGTTAGCGGTTTAAGATAGTTCGGTCTTGGTGGTAAGACGACCCCTGATGCTGAATATTGTATGGCATGTTTTTACGTTGTGGTGTTGACGCTTCACTATTTCTGAGCAATGGTCTAGTGTGTGTCTATGCAATTTGGTTTATTGGTGCTGTAACCACATTGTTGAAATCTCTTTTATGGATGGCTATGTTCCTAAAATACAGGTTCTGGATTTCAAGGCAGGATGCATAAGTCTCAGGAATTGTATATGGTTTCTGGGTGATTAGCATCTTGAATAGGTCTCCATTTAACCCTCGAATGAATACGTCTAGTGCCCGATTTCGGTATGTTTCGGTGTTGATGTTTTTGATTTGTTGGTCTGAATATTTGACAACGGCTTACGTCATCTCTGGTCATTGTTGCGAAATGTTCTTTGTATGGTCATCTATGGCGAGATATTCGGTTGAGGTAACAATTTGTGACTAAGTATTATCATGCTGAATATTTGAAACAGACACTACTGACAACAGCGTATAGTCCCACGTGACTGAGAGTGGTAAAGTAATTTCTATAATAATACCAATTGCAACTGACTTGGTACAAGAATTGAGGGAAGTATTTTGAGGGAAGTGTATCCTATACGTTATTTAACATCAGGCTTAATTCGAGATAGCCAACTAATAATGAGCGAACCCTATCCTCATATGTTTGATATTCTTGAAGTTGTGTTATATTTTGTTGTATAACTAGTTTTGCCAGTGGGTGCAAACGGCTTGTATTTCATTGTGACTTCTTTTGTAGTTTTTGATTTCATACCAAGAACTGCTCATGTTGTATTGAATTGTCAGAATCCACTCCATAGCAATAATTTCTAACTTACCTAATTTTTCAAAATATATTTCTGTTGATTGGTTTAATGGTTTAATCTCAATGTTATTGCTCACGAATCCACAAAGACAGCACACTGAAAGAAAAGCTATTGCTAGGTGATTCATCTGACCCGTGGTTTTGACTCGGCGGTGAGGTTTTTCTCTAGGCAATGGTTTGTTCTCGATGTAAGTTGTACTTGCTCTTGTGGAACCGGTCATTGATACAATGGACTGATTAGATGATGAATCATCAATAATTGATAGTTTACATAGTTTGTACGTAGCATCTTTACATTTTACTGTCACGATTCGCACTAAATTATCCTTCCCGGCATTAGTGTCAAGAACTCGTCCTAGTTTCCATCTTGTATCAGGTAGTTGGTCGTCTTTTACTAATACCAAGATATTCTGATGACCATCGTTTCCAAAAATCTTTATTAATTATCGCCTCTGACATAGTTTTTAGAGAATCACCAATCAGAAAATGTCCTGGTGTTAGCATTGTTGTATCAGATGCATCGTTGGTTAGTGGAGTAAGTGGATGAGAATTGAGAACGGCTTCAATTTATAACTCTTCGAATGTTAGAGTTGATTCTCCTATCACTCTCTTAAAATGATATTTTACGGATTTTATTCCTGCTTCCCAAATTTCACCAAAGTGTGATGAGTGTGGACGAATAAAGTGCCAGGTTGTACCATCATTAGCTAACAGGGCAGCTATGTCATCAGGTAGAATTTGCATCCATAAAATAGGTTCCATTGTTCGAGAATATATCTGTACAAATACCGCGCCTGGAGATAAACCTTTTGTATGCTGCTAAGAATGCCTCTGTTGTGACTATCTCAATGTGGATTGCTTTTGGCACCATGCAAACAAAAAGAGCGATGTGTCCTTGTAGGATTTGTTGCTTCTCTAGTCAATTCCCGTTTAAGAGAACGGTCTTCCCGGTCTCAATCTTTGGTGATGGTAAACTGCCCATTAGTTGTTCCATGTTCGTTTTGTTGTGCCGAAAACGTATAACGCATTTTCGTATCTTCTTGTGCTACGGCTTGTTTGCCATCAATGATCCAATATTTTTGCTTCAGAATTGCCTTTGTAAGTTGTGCGCCACTATATGTAAACTGTTTTTATGAGTATCCTCAGCTATCCGCTGCGTAAGTATGCTGTTTTTATTTAGGATTATAGGTTCGTTGCTGGCCATCATCAGATTAGAGGTTTGAATACGTCCCATCACACGTATTAGGACATTGTCATCCAAGACACTAGCTTACTGTTTTCATATAGCTTTCTATCTTGTGATGTATGCTGGCAATTTCCATTCCCAAATCCTGCTGTTGGGTTAATTTTATAATTGTTATATCTGCATTCTTAAGTCCGTTACAAGTGGAGAGCTACATTGCTTATTTTTTTCTGTTTGCATTTGCTGATAAACCGTAAACAATATGCATAACCACTACCTTTTCTTCCAGCTCTGTCTGTTACTTTACTGGTAGGTCCGGAAAAGTCTCCACGATCTTCAATTGAAAAGGCATAGTTAGCAGGAAGGACGGTCCGTGCCAGCTATTGTAGATAAGTTCTATAGGAGTTATGCCACGTGAGTCAGCGTCTACTGGATTTTCTTGATATTTCACGTGACGCCATATTGTTGTTTGTTAAAATTTTATTTACCACAAATGTTTTGCTGCTACCAATTCCCTAACTTCCAAGGGATAAATAACATTCTTGCGAATGTTTGTTGTATTTGATGGTGTACTACTCCACGCCGCTTGTTGTATGACGCTGTTAAATTGTTCTAGTTCTTCTTCTAGCTGTATCGGATTTGTAATTGGCCCTTGGAGATTAATATTATCCTCAATAAGTTTCTGAAATTTTCCCCAGCAGGTTTTGTTGTTTGTTAGCCATGGTGGACTTGTTTTCTTAACAATCGTTGCACTGATCGTCATAATAACAGGTGTGTGATCTGACATAATCCCGTCGCTGCTTTCTAGGTATATGTAATTATCGTCTATACCTTTGGTGACAAAGAAGTCTATAAGATCGGGTAATTTGTTTCTATCCGTAGGCCAATATGTTGGTTGATTTCCGGAGTGAAAATCGCAGCTGCATTGTTGTCCTGCTGCAAGCAACTCTCTTCCTTTTTTAGAGGTTACTCTTGATCCCCAGAATGTGTTCTTTGCGTTAAAATCACCTCCTATTATGAAACAAGATCCAAGTGTTTTAAATAATGTGCAATAGTCTTCCTTTAGTAGATTAAATCTTGGAGGGCTATAAATTGACGATACGCTATATTCTTTGTTGTTATTTATATATACTTTTATTGTGACTACTTGCATAAATTCTTCTTCAATTTTAAGATCTATATAATGTTTGATGTTTTCTTTAATTACTACTGACGATCCTCCTCTTGCTCTTCCTGCTGGATGAATTTATGACGGAATTTATGACGCTCCGTTTATGACGTAACCTTTCTGTGTAGACGTCTTATTATCCAAGTTAAGAATTCTGTTGATGCAGCATTTCCAATGGTGTCATATTAAGATCGTTATGCTGATGTAGAAATGACAATGGTGTTATCATGTCTCGTTGTGCTGATCCAACATAACTGGCGATCTTAACTGCTCACTCCTTTAGAATCAACGTCTCGTGAATCAAAAATTTAGCTGTATGGGTTGAATTCTTGGTTGATTGGAGAGTTTTTCTTGGACAGTTGGTTTTGGAAAAAACCATAATCTCCTTCAATGCGCGAGTCTCGCCTTGTGTATGAAAAAAATGAAGACCAAGGCACAAATGATTATAACCCCAATATAAATGGCAGCCGATTCCTTATTGTCATTGAATAGTTTCTGTAACTGTGCTATGTTATCCAGATGCAGCTTGCGTAAAGAGCTAAAGTCGAATTTGAAGCCCTTTTCCGAGATGTTCGTGCGTAATACGGAAGGTAAAACTTGAATTGTCTTTGCTTTTTTATACTTTCGAGTATCGTATTGTTGATTTGAACCGTTTCGCTAGCATATTGCACCAAAAAACTGCCTTTCAACTGTTGGCTCGTGTTATTGTACGATATTTTTCCGTTGAAATTGCTTAGAAATATGTTATGGTCATTGAGAGTCTCAATGATCTTCTTTAATCCGCATAGATTACAAATGGTCAACTGCCCAAATGTTTGATATTTTTTCACAATTCCGTATATCTCATCCTGGTTGAGAAGAAGTTCATTGAATTCCAAGAATATGGATTTGTTGTGACTGGAAGTTGATTGTGTAATAATGTGACTGTAGTCTTGTCTGAGGGTAGATTCCTTAGAATCGTAGGCTCAGCTTTTTTTTTCTTCAGATTCGTCATATAAATGATCAATAATTTTTGTTGTATTCCGAAAGCAATTGTTGGGTAGTATTTGTTAATTTAATACTTTGTTAATTCTTAATTGTTGGTTATTGTTGCAAACTAACTCGTTTTGGCTAATCATTATTTGGTCCCAGTCGGTGGCATTCGGTGATCCAGCTACCCATTTCCATGCACTTCCGATCCAATTTATCGTTCGTCGGATGCGCGTGTGAGCTTTGAGTTCGAATATCATCTGCGTTATGACTTTCGCTTGGTGAATCAATGTGGTTGAAGAGGACTGTCTCTGTCAATGCGAGAGATCAAAGGCGTAATTTGGTCGATGACTTCTTCATAGTCCTTCAAGTTAATGACATGAATCAACTTGAAACTCCCTTGGATTTTATTCGTCCATTTCCTTCTTTTAGTTTTACGAATTGAGTATCGTATTCGTAAATGCTCAATAGCATGACTATAAGCGCCAGAGGCAGGAGCTTGAAAGGAAGAGAAGGAAGACTTAACTGCATTATATTGACAATGAAAAGTTAATGTAGTAGATTTTTGATTCGTGTTTTGTCGCCGAGGTAGTTCTTATGCAGTGACTTTATTATCTTGGGCCACTGTTTCCTGTCGAAATATCGGCATATTTTTCTGTTGGATTTGTTTGATTGCCGTATAAATCACCGGCTTTGTAGGTTTTTGGATTTATTCTCCGATTATTCTCTCTCGTGATGGTCCTCGCGTACTTTTGTTTTTCGGAGAGCGACACGATGGGGGTGTCGATCATATTTATTGGTGTTGCAGGTGTCACAGGTTTGGGTGTATTTTTTGATCAAGTTGGCTATTCCTGGAAAATAGTATATTCCAAAATTTGTTTTCGATTCTCCATGTGGTTTCTGTGCGCCTAATTCTGTTCTTCTTTTATAATGGAGAATTTATTTTCTTCATTCCGAATATCTTCTACGACTCGTTGTGTACTTTGTAATTGAGCAGACTCTCTTTAAACACTTCTTGCAAAGGCTGGATATACTGAGATTTTGATTCCACTGATGATAGTTGGATGCAAACATTCTAGTAAGACCTTGCGTAAATTTTCCTTGTCTATCTCTGGTAAGCTAATGCAGTGCCTACGTGGGATGCGGCTCTTCATGAACGTAGATGTCTTGACCATCCTGAAATATCAATTGATTCCTGAAAACATTGATTGGTGCATCGCAGTATCGGATTAAGTTTGTAGAATCTTCTACTGCACTGTGAATGGTTCCAGTGTTTATTGTTGACCTGGCATTATGATTTTTCTTATAATGGAATATGTACGTAGGGTGTTATTACCAATTCGTTATTCTTTCGATCAATAAGTGACCCAAGTTCTTTCAGTGTGACATCTCCTATGATTCCAATCTGGGTAAAATGAAGAAATCGATGTTATTATCAACGCCAACGCATTTAAAGAAAAGTTCACTAATTTTGTGGCTGATTTTAATATCACCTCCTGCCAATCTATTTTGAATTGCTTCTCAGTTGGTATGGCATTAGGTGCAAATTCGTATTTGATAAAGTTCTTGATAGCACCGGTGTCAATGAGGAACTTTAATATTTTTCCGTTCTTTAGCCGGTACTCTAGGTACGGTTCACTAGAGAGGCTTCCATCATAAAATTTACTTCTGATTCATCTACCATATCTTGTTCTTCACAAATTATCTCGTTTTCGATTTGCCAATTGCCAATTGGGTGTGCTGGTTTTTTTCCAGTTGTATCTCCAAATGATTTATTCGTTGTTGCTTTCGTGGCTCGTGGAGATAGGAATCTTCTCATTTTATAATTGTATCCTGAGAAGGGTGGTTGATATAATTTGCTTGTCGTGTTTGAATAGATGAATCAAGTTCCATTGGAGTTAGCGGTTTAAGATAGTTCGGTCTTGGTGGTAAGACGACCCCTGATGCTGAATATTGTATGGCATGTTTTTACGTTGTGGTGTTGACGCTTCACTATTTCTGAGCAATGGTCTAGTGTGTGTCTATGCAATTTGGTTTATTGGTGCTGTAACCACATTGTTGAAATCTCTTTTATGGATGGCTATGTTCCTAAAATACAGGTTCTGGATTTCAAGGCAGGATGCATAAGTCTCAGGAATTGTATATGGTTTCTGGGTGATTAGCATCTTGAATAGGTCTCCATTTAACCCTCGAATGAATACGTCTAGTGCCCGATTTCGGTATGTTTCGGTGTTGATGTTTTTGATTTGTTGGTCTGAATATTTGACAACGGCTTACGTCATCTCTGGTCATTGTTGCGAAATGTTCTTTGTATGGTCATCTATGGCGAGATATTCGGTTGAGGTAACAATTTGTGACTAAGTATTATCATGCTGAATATTTGAAACAGACACTACTGACAACAGCGTATAGTCCCACGTGACTGAGAGTGGTAAAGTAATTTCTATAATAATACCAATTGCAACTGACTTGGTACAAGAATTGAGGGAAGTATTTTGAGGGAAGTGTATCCTATACGTTATTTAACATCAGGCTTAATTCGAGATAGCCAACTAATAATGAGCGAACCCTATCCTCATATGTTTGATATTCTTGAAGTTGTGTTATATTTTGTTGTATAACTAGTTTTGCCAGTGGGTGCAAACGGCTTGTATTTCATTGTGACTTCTTTTGTAGTTTTTGATTTCATACCAAGAACTGCTCATGTTGTATTGAATTGTCAGAATCCACTCCATAGCAATAATTTCTAACTTACCTAATTTTTCAAAATATATTTCTGTTGATTGGTTTAATGGTTTAATCTCAATGTTATTGCTCACGAATCCACAAAGACAGCACACTGAAAGAAAAGCTATTGCTAGGTGATTCATCTGACCCGTGGTTTTGACTCGGCGGTGAGGTTTTTCTCTAGGCAATGGTTTGTTCTCGATGTAAGTTGTACTTGCTCTTGTGGAACCGGTCATTGATACAATGGACTGATTAGATGATGAATCATCAATAATTGATAGTTTACATAGTTTGTACGTAGCATCTTTACATTTTACTGTCACGATTCGCACTAAATTATCCTTCCCGGCATTAGTGTCAAGAACTCGTCCTAGTTTCCATCTTGTATCAGGTAGTTGGTCGTCTTTTACTAATACCAAGATATTCTGATGACCATCGTTTCCAAAAATCTTTATTAATTATCGCCTCTGACATAGTTTTTAGAGAATCACCAATCAGAAAATGTCCTGGTGTTAGCATTGTTGTATCAGATGCATCGTTGGTTAGTGGAGTAAGTGGATGAGAATTGAGAACGGCTTCAATTTATAACTCTTCGAATGTTAGAGTTGATTCTCCTATCACTCTCTTAAAATGATATTTTACGGATTTTATTCCTGCTTCCCAAATTTCACCAAAGTGTGATGAGTGTGGACGAATAAAGTGCCAGGTTGTACCATCATTAGCTAACAGGGCAGCTATGTCATCAGGTAGAATTTGCATCCATAAAATAGGTTCCATTGTTCGAGAATATATCTGTACAAATACCGCGCCTGGAGATAAACCTTTTGTATGCTGCTAAGAATGCCTCTGTTGTGACTATCTCAATGTGGATTGCTTTTGGCACCATGCAAACAAAAAGAGCGATGTGTCCTTGTAGGATTTGTTGCTTCTCTAGTCAATTCCCGTTTAAGAGAACGGTCTTCCCGGTCTCAATCTTTGGTGATGGTAAACTGCCCATTAGTTGTTCCATGTTCGTTTTGTTGTGCCGAAAACGTATAACGCATTTTCGTATCTTCTTGTGCTACGGCTTGTTTGCCATCAATGATCCAATATTTTTGCTTCAGAATTGCCTTTGTAAGTTGTGCGCCACTATATGTAAACTGTTTTTATGAGTATCCTCAGCTATCCGCTGCGTAAGTATGCTGTTTTTATTTAGGATTATAGGTTCGTTGCTGGCCATCATCAGATTAGAGGTTTGAATACGTCCCATCACACGTATTAGGACATTGTCATCCAAGACACTAGCTTACTGTTTTCATATAGCTTTCTATCTTGTGATGTATGCTGGCAATTTCCATTCCCAAATCCTGCTGTTGGGTTAATTTTATAATTGTTATATCTGCATTCTTAAGTCCGTTACAAGTGGAGAGCTACATTGCTTATTTTTTTCTGTTTGCATTTGCTGATAAACCGTAAACAATATGCATAACCACTACCTTTTCTTCCAGCTCTGTCTGTTACTTTACTGGTAGGTCCGGAAAAGTCTCCACGATCTTCAATTGAAAAGGCATAGTTAGCAGGAAGGACGGTCCGTGCCAGCTATTGTAGATAAGTTCTATAGGAGTTATGCCACGTGAGTCAGCGTCTACTGGATTTTCTTGATATTTCACGTGACGCCATATTGTTGTTTGTTAAAATTTTATTTACCACAAATATTTTGAAACGGATTCGGTATCCATTTATCCAACATAGCGTTTTGGTAGAATCTGACCAAGCGTATGTGCGGTTTGATCCGAACCGCCTTACAAATATTCTATTAGTCAAGCATAAATTCTAAGGCAATATCTGGCAATATAAAATAAAATCGTGTACTGTCAAATAATATATTAAGCGATGTCCAACGTGCTAGTTTACAGCAATTCTTAACCAACCAGTACTATAGTAAGAAACTGTGCTACGAGTACACATTACTTGCTGTTTAATCGATGTCTTGATCGGCCCTATTATGAAAATCAAAGTATCGCTCAATATACTGCAGAGCATTGTTAAACAGACTATTGATCCTACAATGACCCGACACTTCTGAATCCTCTGTTCATAATAACTTACAACTAATGCCAACTAAAAATGAATTCAAACATGAGGTTGGTAATTTTTGAAACCACGCAAAACCATGATATATCATTATTTCCTGGTGATGTATATCACAATATCACCTACACACTTAACATGTGCGGACGATGTTAGAAAGCCAGCAACATACTCGTACACTAATTGGACAACAGATGAAGGTTTCACTCCCACAGTTTCAACATCAAAATGATTAGTATGAAAACCAATTATTTTGAACATTTGAGTCTTAATCAAATCGCTTAGAGATTAAGAAAAACATTCTCAACGACATCATCAAACCAATTACAGATGAAATTATTTTTATACGAAAATGTAACGTTTCTGCCAGCCCTTTAAATGTCAACATAGATCAAGAAAAATATAATTATAAATTGTTTTGAAAAAAAATTCACCTTCAAGGTAACATTCTAAAAAGAAACATCTTCCCTAGTTGCCATCCATTCGAAACGTGTTAGAATTCTAACAATCAATAAAATTTCGAAAATAGAATAAAAACCCAATCGACACGCATTTCAACAAACCTTTACCTCGGTATATAAAGTGTTGGCAAGTAAATAGAAAGGGTTCCATAGTAATCATATCTTTTGGTAACCTCAAACAGAAGACGTTTTTTTTCTATCCAAAGATAACAAAACTTAATCCTTTTTTAATTGTTAATAAAGAGAAAGGTGAAATGTCTATACACTCTATACCTGATACATACCTTTATCGCTTTTGTTGTTTATTTTTGTGTGCTACGCTTTTCTTAAAGCTTTTTTTTGTATAATTGGTTTCTTTAAACATTTTTGTATCGGTAACCCAAATTATGGGTTTAAGGGGCGATTAAAAAAAAATTTAAATCAATATTATCGATCGGGGGATACAGCTTAACAATTAATACTGTATCGATGAGTTCTGTCATCGTCTACCAATTTTTCTTCAATTATCTTTGTACCTTATATAAACCCTTTCTAAATTGGTCTAAAGCTGTTGGTTTGGGTGATAGTTAGATATTTAACCCTCCACACTTCATTTTAGGAGCATAGGGCGTCTACTTCACTTTTCCATCTAACTATGTTTGGGGCCACTAGTTTTATTTCAGCCCATGATTTTCCAATGTTTTTGGCTTCCGCAATTATCGTTCGCTTCCACGTTACTTGTAGTCTTGCAACTTTTCTCTTTCCTTGTGGGTTCCATTCCACTGCCGCTCGAGTTATATCGTCTTGTGATTTCCGTAATGTGTGACCGATCTATCTCCTTTTACGCATTCGTATATCAGTCTTAATGTTCTCTTGATATGTCTGCCTATATGTATAGCTCGGTATTGGATATTTTGTAAGGCCAGAAGCACCTTAATATCTTGTTACGAATACTTGTATCGAGTTTGTGATCTACCGAGTTTGTTTCCATGTTTCGCAGCCGTATAGAAGCACTGATTTCACGCATGAGTTGAACATCCGTATTTTGACGTTTCGAGAAAAAACAGAAGTGTTCCAGACTTTGTGCAGCATGATGAAGGTTATGCTCTATGGCTTTATTTATTCGCTTGGTGATATCTTCTTCTGTCCTGCCGGTTATTGATAGAGAACAACTTAGGTTGTTGGTTGTTGCTTATTGGTGTCGTTATTGTACAGTTAAGCCTCATTTCTTCGTTCGCTTAGTCCGATAGTTTCTGTAATTTCTGCTATATACCGTTATATTTGTGTGTTAACAGGAGTATATCGTTTGCGTAATCCAGGTCATTGAGTTTGTCGTTAACCCCCATTGAATGCCATTGGGTGACTCGCCGTCCATTTTCTTCATGACACTATCTAATACAGTAGTGGTGAGAGTACACATCCTTACTACATCCTATTCCATAATTGTTGTAGTACGTATCACTTTTCTTGCCTTTTTGTTGTACTCGGCTTCCTGCATTCCAATACATTTCTTTTATGAGTTGGATAATTTTGATCGAGATGTCCATTGTAGCGGAATTTGAAATATGTCCAAATTCAGCTAGCAGATTTGACCCTGCAGCGGTTTCCACGCAGTGTTTTATTTGCCTGGCTAATATTTATGTAGGTCGTGGGGGTTGTGGAAACATGCAGAATCTTTAAAATTCACCACTCAGAAGGAATCATGGCCTGGGAGGGTCAACTCAAGCACACTATCTCACTCCAACAACTTGTCTGTCTGAATATTGTGGGAGCCATGCTCGATTAGGCAGTCTGAATGAAGCTAGACTTCACTGGATACCCGTCACAGGAAATGTATTGGTTGATAATTTGGCCCGTTTGGGTGCTGCTTTCACTTTGATGGGACCTGAGCTCGATTAAGCAGTAACGATATTATATTTTATAAGGGATATGGGCACTCCTTCTTGAATTATGATAGACGCACTTTGAGCGACTTCTCACAGGGCCGGTTCTCTGAATAATCTCATGTTCATAATGAAAAAACATCGCAAACTGTGAACAGTATTGTGGAGAAGAAGCAGAAATCGTAGAGGACTTCTGTTACTCCTATTTTTCATAATCTTCCCATAGACTGCACTGCTTTGTATCACAATCCTTATTTGAAGATTGTGACGTGCGCGTTTCCAAATAAAACAAATTATTGAAATTTTGTATTTCTACTACCGATCACAACTGCAGACGCCGACGGTAAGTTGATTGGGTAAGTTCTTCCTCCACCGCCCAACCAAACACCAGGTTTGTAACGAACAAATAAAACGAACAGATTTTTTGTTCCCATTTGAGAATTACTGATTTTTCAATGGTTTATCTCTAGTAAAATTGTTAATGATCTTCTTAATGTGAGCGACTTGAAGAAACTAACACTACACTCGGCATTTGGTAATTTCATCAGAATTAAGATAATTTTGATGAGCTAAGCTTAGTGTCTCATCACACAAACACACTTTTACATAATGATTATACGAAATTGGGAAGTTTTTTTATGTTGTGAATAATTGAATTTGAACTCTAGATTAACCTTCCGTTCTAATCTATGAAATTGAAACCTCAGTAATATACATGAATGTTGACTAAGTAATTACACTGAGTTTATATCAGTCAGTAAACAAAAAACTATGAAACTATTAGCCGTCATTCTAATACTCGTTCCAAGTGTCTTTACTCACCGTAGTACAAGTGAATTAAGTAAGTTAATAATTGATCAACCATTGGTATGATGTAAAATGATGTTAAATGTGTTTTAGAATGTGACGAAATATCGGGATTATCCACCAATCCAAATTCATTGTTGCCACACTTAGTAAAAATAGGGAGAGGCAAAATAATAAACTACTGTTATGGTACATTGATTAGCGCCGATTTTGTGTTGACAAGTGGAATATGTATGAGCTATGACGAAGTCGATAAATTAAGAGTGCGCAAGGTAAAAATGAACAACGAAGAGTACAACGATACCCAAGAGTTTAGCATTAAACATTTTTTTATGTCTGAGTCGTTAGAGAACCAACCTAGCGATATCGCGTTGATCCAACTAACCGAACCTATTCCGTATCACGAGAAATCATCAATATTTCGCCCAGCTTGTCTATGGAGAGAAACGTCAATATCAACAGCCGACGTCTATTCAACATATGGTATTGCGGCATCAAAAGACGGAATCTTTCTTCGATCCCTTGTCCAAATAATACCATTAACAAGATATTCAGATAGAAATAACAACTGTAGTATATCTATCTATTTGACTGGTCACTCATTTTACGATAATACGCCTGAAAAGAGTTTTTGTACCGATCATATAATATATGAAGTGTGTAATCCTTAACTGAAAGTATATACAGCGCTTATAAGCTTTATATTTGTCCTTATAGGCTAATGGTAGTCCAATCGATGCAAAAATTCAGGATAGACAGTATGTTTTCGGCATTATAAAGACAGAAAGTTTTCAAGACGACTATAAAGGAATTAAAATAAGCGAATACCTTCCATGGATTGACTCGATTGTTTGGCCGGTAAGGTAATTCATACCCATAGCACATTTCGTATCACTAACCTTATCATAATTTCTAGAACGATACAATAGCAGCACAAAATAAATGTGGCCAACGAAAAGTAAAACATATACCACTGATAACCTATGGTCTACCTACATATCGTGGACAGTATCCTTGGCACGTAGCCTTGTACCGTATGCAAGGGGGTAGAAACAATGTACAAACATACATTTGCGGTGGAACAATCATCAACAATTGGATAATATTGACAGCGGCACATTGTGTAATGGATGAGCGTGGTGTTCTACCACCCAGTCGATTGCTAGTTATGGCAGAAACACATAATCTGAACGAAGCCACAATCGATACAGTCAACTACAATGTAAAACGGATTATTTTACACGAGGAATATAATCGACATTATATGGAAAACGATATTGCCATTTTGAAATTGAGCAATGCGATTGAATATTCGAACTATATTCAGCCAATTTGTATATACAACGAAACACAATTTAAGAATATAACGTGGGGAACAGTGGCTGGTTGGGGATATGACGAACAAAATCAACCATCGAGTGTATTAGTTCAAGCAACACTTCCGATTGTCACTTATACGGAGTGTCGGAACAGTAATCGAGATTTTTTCCATACGTATTTGAACAATATGAATTTTTGTGCGGGCAGTCAAAATGGCACCAATGTATGTTCGGGTGATTCTGGAAGTAGCATGATTTTTGAAAATAATTCACGTTGGTATATTCGTGGAATTGTATCTATTGGAGTGGCGTTACCCAATTCAAATCAATGTGACGTAACTGAAATGGCTTTGTTCACAGATGTACCTAAATTTTATGATTGGATCATGAGTAATCTAGAAAATAACTAATTAAATGTCTATTATTTTTGCTCCAGCTGATTCGACAATTGTGACATCCCTTCCCAGACGTTAATATAAGTGTTCTATTAATGAAGTTTAAGCAATCTGGTATTCTCAAGGTCACCAGTTGTTTCTCAAATAAGATTTGTGATCGAATGCAGCGCAGTCTATGGGTATATTTATAATTTTCCAAATGTCCATTCTGAACATGTGATTCTCAAAGCGGGTCTATCATAATTTAAGGAGAACATCTTTGGATCTAAAAATCCGAATGTTTTATTACCAAAACAGATTTTGGATAGTCGACAAGGGATGAGGTTGTACCAATCTGGTGAGGTTCTGGTGCAGATCACCGATGTTACAGTCGATATCTCTTCTAAGAGATAATGATGTCACTCTTAAAGCGGGCTCAGGTTCCACAAAAGAGACACTCGACCCATATTGGCTAATTTATCAACCAATTCCCTTTAATGCCCATGTGACTGTACGGCAATTATCGTCTCCAAAAACAACGATCTATATTTACGTTTCTTGCAAGTTGTTGAGAATTCTTGTAGGTCTCAGTTATTAAATGTTATATTATCAGAAATTGAGTGAGTGATGAACTGGATAAACTTGACAGACAAGTTATTGTCCTTGACTGTGACAGTGTCTTTTAATTTGACTCGGCCTTTTTCCCAGAAATACTTTTTTTTCGTTTTTTTTTCATCGTTTACCTTATGATATGAGGTTATGATATAATTTATTCTGATTTTTTGACCTCAACTTTGGTCAACCCTACTGGGCTTAACAAAATACCAACATGTGATTTTACTCAAGCTTGATCTTAGTTTCAGACGATTATAGATGTAGAAGGTTTGAATATCGTCTCTTATAATATCCATTAAAAAGCTTTTGGTGATGTCACTGGTATTTTCTATATCAATTAAGAAGGATGATAGTTGATTATATAGTTTTGACACATCTATTACTGTAGATCTATAAAATCACCCAAAGCTAAATGATACTAACTTTCTAACGTTTAATGCTATGTATAAGGGTACTTGAAACAACGATCAAAATTCTTTAGATTTATGAAAATCATAAACAATGAAGAAAATCATCATTTTCCACACATCAAATGAACAATGAATATGATGTATTAGTCTCGTGTCGTCTTCTTACAATATACAGTGTTTTCTTTTATTGTGTTCAATGAAAACAGTTTATGGTATAAAACACTATCGCTGCTGAAATTATCTTAAGCTATAATTTTGCTTTATATGCTTCATAATCATTACCTCAAACTTATAACAATAGCTTTTATGTCTCCATCATGTTTCAATGATAATACACATATGTTCGTGTATGTTTGGATGGATGTACAGTACATCAATCAATTAAAACCACTTGTTTGACTTTTATGTGGATACATATGTTTTTCTTTTGTTTTTCCTGCAACAAAAATTTTCATTTCAATATCGTCCCAGATTATGATTTTTTTCTAAGACTGTATATGAACGACACTAGACACTTCAGCTTTTCGAAGCTTACTCAAATTTTACAATACAAAAACCAAAGAATTTCTGTAATAGACACAAGAGCTGCCAATGATCCATCTCTTGGTCGGCTATACAAGACCCAAGACCATTCATTTCTAAACTCGAAATGCCTGGAGCATCAAAAATGCACTCGAATCTCTGTCTACTACTTCCTTTTCAAATTTTTTAGGGCTTTAGTCACTCGCAACTTTTTAGTGGTTTGCATATTTACGTCCTTCTTTACCCCATTACCCATATCATAATTTTGATTTACGTAGCACCATCTGAGCACTTTATAGCTCCATACCAGCTTTTAGCACTGACATGGAAGATGGGTTGATCCATGAATTCTGCACTGCAACATGATAAATGTGTTAATTCACACCAGCGATCGTAATCACATGGTGAAAAATTCCGTTTTCATCCGACCCCTGAAAACGTCAGCAAACTAGTTTAAACACCTCAAGTTTTCTTATAGACCAAGTTATCGAACCATTCCATATACCAAAGAAACACTTACATATGAACTTAAAAATGGCATCCGGCCAATTCAGTATCTCTCTCCATATTCTAAAATTGAATCAATATTTCAGATTAACGATTGTTGATGAGTAAATATAAACCTTGGTTCTGTAAAATGAGATAAGTACAAAACTAGAACCTGTTTCACTCGATTGGTACACTATATGAATCAGGACTAAAACGGTTACTTCGGTTACTTAGGCCCGATTGTATGAACGCGGATAGAAGAAATAAAATCCGAGAGTAGAGATATATCTCTATCCGACGATTTTATTTTTTTCCGATTGTAATATCCGATTGTTATGAACAAATTTTCTATCTTCCGTTTATAGCAGTTTTACAGCAGTTTTTATGCACTATTTCAATATTTTTGACGTTTGTGATTTTAAATATTTGAATATTTGTGATTTTTGATAAATATTCAAAGCGAATAGTTTTACGAATATAAAATTCAAGTTTAGTGTTCATTATTGAATAAAATTAAATTAAAATCATAAATTTTCATTTAAATTTTATTATTGTTAATGCAAAATGTAAGTACGAATTACTATAAACAGAATACAATAAAAAGATAATGTAATATATTAATTATATATATATATATATATATATATATATATATATATATATATATATATATATATATATATATATATATATATATATAATGAGCGTATAGTATACCAGTAAAATATTCTAAGTAAATTTCAGAATCACAACCGCTAAGAAACTAAACTTTGTATTTTACAAAACCAAACCAAGGTCAACAATGTAATAATAAATTTAAATTTCCAAATCCAAATTGTATAGAAAATCTCACGGTTAAAAAATTAATATCGAAACATAGTATTGAATTTCAAAAAAACAAAAAATGAAAATAATGACTTAATCTTATCTCTATCGAAAATGACTAACTTCTAGAAAAGCTTGAGGAGCATCTGGTAAACTAGTACAACGTACTTATATAATAATATAGCGGAAAATCAATAAAAAATCTATATACCGTACAATTGATTAACGGGTATCCGATGATGATATCAGCAAGTCCGGCCCAAAATAGCGTGGATATATATAGCAGCCGTAGACTGGTTACTTCATAACTCGTGCACTTCTTAGCGATGCGAATAAACAGGCATGCATTCATTATCAGCGTACGCAGACTTAATTTAGACGATCACTGCCTACCATTGCAATTTTCATTCATCACACAGATTACACCAGATTGTTATTGTATTTTATTACTGCTGGTTATTTTTGATTATCAAGCTTCACTTGGGGAATGTGTGATTGGTAAACATTAAAAGAAATATTGCATACACCAAATAAAAGTGATTTTATTATAATCTATAGTATTAAACGAGCAATAATTGTATGTCTATATATTTGTTTATTTTTTCTCGAAAATGGGACTATAATTTTTTCTGAAAATTGGCATACTACCATTTTCCGGTGTGAAAAAACGATCTAGATAGGTCACGACTTTGGGAAAATTCGTTTATGGCCTTAATTTTGGAAAAACATTTTTCATATGAATGACGTCACAAATACTTTGAATAAATTTTTTCGATCAAAGGAACCACTTTTCGTTATTGAATTTTTGATTGAATTTTTTAATTTTGGTTTCTTTTTACCCTATCGCATAAATTGCACTTCAAACGCAATGCACACTCGATTGAAAAATATAATGATATAAAAATAAATAATATTCTGCAAGGAAAACATGTTGAAATTGTGAACAGTATTTTACGTGCAGCCAATGACTCTAACTATGTCGAAATAAAATGTTTTTTCATAGATGGACCAGGTGGTACCGGTAAAACCTTCGTGTATAAGGCCTTATATCACTTACTTTGTGGCCAAAATCGCAAAGTAAAATGTATGGCATTTACTGGAATCGCTTCAACTCTATTGCCTGCTGGACAAACATCACACGAGACATTTGGTCTGAAAGTTCCGCTTTCGTCAGATTCAATTTCCAGCATTAAACCTGGTTCAGTCAATGCTACAGAACTCGCTCAAGTTGATGTTTTCCTTATGGATGAGGCACCGATGTTACCAAAGTATGGTTTACAAAATATGGATCAGTTGTTGCGGTCTATTGGAAATCCAAACTTGCCATTTGGAGGGAAAATTTTAGTCGCTGGAGGTGATTTCCATCAGTGGTTACCTGTTCAACTCCGAAGCAACCGTAGTGAAACACTCGATTTGTCTATAAAAAAAGGCATCTCTGGAAGCATTTCAAAAATTGTTCGTTAAAAAAAAATATGCGTGTCGATCCGGAACAGAAAGCATTCGCAAAGTACATCCTGAAACTGGGAAATGGAAATCTTCCAAAAAATGATTTCAATGAAATCGAATAACCTGAGAATATAATTTCCAGTGGTAATTTAATCGAACAAGTATTTGGAAATAGCCTTGCGAATCTAGATTACGAAGGAATGAAGGAACGTGTTATTCTCGCGCCGCTGAACAAAGAAGTCAGTAATATTAATGCTGAGATCGTCGGTCGTCTCCCAGGAGAATAGAAATCGTATAAAAGTGTTGATTCTGTAAAGGATAAACAGGAAGGAGGTATTGAATTCACGCCAGAATTTCTTATTTAGATTGAAATTGCTGATTTGCCACCCCATGAATTAAAACTAAAGAAAAATACGATAATTATGCTAATGCGTAATTTAGATATTTCGGAGGGCATGTGCAATGGAACACGCCTGATTGTTACCGAATTATGTAACAACGTAGTTAAAGCAAAAATAATTACTGGGGAAAAAGCTGGACAAGAAGTACACATTCTTCGAGTTACGCTCGACTCCAGTAAAGGTCAACTTGGATGTACAATACAACGACATCAATTTCCGCTTCGACCAGCATTTGCTATTACCGTGCATAAATCTCAAGGACAAACGTTCGAATTTGTTGGCGTCGACTTGCGTACACCTGTCTTTAATCACGGTATGTTGTACGTAGCATTTTCCCGTATTAAACGACAAAATAGCTTGATAGTTCTGTTACCACCTGAAAATGAACGTCACACGTATCATGTTGTGTGGAAAGAAGCATTGAACGCTCCTGATCTAAATTCTATAAGTCTTGATATTAACAGCGACGATTTCCCAGTCGAATAAAATAAATAAAATTAAATTAAATTAAAGTTGTTTTGCGAAAGTGTTTAAAAAAATTTTCTTTCTTTTTCCGAGCAAAGCTCGGTCTCCGGAACTATTTCATAATTTGTACATTTATGGAATTAATTGATATGCAACCATTTAATCTTTAGTCTATGCCGTTGGTTATAATACAAAGTTTACCGACAATAATTTATTTAATATCGATCGCATTCACTTGTAACAGACACACACAATCTCATTATATTTAGTCCATCAAATGTATAACAATTTGATTAAAAAAAAAAAACTTATAATTTCACTATAAATTTTATATTGTTCCCAAACTTAATACAATAAGGAATCCATTATTAAAAGGTTAGCATTCCGACATATTCGGAATATTTCCAACCTATTCGCATATGATCACTTAAAACCAAAAAAACCAAACTTAATATTTTTCGCGATCCACACACGAAATTTCATTTTTTATATATTACAGGGATTCTTAGAAAAAAAATAATTTAAACGATTTAACTATTATTATTTAATTAAGCCATTTAAATATTATTTAATAAGTAACTTAATCAGTCAGCTGTTGCACCAACAAAATATACTGACTCATCTCAAAACAAAACGAAGCCCCCTTCCCTCTTGCTCTCGCTCTTTTATATCGTATCAGAGGTGCAAATAAGTTGGTGGGGGAACTGATTGATGGCAGGTATCATCTACTACAATAATAATATCCCAAGAGGGAAATTATAATGCAATGTCAGTGGTGGGAACGATGATTGCCACCGCGGCCGTCGTTACACCATTTCGCAAAGCGTCTTCCATATTGCATTCCTGTGTATGGTGTCGAAAGCGCGTTCGAAATCCACGAAGAGAAGGTATCGTGATGAGTTCCATTCATTTCACGATGCGAACTGTACTTATATGGTCAGTGCAACTTCGCCCTGGTCTGAATCCAGATGGTTCTTTTCGAAGTTTCGTGATTATTGAAGGCGATATTCTATCGAGAATGATCAATGTCATTGATAATACCTTGATTATTGTCCATTATGGTCGATTACTTCTCAGTTATGGTCAGACCATCTCCATTTCCGCAGTATTTTACCCGTGTTCCATATTTCGGTTAGGAGAGGCGTTATGGTTTTCATCGTTGAGGATGTTGCCTGTCTGAATAATGTGGCTGGCATGTCATCCATTCTGGGTGTCTTATTGTTCTTCAACTTTTCAATTACACTACCAATTTCCACTCCGTTAGTGAATGGGTGTTAATGGTTTTGTTGTCAGCGTTTGCAGAGCTAGTTGGTGTCCCATCGCCGAAGTATTCTGCCCTTCTTCTGCATCCTTGAGAATATTTTCCGTAAACCTTCTACGTTCCGCTCTTGCCAATTTCTTAACTTCTTTTGCCGTGCTTTCGTATTTACTTCTTATTTCTGGAGTGTGCTGTTGGCTCAATTGCAATTTGAGATTTAACCGTTCATCAATTTTCTGGCATGTGGTGTCTTTTATCCATGGTTTACAGTGGCGATCCTGGTATCCGAGCGAGTTAGCAGCTGTTTCGGCATATGTTTCCTTGATTCATTCCCATTCTTCTTCTATATTGGTGGGACCATCAATCGATGAGTCTTTCTCCATTATTATTTCTCACAGAGCTCAGCGCGTTTGTTCCCTTGATGGTTGCCAAGTCGGAATTATCCATACCAATTTTTGCGTTAAAATCTTTTTGAATTATTTTCACATCATTTCGGTGTTTTTTTACCATGGTTGATTGAAGTAATCTGCCTTTTCTGTTGAAGCATAGCATTGTATCATTGTTATGTTTCTTATTTTCGGTTGAAACCTTGCCATGATTATTCTGCTATTCACTGGTATCCATTCCATTAGTGCTTGTATTAACCTTAGAGAATGTTGCTTGACTTTTTCCATGAAGATGTTGTCACTTTATCTGTCTCTTCCACTCACTCCCCTGTTGTCACTTTATCTGTCTCTTCCACTCACCCACATTTTTAATACCTGGGTATAATTACGATAAGCCATTTGGTGATTGATTGAGCCATTTGGGGCTTGGGCCCATCTTACTCTGTTGGAAACGAAAGCTTTTATCTCTCCACAATTTACCAAGTGGTTTCACTTCAGTTTGACTCGTTCTCTTCTGTGTCATCGCTGATCTTCTTACTTTCCTTTTTCATTGCGGATTTCCATAAAATATTTTTTAACGGCTTTTAATTGTTGTCCCGCTTAGTGTTAACAATCTGAATCCATCGCTTTTGATCACGGGCCAGCTTTTCATACTGATGCAAGCAACCAGAAGATGCCATATCGCTCTTTACGCCGTGGAGCCATCGTCGTCGACAGCGACCCCTTCGCCTACCGTAAGGCGAAAAAGATCACTGTATCATTCGTTTCGGATCAGCAAGCTGAACGTGACCGAGCCAGCGTCCTCGCTGTCCTTTGATATCATGCACGATATCAGGAATTTGTATTAAATTCCTGATCTCGTGATTGAACAGAATTGTATACGCCATACATGTTGGAAGCCTCTCTTTCGTACTCATACGCCAAGATCTAATTTTCACATCCATACATGACAACGCGGCTTTGATCAACACTATCTACAATTTCAGCTTATCCGTATTTGCAAGATATTTTAATTTCAGAAGTGGACGAAGAGGATATAAAGCCCGATTGGCAGCGGCAAGCTGACCCTGATATCCTCTCCCACGATATTATCGTGAGTTTAATGAGAGATCTAAGGTGCTTGAATCTCATTACTCCTTCAAACGTTTGATTACCACTACTGAAATCACTTGCGTCTTGGTCTCGAATATCAGAGAGTCCATATATCAGATTTTATATTGAAATTGTTTCCCAGCCAACCGATACATTGTCTGCCACATTTCTTGTTTATGGTAGCAAATGAGTGATCTGAATCATCGACGGATAGGTACAGTGGTGATTTCCATGCAGTTCAGAGATGATATATGAATTGAGTTAATGTACTCAATGCAACTTCTTCAAGGTCTCAGCCAGCTTGTCTGTTTCTAAATTATCTTATTTTGGCAGTGTTTAGGAGAAAAAAATCTGGACATTTTTACATGTTCTCAAGTCACATTTTTTGTGGATTGTAATTTTCAAGCTTTATCCTACCGTTTTGTGGTTTTTGCCAGAATTTCACACTTCTTAAATTATTGGTATTTGTGTGCTTGCAGCTGTAGCTGAATCGCCTTTGATTGTTTTTCAACTTTTCAAGACTAAACAGAATCAAACCTTACCGTAATAGGAAGGTGAATCTCTTCAAAGATTCGAACGATTGCGGATATAATGGCTTCTGAACTTTATAAACCAATCTCAACTGCACTGACATTTATTGTCTACTTATCATTATCAACTAGGAACACACCTTGCGGTCTACCCAGTTAACCTCAGATTCGGCGTTCTTCTCACATCCATGACAATTCGTCTGACCGACTACTTTCGACTTTCTAAGACCGACTACTTTTGTAACATAAAAACTTATCCACGGGACTTTAGTTTCGATAATAGAATATATCTTGGAATACTGGGCATGGAATTGAAACTGATTAATGGAGTGGACTCATCATTAATCATCTTCGAAAATTTTTATTAAACACGATTCTTCTTGGCAGTAGGTGTCCATAAAGTGTACAACAGACACATTGTTGTATATGATGTTGGCGAATCTTATAGTTTCATTTCTTGTTAGGTATAGGTTCACCGGTTGTTTCTTAATGGTTTGGATTAATTTTTATCAAGCCGCGGTCTCGAGATCGATTCTCGACGCTGACTAAAACTTAACATGCACCAGATGACATACAACCACCTACAATGTGCACCAATGTGGTTCGTAAAGTCTCACTTGAAATGTGGTTTACGGACTCTAAGACATAGATCATTTACGTATAGGTTAACCAATCGAGCCAATATCTGATTGTAGGAGAATTTCCCATTTTCCGAAAGAAATAGCATTTAAAGCTTTTTTATCAAAAGCTTTTTACAAATTAGTTGGTCCAGTTATTGATCACACTTTCAATCTAATATTCATGAAAATTTTATCTTTTGAGTTCCAACAAGTAGTTCTGAAAGTTTTCAATATATCAAAACTCTGACATTTATGAATTGTTTTTATGAATTGATCACTTATCAGAATCTTTTCTTACAAGAATATTACCCACTTCAAATTGTATAACTTCATACCAATCTGTTGTGACTGGACGATAGTATGCACACAACAGATGGAGAAGTCGCATTGATTAAGATGCACTCGACAGTAATTAATTCCCTTAAGGAGGGAATATAGCGGTTTACGGTTTAAAACCCTGATGCTCTCCTCTGGAGTTATGAAAAGAAAGTTTCCGCCAAAATTCGAATCCTTTTATTTTCTCTTAGACGGCGTCAATGGTATAGAGTGCAGTCCATATTTTTTATCATAGTCTCACTATAAGCTGGTTGAAGCCTTATGACTATATGAAATTTCAGTTACCAACAGTTTCAAAAGTACCTCGTAAGTCCTTTACTGGTACCAATATTCATCTGTCACACCAAGCTGTACCAAGAATATTCTTAAATTTAAATTTTCAATGAAGAGGAGACTATGTTCACATTCTCTATTTCTTTCCAACACAAGAACATACAAGGAAATGATTGAGGTAGATGGATGATGGTATATCTCTCGAATGACGAAAAAAAAGTGTGCAAGGAGCAGGATCTTTGGTATTAGAATGAAACAATACCGGTCAAAGTGTGGAGGATCATCAGATGGGTTATAAAACTTCGACTTCAGTGCTCTTGATCACTTAGGTTACTTTTTTTCACCATTGGCTCGATTGGCGTATTGGGACCATTCTTCCCAGACGTACACTCTCAGTCCCGAAATCTATTTGTTGTTCAAATGAATTTCAAGATATCTGGTATCATCAAGGCCGTCAGTTACTTTTCAAATAACAATTATGACCCTATCTAATGTAGTCTATATGAGAAAAGTATCAAGAAAAGGAACAAGAGAAGTGCTCAGCAGTTTGTTTGACTCATCTCCCACACTGCTCACAGTATGCGATGTTCTTAATTTTCATTCGGTGCTTGTGATTATTCAGGGAACAATGCTCTTGAGAATGCCCAGCAAGATCCACAAAGTGCATCTATCATAATACAAGAAGAACTAGGAATTTGCTGACTTATTACTTTGGAATAGTCGATAAGAAATGAGGCTGTAACATATCTACTGATGCAGATCACCAAAGTGACCATTGATAACTCGCTATAAAGAAATAATGACATCACTCGTACAGTGGAATCTCTTGATACACACTCTAGTGAAGTCTTACTTCAATGAGAATGTCCACTCGATTTACAGCAGAATTGGAAGCAACCGCCCTTAGAACAACCTGGTTGTCAAAAAGGATGCAGATGCGACGATCTTTGCTATTTATCTACTTTGCATTAAGTGCTGCTCTCAAAATTAAAGCAATTTCGGCCTAAAAACAGGAAGTTCTCTACGATTGGTAAATAGATCCGTTAGTAACGATGCCAATCATTTCATATAAGACGAAACGTCTTCATCGGTTGGTTGATCGAGCGCTCTAACTGTCAATCAATGCCACTCTGTCGAGTTCAAGTTCAACTCCCACCATTCATCATTAGCTGTCACGATTACAGCACCCAAGCATCATTATCACTATTCAACAGACCCACAGCCATCTCAAAAGCTGCAGTTGGTGAGGGTGCACTCATTGTTGTAGGCCACCAAATAAGTGTGGCAAACGAGATTATGAGTCTGATCACCTTAACGTACAGCCGAACACGGTATCAGGCTCCATGATTTATAAAATGAGTGCATTTACAATAAATGTTACATTTATTGCATTTCCTGTCTATGTTTGTGCCAAGAAATCTTCCGATGTAATCTGGTCTCCCATTTCCTGGACTTCCGAAGACAGTGGGATCATTCCGCGACTAATGAAAAGAACCATCTCAGTTTTTGCGTTACCGTTTGACTAGGATGGTAAGGTTAGGTTGTTTACTATCCCTGTCACAGAGTAACGTAATTTTGAAAACGCTTCGAGTGAGTGCCCCTCTCCAGCCTCCTCTATAACCAAATGTATACATAGCTATTACAGAGAGTAGACAACAAAAATGTTTAAACAATAGTCAGACACAATAATCACTAACAAATGGGCGAGATTACAATTAAAATCATATTTTGGAATATTTATCATCCAATAATGCTTTGCCTCGGTTATATAAGCCACAAGGGAAATATATCGAAGTTGTATCATGTATACAATGTGCCACTATACACTCGTACACGTGCTAGAATGGCGAACAAAACACATATTCTATATCATAAATTTTGGTGTAAATGGGTTTCTGTTCGTGTATTATTTATTTATAAAAATGTATTTGCGATTGTTGTGCTCGGTGGAACCAGCAACGTTATATTGGGGAGATGAAAAAACATTTTCAAAATGTAAACACTATCAAATTTATGTACGATATGATAAAGATACAAAAGTTGTATTTGGTTAGCAGCTAAGCATCTTTATTCGGTCTATATACACGAGGATACAGTTCTGTGTATATACCGGATCAATGCCATAAATATTTATATTAGTAAATAATACATTCCATGTATAATAGGTAGGTAAGGTGTTCCCATTCCGAAGCAAGAGTGTGGTTTTTCATATTTCGATCTGGTTTGTTTGCCTGGTAGTTTTGTCAATTAGATTTGAGGTTTTGTGGTTCGACGCTTATACGAGTATTGATTTTTGTTCATTGTATATGAGTATGTACTTCTAATTGTATAGTTTAGAGGTGAATAGTGTGGAAAATGAACAAAACGTGAACAGATGATACTCTTCCTGTTAAGAACCGCATCATTCAAAACTAGATCCTATTGTTAATTAGTTAAGGGTTAAGGGTTAGGTCTCAAACAAATCAAAACATTTTTTTTGAAAATTGACCTTGAGCTTAAACCTAAGCTTATTTAATAGGTTCCGTCGAACTTTCGGTCCAAAGTTACAGAAAAATTATTTGATTACCATACTTCATTAGGAAAAGTATATTTCTACCTCTAAAGGCTTTAGTCGAAAATATTTGAAATATTTTTTGAAAACTTTTTGCAAACCTTCACCTATACTGAACCCATGGCAATTTTTTTTATGTTCAGTATGACACTAAAAGAATACTGGTTGGTTAAATACATTTGTTGGTTAAAGCCCATTATCAATGGAGTGAATAAATAGGTATGTTCACCTGTTCGTCACTCTGATCACTGCATCATGTACCAGGCAGAGGTGATAGCGAATGAGGAGGCCCTTAACTGGTTGAGACAAAATTGCTGGATTCTATTTCTTTGACGTCTAAAGTAGCGTTGTGTTGCCGCTTGTCTTTGAATGAGGCTTTCCCGGCCTCTTTGACATCATGGTAAACTGCAAGGGGATGAACTAGCGAGGCATGGTACATCTCTCCAACTGTTACTGAAAAGAACAAAGTTGACGTGGTCAATTAAGGCGCACCAAGAATGTGCTTAAAAAAGGAGGCAGTAGCCTCAGTCAACGAAACGTGGACGAACACCATTTCATGTAGGGTAGCAAGACTAGTAAAGCGAAACCTAGACTTGAAACGCTCAAAGACACTGTTCTCTCTACGAAGACGTGAAATAAAAACGATCGTTGGAATACTCACAGGACACAACCTACTTGGAGAACATGTGAGGAGACTAGGGTCTTTTTCAGAAGCTGTATGAACGAGAAAAAGGAGGAGACGGTAGTCCACCTCCTATGCTCATACCCGGCTTTGGAACACAAAAGATATGAATATTTGGGTAAATTCTGAATGGACTGCCTCTCTGATCTCGAAAGTTCAGTGCGAAACTTATTGCGCTACAGCAATATCTCGAACTGGTTCTCATAAAAGTAATATGGAAGAAAGATCCTGTGGTATCTCAACGGACCGTCGCCGGTCTAAGTATGCGGTGGCAGTCACTCCACCTAACCTAACCTATGACTTCCTGTTGGAATGCAGAACTAATAGGCCAACCCATCTTCCACGACAGTACAATATGAAGGTATATAGTGCTATGCAATGTGCAGGTAAATCGAAACTATAGCCATATTTGGATACGTAGTGACCTAAGACGTAAATAACCGAATAGCACAAATGCTACTAGTGCCTTCAACCCCCAAAATTGCAAACATAGCAACAGACAGTAAGACAAAAACCCTATTGGTTAGCTTAAAATTGGCTTTACGATTGGCTGCACTATTTCTATATAAGCTTCTTTTTTTAGTGAAGGTCAGCTTAGCACGCTTATTAGCGTTTTACGGTTGCCCAAGTGATAGTTCGGATTTTCTTTGTCGGTCCTAGCTATTTTGTCACATTCCGATTCGACTTGAGTCAATAGTCATGACTACGAATTTCAATGTACTGGCATCCGGAATTGATTACAATAACGTAATGATCCGCAAGTGTTCCAATATAAGTTTCCTGTTTGGTATTCTGGCATACAGTTTCATTGGTTGACAAGATTACAATATATTTACTGGAGGTCTTTCTAATGAGTCTAAATAATTTGGTAAAAGTGATTCACTGCCTTGGTGACCTCAAGCTGACATTTAGCCATAGAGTACTCATCTTCATACCTCATGTGTTTTGGCCAGCTAGATCTGGTAAATTTTCAAATTTATGAGTCTGTGCACATGGTTTATAGTAGTGTGACGCAAACTGCGAAAAATGTAGAGGAGGGTTAGAAAAAACTGTTGATCACTTCAGTTCTTCGCACTCTTCCCATAGGCAGACTGTTTTTGATAACGATTCCTATTTGAGGATAACTGTCGACCTTTAGGATACCGGATATCTTAGACTTCATTAGAAGAACACATAAACTTCGAGACTGAGAGTGCAAGTCTTGGAAAAGATCACACAGTGAGCCTAAAAGAAAGAGGAAAAAAGTCTCTCTATGATATTTATGTGGAGAACTTGGTCTATATAAGAGGCCAATGTTATTAGGAAGTTTATTAGGTTACGAAATCATTATTACCTCTGCAAAATGCCACTGGTATAACAAGTAGTTTTATTAATCTCAAAAAGTCCCTTGAAATGTTCTGGGTTTATTATTTAAACTTTTTGGTTTGGGCTTTCGTTTCATCCACTGTTATAGCTCCGGAAGCTGCTGATATGTATTTTCATGGTATAGGCTAGAACTTTCAGTCTTATCTTTGTAACTTCTTGTCCAAGTTTTATTTTCATTTTTGACAGGAGGTATGTTCGATTTTTTAAGCCATTTTGTTGTTTTCCAGAGCAAATAGTCAGTCAACAAATGGCTATCCACGCTGCTTCCACTATTATTTAGTTCTAATTATAAGACCGCATTATCTTCTTGTTTTACAACGGTTGCACTCAGAGTCATTATAACAGGCGTAAGATCTAACCAGGGTGAAATATAGTTTTTTGATCATTAAAGTTGAAGGTGATAGTTTTTTAATACCAATTGAGTGGAAAATTTGACAATTTACTATCGTTAACTGGTAAAGATTATCCGGACGTAACCGAAGATTTGAACGTGTTCAATTATTTTTTGATGGATTATATTTCCAAATTCATCGGAATTTTCGTGCCATCAGATTAATCTCGTTGGACAAATCTTCTAACTAGGAAGTTATGATCTGTGCTTTTACAAATTTATTCACAAATTGTTTTTATCACTTGTTTATTTTTTTTTGGACAAAATCAATCATCTTCTTCCTTGCTTCTTTTATTAGCAGACCAATTTTTTGGATAGCAGTTTGGCACCAGCCTACGCGCATGAGAAAGGCTAGTACCAAGAGGGAAACCCCTTGCTACATGGCGATTTGGGACTAGGAATAATAAAATGGTACTTACCATATCCTGGTCCTCCTGAATGGATTTTCAATAGTAGTAGCACCACAGTCGCCACCTAATTTTTCCCACGTCCCTTTTTGCTCTTTTAACACGAACCTGAATTTTACGTGATCTGTGAGAAGACTCATTTCCTCATCTCCAATTCTCCCCAACTTCCCGAATCTACCATCCCACTACACTTGACATAAATCCAAAAACCGTTTCAACACCATACCTCTACACATATTTTTCATTTATTTGATATTTTCTCATCGTTTTAGCGCACTAGTTCGTTTTCGTATCCTTGACGGGTTCTTTTCTTTAAATCACCAACCAGTTGTGTTCAATCAAAGAAAGACCAACCCTCTCAGCAAGACCAAAATTCCTCGAAACATGTCACCTCTATTCGATCCGATGGGAGGTTCGCATGCATATGCACACTCAAGAGGAAGTCCATTAATGACATGCCGTATCTCCCGAAAGTTGTACCTCCTTCTTTTCCATCTACGCTTTTCTCTTGTTAATGTTATCGATGTGGTTGCATTGCTGGCGGTCTACGACCTGTTGTCGAAATATTAATACCCCACTATTTTGCACACCTTTCTCCTACTGAGTTTGCCCGAGCTATCCATTAGTTTGTTCCACCGTTGCTCGATCCTCGTTGATTGATTGTGCCAAAGGTACTAGATCTATATGCAACGAGTAAATATTTGAATGATTTGACAAAACTACCACATCTACACAACGATGTTTGCCTCTTTCCATGCCATTGGATAGTATTCCCACTAAAGGTTGATAAACGTAATAGTTTCTCGACGTTCTTATCAAACCTTTGCATTTTTTTCATATTTCGATCTTCACGCAGCTCTCATCGACTTTTCGTAAAATGCAGTTTGTATTTTCAAGAGATTAAGCTTTCCTTAGTCAAGCTTATCTTAAGTCTAAGTTCACCTTGAAGTCACTTTAATTCAGCCACACTTTCATTGAAGTCCTGCTTCTTCCTCTGTGAACCTAACAGAGGTTTGGTTCTTTGTTTAATTGATTTTCTAAGAGCTAATACCTTGTTACGCATGGTCTCCCTTGGTGGTACGTCTCCTAATTTTTACTCGTGAAGCTTATCTTAATCCAGCTACTCAGATTTCGACAGGAACTTGTATATTTCAACTCATTCCAGAACTAGTTGCCACCCGCGTTGAATTGTGTGCCCCACATTGGGCGCCAAATGTTTTGGTTTTTTTACTTTATGTTTTAGGCTAAATGCACTTTATTGCTCATTACGCCAGCTATAGTTCCAGGTAAATGAACATAATTGGAATTATGGTTTGAGCCGTCCCAACCGTTCAACGAACTAGCATCTGCAATAGTGTAGTCGAAAAGAAATATTGCAGTATTTTCCATAGGTTTGCATCAAGTTTGAACCCAACTTGAAAGTCAGAAAGGTAAGTGGTTCTATTTCACTGGAAATATAAGGCCGTAAAACCCGCCAGGTTTTCTAGGTGACTGCACGTTCCACTTGCTGATCCTCAATCTCGTTCCCGGGAACTTAAGCAGAGGGTCATTGTTTTTTTTGTGTGTTGTCATTTTAATCATTTATGGTTTTTTACGGATGCAGTCAGTCCAGCGATCTTACCAGATTTAGGTGGTATTTCATGGGTCTTATGTATTGTTTGAAATGTTTACGAAACATGGATGCCCTAACCCACGGGGCTCAAAACAGAGTGTTAAAGTTTAAGCTTTGCTGTCACATGAGATTAGCCAACATGTTTTTTGTTTGTGTACATGCGCTCACTAATAAAAGCCAATCCCAATATAAACATTCATTTTACAATAATATTGATAATCTGATGGGCACTATACCTGAGAACGCGATGTCACATTGGTGACTTTAATGCTAGAGCTGGCAGAAATCACACCGACAGAAATCGGGCAATAAAATATTACCATTATCTGGTCACTGCAAAGCTACGATGGAAATTTTCGTAATACAGCAATACATTGTCAGCACAAATCTGATGAAGTAAATAGTGTCCGGGAAGTATTAAAAAACTCGATTATCGATGCTGCTCAGCACATTCTCGGTAAAGTAAAAACTAAGTCCAAAATTAATTGGTTTGATGAGAAGTGTCTTCTTGCTGTTGAGCAACGAAATATAGCCCACAATAGAAAGCAGTTCTTGCTAGGAGGACACCTTAACGCCTTTGTAGACAGAAGAAGCGCGAAAGATGGAAGGTTAAGGTCTTAAGAGTACAAGAACTCAGCAATGATCGCAATTCGCTCAGTTTCTGTAAAGGAATCACCGAATTGCACCATACCTTAAGACCTCGGTCAACTGCCATTCGGGACCAGGATGGATACCTCTGCGTTAACCTCGATGCGGTACTCGATACATAAAAAACACACTCCGCTGTTCGTAAAGAGCAGCATGAATAGTTGTTGTTAAAACATCGGCTCTATAACAACTATAGATGGGACTACATAAAACATAAACCATAATTTGATATGCTGTGTTAACAACATAAGAGGAGATCCATTATGGCAGTATCGGTTGCATAGTAATTACCGACAATGACTAGAATATTCATATTAATTCAAAGCTCTCCACTATATACCGTTGATGGTGTTCGTGACAAACCTAGAATACAGTACAACGACAAGAAACAATTTTATTTACGTTTTTCATGCGATTACTATAAACCACGACCGTACAAAGTTTTTCAATTACATATTTTTTGTGCTTAAATTCTAGTTTTTTGTGTGCTTTTAGATGAAAAGCATAACTACATGCAGTAAATACTCAACAATGAAAAGTTTTCGGTTTTATGTTATATGTAAAATAGAAATGGTGTAGCATCTGTTAAGACTAGACTAATGGGGATTTCAATATCATTCATGTACATATAAAGTTACTGAGGGACACATTGAAACATTCAACAAATTAATCATATTTGAAATGTGCGCTAACACCAAGATAATACTGTATACTGTATTATGCAGCGTGTCACATAGCCAACAGTAATTGGTCAAGATATATATTTGTACGGTAGTTTTTAGGTACAGGAATAATAGTTTTGATCAAAAGCTTTCATTATAACCGTTGGTAGCTTAGTGGTTAAGAGAATTACACATCACGCTGCGGTCTAGAAAGCGCTTGTGTGTGAATGCTATCTCTCTGACTGTCTATTTTTACCGCCTATCTTAACGCCATTACAACCAAATCGAGGACGCATGGTTATAGGTCCGATTAACGTAGAACCATCTGCACATTGCATAGCTCCATACCAGCCTATAGTACTGACATGAAAGATGGGTTGGTCTATGAACTCGGCTTTCCAACAGGGAGTCATTGATGTGTTCATTAACACCACCGATTGTAATCATATGATGAAAAATCCCTTTTGCATCCTGCACCTAACTGGTTTCAAACCCAGTACCTCCCGTTCCACTTGTCACAATTTTAACCACTGCACCATTTGGTCGGTGAGGGCTGACCAAAGTTTGTAAGGTTTTAGTTGAGACGCGTTTAGTGCTATTTACGGTCTTTAACCCATACATTAAGCCGTACGCATTATCTTAAACAATCGTGTGCTAAGTATGTACCGCATTAGTAGAAGGGATAAGATAAAAACAAGGGTCAGAGTCTTTTCAGTTTTTTTCTTTTTTTTTAATTTTCTAAATTCGATTCATGTAACAATTCAAAAGAATTGTTTGGACGAAAATTGGAAAATTTTCTATTTATCGAGAAGAATGTACAATAATAACAACAAAAGTATATCGACTGGAAATATAATATGGTTGGTGTAGCGTGTATTTAGTATTTATAATAATCGGAAATAAAAATCTAATTCAATATTTGATATGTTTATCACAATATGTACACAATAACAATAAAAATGAATTTATTGTGACCAATAGCAGTCAAACAGACCAATAAGAAAATTGAAATAAGCTTTTCGTTATATGATTTCAATTTTCTTTGATAGACGTATGTTATTGCGGGCCACAAGCGAACGATACATTGCTCTGCCGTGATTTTTTGCCACAACTTCATAATAACATATTTCCTTGAAGTATCTTCTATCTGAAAGTTCCTCTCTCATAATGATTTTTGGCTTTTTCCTCCTAGTCACTCGAGCTCGATTGGCTTGTTGTGACATTTCTTCCCAGACGTACACTCTCAAGATATCTGGGTTAAAGTTCAAGATATCTGGGATCCTCAAGATCAGTTGATCCTCAAATAGGAATTGTGGGAATTGTGATCCAAATCAGTGCAATCTATGAGAAGAGTATGTGAATTAGGAGCACTATTATACTCAGGAAACAATGGTCCGTTAGAATGCTCAGCAAGAATCCTCAAAGTGCGTCTATCATAATTCAGAAGGGACTGGGATCTCTGTTGATTCTGATGCAGATCACCAAAGCAATAGTCGATATCTCAATTTTGGCTTAAGTTGGTTTATGTTTATGTAAAATATCTATGACTGAATCGATCCAAGAATACACTGCTTGAATAAGAAACACGTCAGCCGAAGAGGAAACAGAAAGGTAATAAGAAACGTATAAAATACTTTTAACAACCGAATGAAGAACATAACAAATAACCACCCAGGTGGCGTAGTAGTTAAAGCTGCGGCAGTTGAAGCGGTAGGTATCGCGTTCGAATCCCGATAGGGGCAGGATGCAAAAGAAATTTTTCACCATGAGATTACGATATTTGGTATGAATGAAGACAACTATAACCCCTGTGTGCAGAACTCATGGGCCGACCCATCTTCCATGTCAGCACTATAGGCATGCACTGTGCAGATGGTTAGGAAAATCGGACCTAAAAGTAAATCGGACCGGCGTAAAAGTAAGGACGTAAATAAGCAAACCGCGAACTAGTAGGGAATGCCTTGAGCCCCAAAACAGATTAGAGATAAAAAAGAAAAACATAACAAATAAGAAAATGTGAACAAGTGTGTGTTCATACAAAATAAAACAACATTTAGGCGAAAAAGCTATGCAACAAAAGTAGCTCTAAAATCAAACAAAAGACCCCTGAAATTTCAACAAAATGGCCAAAGCCTGAACTTCAACTCCAGATTGTCAAATAGTACATCCCTGGCATCGATTATATGACCAACAAAAAATTTATACTTATATCGATTGTTGCATCAACTTTCCACTTTCAATCGAAAATTTTGTTCTACCAAAATCAAAAAGTCTGAAGACAAATATGCAACAAATGATCGGAGGGCTTAAACAGATTACCGGCGTAAATCAATTGAAGAACGACTTAAAGGAGCAAATACGTGATAAACAGTAAGAAATGATCAGCGGTCTCGAAGAGAAAATATCTATCGGACAAGAAAAGATTCCTGGCTGAACAGTAGATTATGAGAACCGGACAAGAGAGCCGTATCGAACGGTTAGAGCAGCAAGAAAATAGTGTGACCGAGAAATTTCGAAAACTTTCCATTATAATAAACGCAAAAGCTGACACGGTCCAAATTGATATGGAAAACAAATTGGAAGAGTACGAATCCAGAAATTTTCGAAAAATAGATCAACGATACTTGAAAATCGAGAAAGAGCTAATGGATCAAAAAACCAACGGGAACGCCAAAATTGTTTCGACCAACCAGCTCAATGAAATTAAAGCCACCAACGTTTGACGGAACAACGCCATTTAATATCTTCAAACTCCAGTTTAAATTGACGGCTTCAAGGTACGGTTGGTGTGAGGGGAATCGAGTGGCAGCATTAATTGTGGCTTTAAAAGGAGGTGCTGTGGAACTAGCAACACATCATGCTGGTTTGGGAGCGTAAATTTGGAGGTGACATCATCAAACCATAGCAGTCAAAGTACGTCGTGTAGGATTGGAACCAGCTATCGGTCTCAAACCAGAAAGTTAAACCAAACCAACAGATAACTGGTCGACAACGAGATTCCGGGATGGAAATAGTAAATTGTGGGTTTGTCACAAAACAGAACACATCTCGAGGGAATGCTGAGAGATAAGGCGTGAACACCAACCGGGCAAGAACACCAGTGCCGATGTACCGAAGGCCATCGGAGGAAAGAAAAGTAGCAGCCGAGAAGGAACGCCAAACACCATCGAAGGCGTTAAACGAGTAAGAGTCAGCTTTGAGGAGAAAAATCTGACTACCACAACCAAATGCTCCATATAACCTTCATCCCATATAACCTTCAGAGGGACGATTCAGTATGATAACGTGAGACACGAGGCGATTGCACGGCCAAATTTTATTTTGCCACTCACTACCTTTTCTTCCTCTAAAATCTAATAGCTCCTATAGAATTTCTTCAGCCTTTTTTAATGTTTCCTCAGAATGCAGAGCCCAGTGAGTTCACCGAGTTTGTTCACTTTTGATCTGTCGGGGTCTCAAACTTTTTGCTAAGCACCAATCTTAACACTTAGCATTAATCTTAACCAATGCTGGTTTGGTCGTTTACCGTGCAGTTTCGATAAACTTTTGTGTGATGTTGAAATTTTCATTCATTTCTTGCTATTTCCACAGCTAGATATTGTCAGATCCCACGGATCGCTAGTGGTATCGTTTTTATCAATTATAGTCAATTATAGGTATTTTGACTGCACGCTTCTTTTAAGAAGCTTTTATTTGAAAGGCTTCCATTCTCCCTTACACACCGGACTCTATAATCCTTCATCATGTACTACCCTCCCTCTAGTTTACCTCCTTTTAGGATCTGAAGACTTTTGGTTTTAATTTAAAGTCATCATTCTTCTATTTGATATCTTCTAATTTTCTGTCTGAAGATCCGGATTAAAAGCTTACGGTAGCCGAATTGATAGCCAGCTAAGATTTGCTAGCGATATGCTTCCTGTTTATAGTTATTTGCTTTGCTTCTAGTCTCCCTAGTAGCACTAGTCTCATCTGGTTCAGCTCTGCTGATCTCTGGCCAAACAATGCAGTTAACTTAACACATCGTTCAACATCTTCGATTTCTCAAAATTGAAACTCTCATCTTTTAGATGCTTGTTAATAACAAACCTTCACATACTTTGGAGGTTTGTGCGCTTGATCTTTTTTTCTGCCTGCACACTAGCTCACTTGCTGCTGACATCGGCAATCACTTTTTGAAACGTCCGTCTTTTCAATCAGGTAGGTCTCTCGTTTGGACTGCTGCTCACAATTATTCTGGCTCAAGTAACAAACTCAATATGTTCGTTGGTTAGCACAACGTCTGAGAAACGACGAGTGCTAGGCTCTGTATCTCTGGTAAATTTAAGGGATTTTTCATGATCCCGACATTATTATGCATGTACCTCACTTTAGACTGATATGAAGCCATCTATCATATCATTGCTGCAAATGAAACTGTTAACCTTACGGCCATTATGGTTTGCCAGCAACGAGGTGCGATTCAACTTTGAAAATTTGAACGTGTTCCGGCCTTCACCATATAGAGAACCAAGTTTTTCGTTTCGACAACATTCCAGTTACTCGTATACTAAACCATTAAAATTCTTATGTGATCTCTTTGCTGTATACAACACTTTAGCATCTTGAAGAAATGAATAATTTATGCTTATTCTTGCTGTTTTCATTTTGCTCTTTTTAGCATTTTTGATGCGATTCCCTTTTTAGAATTCTACGTTCTTCCGTTTCTGTGCAGGACATAGTAAAGTAGAATAAATTAAGATTATTCAAACCCTTTGTTGTTGTTATTTTTATTACTTACAAGATGAACGTAATTTATTTATGCAAATATTATTTTTGAAATGAAAAATATTGGGAGTAATTTATACTTAAACAATAATAATAATTATTATTATAATAATTATTAACAAATTTTTAATTATTAAGGATAACAATATGGTTGTTTTTAAGATGAAAATTCGTTTGTTTCCGCCTTATTTATAATTAAGACAATAATAACTAATTTTGACAGGCCCAACATAACAAACAACAATATCATATATAAAAGACTGAAACGTGTGGTCTATTAGAAAGCCTGGCGCATTTACGCCCATATCATAACTGTTTGGGTGTAGTATTGGGTATTGGGTGGAAGAAGTTAATCTTCGATGAACTCGATGGCTTAAAATTGGAAAGCATGAGTAGAAAATATATGCATATATACTCAGTGGAGATAACCTTCAATCTAAGAACTAGATTTCTCATTCAGACTTTGTTAACTGTGCTTCCAAGCAGTCGGTTAGCCATTCCGTCAATGTGCCTCCTTATCTAAAAAAACTCCAATAAAAAGACTCACGTAAGAATTTAAAACAATTCATGAAGCCAAATTGATGCAATTGGTTTGCCAAGGATGTGTTATTGTACCGATCTTCGAATAATTCGTAGCTACTAACCGAAAACTGCTATTGCTGACAAGGTCTTGTCAGCAATAGCATTTTGCTATGTAATTGAAGTCTGATACAAAGGGAACTCTGGCTTAGAAGTATTGGAAATCTTGGTTGTCAATGACGCCTTGAAAACTCTTGGTATAGGGACAACTAAGGCCAAAAAAGACAGGTTAAGGAATTTGGACGCAAAAGAAACTCGATCAACTGTCATTCACAACGATTGGTTTCAATACAAAAGCTCTGTGAGGATGCTTTATAACTAAAAAAAATTTTTTTATTGATTGTTTTACTGCCTTTGGCCTTTATTCTGGAATCTTCCTACATAGGAAACTAACAATATGTAATCAAATCTTAAAAGCTAATCTAAATTCAATTAATAAGACCTCACCTATACGTATGTTAGTATTTTTAATAGTAATGCGCACTCGGGAAATTCTGAATTTCCTAGCTAGATCCAGAGGATCCATTTTTTGGTCACCTATTTCTATTTAATAGTTCCCTGGCTAATTTGTTGGGATGCCAAACCAGTTTCAACTGGTATTTTTCGCTGTACTGATGAATTATATCGTTTACAGTATCGATGAGTAAATCACGTCCAAGGTTTGCATTGCGTACATATCAGGGTGCGTTCTCCATTGTTCGAAGTATTCGTGACTGCACTCTTTCCACTTGTATTATGTTGGAAGCACACGCGGAGCCCCACAGCTGAATACCATATGTCCAGATGAGCTTAAGTATCATTTTGTACAGCAAGACCTTACTAGAGACTTCTAGTCTTTACTTTGAGGTGACTGAATCTGTCTGGATCGCAATAGACTGACGATCCTCATCAATTAAAATTGTCACTACAAAAATGATGATATACGAGTGTAGAATCCTCCTCGTATAATATGTGATAAGCCCATAGAGGGCTTATTATAAGTATTAAAGAGTAACTCCTCGCCAAAATGAACTGAATATGTACTGAGAGACTCAGAGCTTGAATCTATCTAAACTTTGTGATGTAAGACATAAATTCAAATCTTTCAACAAACAGACTAACATTAAACTGTTAAAAACAACGGAACAGTTGTCAATGAATTGAGGCAAATTTATGACATACCACGATTACGCACTTTGTTGCTTAAAAATCAGTACGATTGTCCGGTGTGCAAGCAACGAAGAACAAAACCAAAGCCACCCGCAATCACCCCTCTTCCAGCAAGAGTCGCGGAATTCTGTCGGTCCTTTAGTTATGTCGGCATAGATCTGTTTGGACCAATAACTGTTGTCGTAGGCCGACGATCAGAGAAACGATGGGGTGATTTATTTATCTGTTTAACTATCAGAGCTATACACTTAGAAGTGTCATCAAGCCGAAAGTTTCATTCAGTGTTTACTCCTATTTCGAGCTAGAAGAATTGAAATATTTACGGACAACGGTACTTATTTTAAGGGTACTGAAAGTGAATTAAAACAAGAACTTAGGAAGCTGGACGATTTAGAAGCTCAAAAACGCTTATATGTTCAAATGGAATTTCACTCCACCATCAGCCACACACTTTGCTGGTGCTTGGGAGAGAATGGTTAAAAGTGACAAAAAAAAATATGTATAGGATTTTAAACAGGAAACATAAAGATGACGAGATTCTACAAACTATCATGGCAGAAGTTGAAAACATTATAAACCCGCGACCATTAACATATTTGCCTGTAAATTCGGAAAACGAAGCTTTAACGCCCATCCATTTTCTTCTATAGGAACAATAAAACCACTTGCGGAACTCGATCCATCAGCAAAAACTGTTAATAAAAATTAGTTGCTCACTCAGAAGATTGCAATTCAGTTCTGGAAGCAATGGATAATAGAATATCTCCCTGTAATAACCAAAAGAACTTATTGGTTCAAAAAAATACTACTTTGTCGTAACTCGTCACAAAACTGTATATACCCCATGAAAAACTAAATTGGGTAACATCGGGCTGGTGTTTCGTCAGAAGGAATATTTATTCCATTCATCTCCAACTCCGTTTCATCAAACCAATCTGTAATTTCTCCGTTTTAATTCTCGCTGTATGCGCGAAACAATCCGGACTGATCTTATACGTTTTATTGGGCCTGCATATTTTTTGTGGAGTTCTGAAGTACATATCCCCAAACAATTACAAGTCGTATGGAACAATTTTGAACGAAACCTGAGCAAGGATATTCTTGTTATGTTAATAATATGAAAAGAGAAGGGAAGTCATGCTTTCTTTAAATGATAATTCTGGTGCCGGAATTCTATATCTGTTTCGATGAGAGATATGTGGTGGAAGAAATCTCTTATTATGACAAAATATGAACTTCGAGACATTGTGCAGCAATGTTTGCTTAAATATTTTACAACCTGTGTCAATGCTGACCTTTATCTAATAGTTGATCTGCCTGTAGTTCACATTTGTCTGGGACAATAAACTCGGTTACTGTTGAAAAATGGTCTAGACTAGTTTGGGACCGAATTTCAACCATGGTTTGGCCAGTAAAGATAAAATTTTGCTTCTTCAACTCTTTGTCAACTGTTTCGCCTTTGTCGTTAAAATGAGGGCCGCCTTAGTCATTACTGAAGAGTGTCTTGCTTCTTTCAACGCGGTTGAAGGCATTGTGGTCTGGTGCGTTGGTGGGAATAAATACTGCATCAGCATTGTGCTTTTAAAAGTGATGAATCAGCACTATAATCGTTTTTTGATATCGTAGGTTTTCATCTGTCTTAGTGGGCCAAGGTAACAACTAAAACAGGTTTTACTAATCCGTATTTTCCTCATCCATTCTTATTCATCCATTTCAAAATATGTACTTATATTTTACCTTTAAACCTTTAATTATGTGACGTCACATGTTATTAACCTCCTCCCTTGACCACACATAGTTAATTCAGCCTATACCCCTTCCTTTCTTGAAAATCGTGATGTAGCTAATGGATGGCTTCTTATATAGGATGAATAGTTCGGGTGTTCGACAAGGAGATGCGCTGTCCCCAACACTGACAAAATCGTATTCTGACAATCGAATCTGCTTTTGCACAATATCTGTGTGATTGGGTTAAATGGTGATTAAAGGAGTGATGAGATTGTTGTATCGCTCATTTCTCACGGTAATAGAGTGGGGAAGAGAATATCAATCACGTTCTGCATTCTGATCCATAGCAGATGGTATAGCGATATTTAAAAAAACGATTTGGGCAGAAGAAGAGGGCAGACTGGTATCTTTTGACTGTCTACAACAGGTGGCTCGTGGAACCAATGCAATTAGATCATCGATACAGTACGGATCACCAATGGCTTGTAAAGCCCGTCAAAAACTGTAAATGACGAACCATATCGGAAGATCATCGGGCACAGACTCTTTCCATTGTTATGAAATGTAGAGGAAAAAGGTTAAACAAAATCTTTGGCTCAAGCGAGTATCCAAGCTAACAATCGATCATTAACTTCCACAGTTTACTTTGATAAGGAATGTTTCTATTAGCTTACCAAGTTTGTACTTCGCATATACTGTTCAGAATAGGCGCTTTGGACTCCCGCTTTCCATTTCATTAAAAGTTAGAAAATTGAGTAAAATGAGCTTTTTCAATTGACTTTATATGGATGCAAATAAAGATGCAGCTTTGAAAAAATTATGTAAACTTAAATGACATATATGTAAGCTTTCATATATAAGCTTTCATTATTTTAATTTTGTTTTCATCTGTACAGTGTTATAGCATTTTACTTTTCGATTAAACTTTTTTATAAAAGCTCTAGAGTAAAACTTCAATACCCCAGTGAATAAATTGAAACGCCTAACTACGAGTGGTATTTGATGGCTTGGCCAAATCACCAACGGAAATTTCTATAAAATAAACAATGTTAGTTGGACACTATATACAACCAACTTAATGGGCAGTTTTAATGAAATTTCGTAACTATAAAGTAGCATTGACCGAGGACATTGAGAAAATGTGTAGCCAGATTTTAGTTCGCGAAGATGTGTCTCAATACTAGCGAATTTTGTGGCGCAAACATTAATCATTAAAAACGCCCCCTTTTGGATATGCTAGTTCCTCATTTCTGGCAATAAGGACCTTAAACCAAATCGCATATGGTTCGAATGACTTCTATGTTGACGACTTCATCTGGAGGGTTTTATCTAAGAGTGTAGAAGTAAAACTTATCTCATATTACAACGAAATAGAATGCGGACGATATTTCGATGTTCCACAGTCCTACGAATAGCCACGGAGAACCCACAAAGAAGCAGGTGATCTCAGATTCGATTAACTTTTCTGTTATAGATTTTAAAAGTGAGAAACCAGGAATAATCGCAATTTGTGGTGTGCAGCAGTACGGCCCTATATAGTTGGATTGTACATATTTAGTTAAGCTTGACTTATACATTCAGGCAGTTTAAGCTGTGAAATGCTACAACTAAAAAATGGACTAGTATATAAAATTACTGAGATTTAGTCCATTAGTTTTGGATCCGAAGCGCTTCCAATTGGATAATATTTGGTTGTTCCAATAAGATTGGACAATACGGTTGTACATTCTAAAAGCTCCCTTGGCATCGATCCATGATTTATAGGTTATAGACACAAACATCGATTGATAACACTCGCTTACAAATAATTTATGTGTTATAACAAATGAAATGCTGTTGGCATCCGACATACATAAAATCGGCATAACCGCACGGTTCAAATTTTTAAAACACAAACACATATTTTTTGCCAAACTCCCTATTGTAAGAATAATGACTGGAACAAATTCAACAGCCGCCATTATTTTTCAAACCAAATATTAATTTTTTATAATAAAAGCTGACAATGATAAATCACAGTTTAGAGAAATTCCATAATGTAATCAATTTTTATTTTTACGTTGTGTAATGGCAATGCTTTTGGGGATGGTGTGCTTTTTTTTACTTTAAGGATGAATTACGTCATATACAAAAATCTATATGTTGTTGGGTAGGTTCTAACGTAAAACAAATTGAAATATTGTATAACAACAGGAAAATTGTGGCTGGTAAGTGTATACGTCATGATATACATAAGTTGAATTGAATATCGAATATTTATTATACGTATACTTTGAAGAAACGACAAATCTTTAGAAGACGCAGTCTCGGCGATAAGGCAAAAATAATCAGATTGATATGAGTTTATAAAATTTAGCTGGTCACAATCGGGCACTTTCCAAACAATTTAAATTCTAAACATTACGACCGTTACTATCTGCATTGCTTTATGGCGGTGGTTACGATGTCCTGTTCGTCATACTTTATATAAAATGATCGATCGATGTGTGAAATGACAAAAAATTATGAATTTAATTGTCTGGGCGAAATATATTCAAGGTGTCATCAACAGCTTATGATAATTCAAATAGAATGCAAAATATCTTTTGTTTCACGGCTATTACAGGCCATTGTTGGACCGTGCCGTGTCAAAAATCTGACTCTATCGGTTTCGATCACGAGCTAACCCTTCATACTTTTTAAATCGCTCTTTACGCAGTGGAGCCATCGTCGCCGACAACGACCTCTTCGCCTACCGAAGAGCGGTTTGGATCAGCACGCAGAACGTGACCGAGCCAGCGTACTCGCTTTGATTTCTTGCAATGTATCAGGAATTTGCATTAAATTCTTGATCTCATGGTTGAAACAAACTCAAATAAACTAGATTGTAACGTACTCTCATGTGTCGCGGTTGTGGTTTGAGTAGACAACAAATAATAAAATTCCGTTGGGGTCCAGTCTACCAGCACGTGTGTCCGGCTTTGCTCTGTATAATGAGCGAGTGGACTCGGGCGGGGTACTTGCTGATACCACAAAACAAACGACCACGCAACTTGTAGGTAATCAATCCGATTACGGAAAGAGGAAAAGTGTAGGGTCGGACAAGGAAAACTCACCTGTACCGCTGTCGCAGTATCCGATGGAGCCAAGTTACCACTATAGTGCCTGTGGCTCCAATGACAATTTCCACCATACGCAAAATGATGCACTTGCCGATGAATCGACCGTTTTATTGTCCCCCAACACAATAGACATAAATGTTTCTGGTTTTAAATGGTAAAGTTTTTTCTTTGTTTTATTGGGTCTATATAACACCTATAACACTGTAATTACCAATAAATCTTGACGCCACACAACGTTGTGTTTATGTTTTGATTCACTGTTAATTTTCTTTGGTTATTCTTTTTTTTATCTTCAATTACTATTAACGAGGTTAGATTATCTTTTTTTCCTATTGACCTCTCCACACCGTCAACAACCAAACGCAAGTTAATCTTGAACACCACAAAGTGAAACACACAATCCACAATATTACAAACACAAGATTTTCAAGATTTTCAATTTTCTCTTTTATTTACTTTTTTTTTGTATTTTAACATAAAGTGAGCCTGGACGCAGTCATAAATGGTCCAAAACGTTTTTCCAATTTTCTTCCTCGTCACCTCACTCCTTTTATTGTACTTTTTCTTCTGTTGCTCCTGGTTAGCGAACCGAAAACTATCCAACTCAGCGGCTCGAGATTTCGTGACATTTCGAAACTCTAAAACGCTATTGTTTCGCACATCACCTCTGCCATCTAGCATTCACTAGTTGAACGACTCCGTCTTAATTGTGACAATTGGTTCGTCTCTAGTCTCTGCTATGGGCACCTCTCGTGGTCTCTCACAGCATGTGTCACATGAAACAAATAAATACCTAAATGATCAAATGGCAATCGACAACATTTGTAAGGTTCTATATTTATTTTTAGCTGTTATACAGGTGAGCTTCGTATTTGAGTAAGGTAAGATTTAGAAGGCGGATAACAACATCGGGTGTCACCAATCGATTCTGCGTGGCGACTGAGTTTGCTCGACCGAGTCCACTCCGTAATGCTACAAGATAGTGCTACAAGATATTTTGATTTCAGAAGTGGAGGTAGCCCGATTGCCAGCGTCATGGCCTCACTATGATCGTAACTAATGAGGGAACGAAGATACTTAAATCTCATTACTCCTTCAAATATGTAGTTACCACTTCTCAAGTCAATTACGTCTTAGCCTTGAAAACCAGAGATCAGATATTTGGTTTTGAACCCGTTGATTTTAAGACAAACGTTAGGCCAACACTGTTTTAGATTTGATCAAACAGTTCCCGGAATTTATTCAGAATATTAAAAATAGAAGTATATTAATCTTAATCTATATATTGTCCCCTTCAAACTAATCCCCATCAACTACAACACCCTTATGCCAGCGCTTGATCCAATCCTCAAAACATTTTTTATATTCGGTTTTCGGTATGTCCATCAGTGCTTCTTTCGATTTTTCCCTTATTTCCTCTCGGCTGCTGTAACGCGTTCCTTGTAATGGTTTTTTAACTCGATTGAACAAACAGAAGTCACAGGGAGCCAAAACAGGTGAATTCGTTGGCTGTTTCATGTTATCATGTTGCGAAATCCTCCAGTTCTCTGCCCACAATTCTGGTTTACTTCGGCGAATTGCTTCACTCAAACGTCTCATACCGCCCAAATAATACTCTTTGTTTACTGACTGGTCTTTTGACTAAAATTTATGTGGTTTTTGGTCTCGGCTCATTTGATGAAAGCCATTTTTTTACCTGACATCTGGATTGCGTATCGTACTCATAAACCCACGTCTCATCTCCAGTAATGATATTCTTGATGAAAGTGAGATTTGAGAGCTATCTCTCTGATTAATTTTCGGTTATTGCCCAACATTTACTTTATCGATGTTTTCGTCGGTTTTCGATGTCGATGGTCTGCCACTGCGCTCATCTATTGACACACGACCACTTAGAGACTCGTGCCACTGGTAAACGACCGTTTTCTTTAGAGAATCGTTGTCGAAACACTTTTGCAACATTTCCAACGTCCATTTCTAAAATTGTAAATAATCACCAACACACACAGGGACAGATGTACTCTTGACTACGTTACTTTGCAAATGTCAAGCTATGACGCCAAGATTTACAGAGAATATCAACAACAGATGTACCAACTTAACAAAAAGCAGAACTGAAATCGGAACGATGGGAGCGCCACGTGGTGGTTAATCCGAGAACATTTTGATCAAGGGTTATTTGTTTTGTAAGCGAATCGAAACAACTTGATTAGTGATTGACCAATTTGGGTGGAATCTTGCTTGGTAGTCATCGATATTTGCAAGGACCAAGATAAACTGATCGCTTAGAATTATGTGTTTAAAATATAAACTATGCGTCCAAATGCGTATGTTACCTGGCAAGTCTGCATCATTTTTTGAGCTTTCTGCAATGTTACAACAGTAAATCGAACGAAGAAGGCTCCATCAACGTCTTTTTTTCCATTTTCGGTTGTAACTTTGCATGCATTTGGAACGGTAAAACGACCGATTCTACGACCACTGCTGAGTTTGGGTTTCCATGTCTATCAGTTAAGTGATCATTAACATTACATGGGGTGCAAAGACTAAGTAAATAAAAAATAATTATTCGTCTTCCAATCAATGCATGGCCTATTTAGTATCGAAATAAGACAGAACCAATAGAATGAAATTTAGACGAGCCAAGTTGGAATTGTTGACATAAAAACTTTTTGCTCGTTTCGCTCATCTTTCCAGAAAAATTATTTTTCGCCCACAGATAAAATTGTATCGTTCGTTGTACAAATTATAAGCAAACACAAGATGTTTGTTAAAATCAAAAATGACAAGAACACCAAATTTTTAAGGTATGGTTTAGGTGAGTTTGATTTGAAAATTGATTTTCGTTTCTACATATATACCGAACCTAAGAAAGTTTTACCTATATACGAGTACATACAACTAGAACTTTTTCATCAAAAAACTGTTTATTACATTCTTAGCAATTTGTTGTTTTTATCTTATTCTTGAAATTAAAACTTTATTTTTGTTATACATATATGGGCTGTACATAGTTACCACGAAATACTAAAGAATCACAAACAAAACTCTTGGCAGAGTTCCAGTGAAAAAAAAAGTTTTTCGTTTCGTTTTTATGAGTTATCGTCTTCGGATTTTACATTTGTGTTTGGTAATCGATAAATTTAAACTTTAGATAATTTCAAAATCGATATTTTGAGAACACAGATCTGATACACAGTAAGTTTTTATTATAGCTAAAACGAAATCGAGAATTGTTTTTATAACTATACGTGTTGCCGCACAGTTGCCGTCGCCTCCAGGTTGTCGTTCAACGAACGGGTGTGTTAAACTAACCTAGGTGTGGGGCGGGTCACGCTAAATGGCGGCAGGGGGCTGGATTAAGGTGTAATGCGATCCGTGCCAACGATCACGATCAACGAATACCTGGCGACCTTCAGTTGTATATAGCCTTACCTGCACATACGGATCTCTGTGCAGGCGGACCTCTTTTCTCCGACACTCGTGGGAGCATAATGGAAGTAAGCAGTGAAAAAAATAAAGAGACCGTCGCTCTTAAAAAGGCGGACAAGAAAGAGGGAAACCAGAGCCGAGAAGGTGGGTCTACCTCTAAACAAAGATACAGACTTCGGCGTACAGCGAAGAGAGTACTCGACAGATGGGCTGCGATCCCTGAGGGGCAGCTTACATCGGAACAGAGGCAGTCCGTGGCTTGGGCCAAAGAAACGTTCTGCAGCGGAAAGTCAGAAGGGGACAGCGTGTCTAAACGACAGCGGTCTCAGGATGAACTGGAAGCTAGCGGAAGTAAGCGGGCGAAGTTGCAAGCGGATGCCAAAGAAGAATGTCACTATGTCGCTGGGGGATCCTCGAAAAGGGGATTATTCAGTGACATCGTGAAAGAGCACGGAATGATGCTAGCCGTCATTGACAAGGGTCAAGAGGATGGAAGCATCACTGTTGAGAAATGGTGGAAGGTGTTTAACGCGCTTAGCGATACCTTCCTGAAGTTTGTAAAGGAACATCCGGGACCTCCACCGTCCTGCAGAGATGCGGGTTGGTATCAGGGGCGCGCAAAACTTATTGCTTGTCTGGATCAGAGATCAGTTGATCTGTACAGACAAGCGATAGAAGAAATAGGCGAGTTGTGGCCAGGCGCGAAGCTTGCGGCTGTAAACAAGGAAGAAATTCCTTGTAGGCCGAGGGCGCGCGTCTGGCTACCAATCAAGCCAGAAAGTAGGAGTGAGGTGCTGGAGACCATTAGGATCAGCAACCCTGATCTTCCGACGAACAATTGGAAGGTCGTTAGGCAAGAGGAGGCCAAGGGAAACTTTCGTTTGTCAGTATTGGCAATAAATAGGGAGTCCCTTGCTCCTCTTGCCAAGTTAAAGGGGGTTATCGGTTTTGGTTTCGGGTCGGTAACCCTCAATGTGTATAAACGAGACGAGGAGGCGGGCACGAGCACCCAATCAGCTGGCACGCCCTCGAGACAGTTTGTGGCTGAACTAGCCGTGGAGGAAAAATTAAGCGACAGTGAAGCCCTGGGGTTAGGAGAGCTTCTAACTCTGGGCTCTGAGGAGGATGTCTCAGATGAAGACATGAACAGCACGGTGGTGGCGATGGACAGTGCGACGGCGGATGCCGGCAGCTCCCACAGCACCACTCAGAACTAGGTAAGTAAGGGAATTAAGTATGCTTAAGGTGCTTCAAATTAACCTTCATCATTCGAGGGCTGCATCGGCAGCTCTGCTCCTCAGACTGACTAGATCGGATGAGGATATAATCTTAATCCAGGAACCTTGGATTAACAGAAACAAGATCTGTGGTCTTCGAATGAAGGGGTATAGTATTCTATACTCAAAAGGGTCTGAGAGGATCAGATCCTGTATTCTAGGAAAGGATAACCTAAATCTTTTCTTTCTTTCCCAGCACAGCGATGGGGATATAACGGCGGCCAGTCTGGAGGTTGGTAACAACAAAATCTGGCTGGTGGCGGCCTACATGGGGCAGGAGAAGGAGGTTCCACCGGACAACCTGGGGGAACTGATCCTCGAAGCCAAGCGCAGGAAAACCGGGATGATTCTGGGCTGCGATGTTAACGCGCATCATACGATCTGGGGAAGTTCGGACATCAATGAAAGGGGTGAGACACATTTCAATTATTTGTTGGAAACGAACCTGTATGTATGTAATATTGGGAGAGAACCTACTTTTATTATTAAAAATAGAAAGGAAGTTCTGGATGTGACCTTCGCATCAGAGAATATTTTTCATATGATTGTAGAGTGGAAAGTAGGGAAGGAGCATTCCTTCTCTGACCACCGTTATATAACCTTTAATATCTAAATTTACCCTGCTTCCCAGAAATCTTTTAGGAATCCTAGGAGAACAAACTGGAGTAGGTATAGGGAAGTCCTTAAGCGACTAATGCCGTCGGGGTCCCAGAGCCCCCAGCGACCATTGAGGATATGGACCGCATGATGGAATCCGTTTCACAAGCTTGTAACCAATCCTTTAGGGCTGCTTGCCCTGAGGTAATACCCAGGGGGAAGCAGAAACCGGCCTGGTGGTCAAAAGAATTACGGGCCATAAAGAAGTCGTGCAGAACGGCGTTTAATAACGCCAAGAGGACTAGAGAATCTCAGGACTGGGACTCGTACAAGGAGACGCTGAGAATATATAAGAGAGAATTGAAGAAGGCACAAAGGAGCTCCTGGAGGCTATTCTGTGACAAAATGGAAGATGTCTCGGAAACTTCTCGCCTTCGGAAGATTCTCTCCACAAATCCAACAAACATAGGTTATTTAATTAAACCTGATGGTTCTTGGACCGATTCCAGTGAGGAATCCCTCAAGATTCTCATGGACACTCACTTCCCGGGTAGTTTAGACAACTCGATGGAACTGAGAGCGTCGGGAATAGCTTGTTCGTTGCGCGCACCGGATATCGTAAATAAAAAACGAATTCTGTGGGCCATAAAAGGGTTCAAGCCGTACAAATCGGCTGGACCGGATCGAATTATACCAGCAGAAATCCAGAACAACTCGGAAATAATCCTCCCGTGGTTGGAGGTGATCTTTAAGGGTTGTTTAAAGTTGGTCTGCATTCCTAGGCAATGGATGGAGGTCAGGGTGGTTTTTATTCCGAAAGCGGGAAAAGGATCGCATGGCTATCCAAAGGACCTAAGACCTATAACATTATCATCCTTTCTGTTGAAAACCCTGGAAAGGCTGGTAGAAACACATATCAGTATGAATTTAAAGCAGGAGAAATGGTCAGCCTCTCAACATGCGTACTGTAAGGGTAAGTCAGTAGATACGGCCCTACATGCCTTGGTACGCACAATTGAGAGATCATTTCACTCAAAGGAGTACTGTTTGGTAGCTTTTCTTGATATTGAGGGCGCCTTTAATAACGTTCAGACAGATGCAATCCTGAAAGGATTATCGTTCATGGAAGTAGAAACCTCCATAATCAAGTTGATCAGTCATATGCTTGGAAGCAGGACTGTAAACTCAGAGTTAGGGGAGTCAACTATAAGAAGACGAGTGGTTAGGGGAACCCCACAAGGGGGAGTCCTGTCTCCTCTTCTCTGGAACATGGTGATTAATGGCCTACTTCTGGAGTTAGAGAGGGAGGGTATAGGAGTGGTCGCCTACGCTGATGACGTGGCGATCATGGTATCAGGTAAATTCTTACCGACTATTAAGGAGGTAATGCAGAACGCGCTTCTTATTATAGCGAGATGGGCCAGTAAATGTGGATTGGAAATTAATCCATCTAAGACAGAGCTGGTACTCTTCACGAAGAAATATAAAATTCCAGTAGTTGACCCACCTACTGTAAATGGCACTAAACTGGCTTTTACTGATAAAGCGAGATTTCTGGGTGTAATCTTAGACGGTAAACTAAGCTGGAAGCCGAACATTTTGGAGAGAATCGGCAAAGCTACGACGGCGATGTATTCGTGTAGGAATGCGATAGGCAGACGTTGGGGTCTCAGACCGGAGCTGGTACACTGGCTCTACACGGCCGTAGTAAGACCCGTTCTTATGTATGGAGTAAGTGTTTGGTGGCCAGCACTGGATAGAGTAACCTATAGGAAAAAGTTAGAGAAGGTGCAAAGGATGGCCTGTTTGCTGATAAGCGGGGCACTGAGAACAACACCTACGCAGGCCTTAGAGGTTATGTTACACCTTCTTCCAGTGGATATATATGGTAAACAGATGGCGGCTAACATAGCCACTAGACTAACGGTCGTGTCTCAGTTGGCAGGTCACTCGACAATAATTGGTTCGCTAAAGAAGGAAATGTTGAACCTTGACTATATGACGCCGATATTATGCTTCGAAAAAGGTTTTCAAACCTTTATCCCTTCAAGAGAATTCTGGGGGAATAAGCTAGCACTGGAAACCGAAGCTATACAATTCTACACGGACGGCTCGAAGCTAGATGGTAAGGTCGGAGCTGGGCTGTTCTGTGGAACATTAAATATAAGTACTTCCGTTCGTCTCCCTGACCACTGCAGCGTGTACCAGGTGGAAATAATAGCGATTGAGGAAGCCTTGAACTGGTTGAGGCATAACGTGATATCCAAGAGGGATATCAAGATTTATGTGGACAGTGAGGCGGCTATCAAGTCGCTGGAAGCAGTGCTGTTGAAGTCTAGGGTGGCATTGGGTTGCCACTCGTCTCTTAACGAGATGAGTGAGCATTTCAATATTCAGATTATCTAGGTCCCCGGCCACTCTGACGTCAAGGGTAACTGCAGGGCAGACGAACTAGCTAGGCAAGGTACAACTCTTCAGCTAAAGCCTGAAAGGGCCAATGTGGGGAGGCCTACAGCGGAGCATAGACTGGCTCTGAGGAAAAGGGCGGAAGCTTCAGCACAGGAGAGGTGGTCTAACACCCTCACATGCGAGAGAGCGAGACAAATGTGGCCAAGGTTGGATCTGAATCGCTCCAGGACCTTAATCTCTCTGGAGAGGAGAGATCTAAGAAGAATAGTAGAAATATTAACGGGACACTGCCTTTTCGGGGAGCATGCGAGAAGGCTGGGTCTAGAAACAAATGACTTCTGTAGAAGCTGCATGGACGAAGAGGAGGAAGAGACGCTTGTTCACTTCCTGTGCTCTTGTCCTGCACTGGCACTAAGAAGACATTCACACTTGGGTAGGTATGTAATGCACAACCTTTCAGATCTTGCAGATAGTAAGGTGCGGGACATTTTACGCTACATTAGTAGCTCAGGATGGTTACAATAGAGTGTTAGGGGTATTAGGGGACTAAGATCCTGTGGTATCACAACGGACCGGCAACGGTCTAAGTGTGTGTTAGCAGCCACTCTAACCTAACCTAACCTAACCTAACTTTACGTGTTGAGTGCCAAAATAGGAACTGTTCGCTGCCTTCGAGCAACCCATTTTAGCAAAGCTTGTGATGGGCTTACTTTTAGAGTAGTCCTTGGCATGTGAGTTTGCAGAGTATGATAATGACATGATGCTGAGATAGCTGTGACCGTGACAGCTGATGGAAGTTATACCATAACTTGGATATGACATTGATTGACAGCTAGGGCGCTGAATTAATGTTGTTTCGCTAGGCCTGTTTCAATCCGATTACGTCATTTATTGGTTGTGTGATCAACTCCATCTCATCAGGCATATGTGCGACCGGACTTGATGTATGCTGCAATATGTGTTTTTAATATGTTGCGAATCTTTGTTGATGCAGTGCTAGCAAATTACAGATTTTGAATCGAAACTGTTCCTTCGATTAAAATCTGTAATTTGCTAGCAAGTATGTTGATTACCGCCCAGGTGGCTCAGTGGTTAAAGCTGTGGCAGTTGGAGCGGGAGGTACCGGGTTCGAATCCCGATATAGGGGCAGGATTTTTCACCATCTGATTACGATCGGTGGTGTTAATGAACACATCTATCTTCCATGTCAGTACTATAGGCTGGCATGGAGCTATGCAATGCGCAGATGGTTCTACGAAAATCGGACTTATAGCCGGACGTCCTCGATTTGGCCGTTAAGGCGAAAGTAGGACGTAAATAAGCGAACCGCGAAAGAGCTAGGAGAGCCTTGAGCCCCAAAAAAGATAGCATAGAATAAAAAAAAAAAAGCTATAATTTAAGCTTTAATTTAATTTTAAAGCTATAATTTCATTGGGACAGTACTGATCAATTAAGATTTGTCAGTATGTTAATAGCAGTTTGATAAAAATTGTTGGCCATAGTTGACTTAAGCATAAATCTTGAATGAGTTATGTTTACAATCTACAGAGGGGAGCGTTTATTACCGATGATATTGATGTTTCAGTTGCTATACAGCTCAAATTGGGTATCAAAATCGCGCTGGTTAATCGCCGGTGGTGGTTGTCTTTACGTTTACTGCCTGACATAGCTTAAATTCCATAAACCATTTATCCGTCTTAGTTCACAGTGAAGGTGGTCAGCCCCAACGAATGCTTTTATACAAACAATCGTTTTTTATAGAGCATGCTAAGTTTTGGTTAACGGGTGGAATTGGAATCTGAAATATTGATTCAGTTTAAGAATATGGAGAGAGATACTGAATTGGCCGGATGCCATTTTTATACCAGTTTCTTAGGAATATGGAATGGTTCGATAATTTGGTCTATATAGGAAAACTTGAGGTGTTTAAACTGGCCTGCCGTTTTGCAGTGTGGCGAACAACTGTCCGTTCAAGCTATATAGTTGGTAAAAGTTTTTAGTTTGCTGACTTTTTCAACGTTTGAACGGGGCCGGATGAAAGCGGAATTTTTCACCATGTGATTACGATCGGTGCTTTGAATTAACACATTTATGGTCCCATGCTGCAGTGCAGAATTCATTGAACAACCCATCTTCCATGTCAGAACTATTCGCTGGTATGGAGCTATGTAGTGTTCAGATGGTGCAATACGTAAATCAAAATTATGGCATGGGTAATGGGGTAAAGAAGGACGTAAATATGCAAACCACTAACGAGCTGCGAGGTTCTAAAGCCCTAAAAAATTTGAAAAGGTAGTAACAGACAGAGATTCGAGTGAATTTTGGATGATTCAGGCAGTTCGAGTTTAGAATTGAAATGTCTTGTAGCCGACCTTGAGGTGGATCGATCATTGGCGGAATTCTGGTTTTTGTACTGTAAAAATTGTGTAAGCTTCGAAAAGCTGAAGTGTCTAGTGTTGTTTATATACAGTCTTAGAATAAAATCATAATTTGGGACGATAGCGAAATGAAAACTTTTGTTGCAGGAGAAACAAAAGAAAAACATATGTATCCACATAAAAGTCAAACAAAAGGTTTTAATAGCTTGGTGTACTGTACATCCATCCATACACGTACATATGTGTAATATCATATAAAGACTTTGAAAACGATTCAATCATATATAGAAACATGATGGGGATATAAAAGTTATTGTTATAAGTTTGAGGTAATGATTATGAAGCATATAAAGCAAAATATAGCTTAAGATAATTTCAGCAGCGATAGTGTTTTATACCACAAACTGTTTTCATTGAACACAATAAAAGAAAACACTGTATATTGTAAGAAGACGACACGAGACTAATACATCATATTCATTGTTAATTTGATGTGTGGAAAATGATGATTTTCTTCATTGTTTATGATTTTCATAAATCTAAAGAATTTTGATCGTTGTTTCAAGTACCCATATACATAGCATTAAACGTTAGCAAGTTAGTATCATTTAGCTTTGGGTGATTTTATCTATCTACAGTAATAGATGTGTCAAAACTATATAATCAACTATCATCCTTCTTAATTGACATAGACAATGCCAGTGACATCACCAAAGCTTTTGAATGGATATTATAAGAGACGATATTCAAACCTTCTACATCTATAATCGTCTGAAACTAAGATCAAGCTTGAGTAAAAACACATGTTGTTATTTTGTTAAGCCCAGTAGGGTTGACCAAAGTTGAGGTCAAAAAATCAGAATAAATTATATCATAACCTCATATCATAAGGTAAACGATGAAAAAAAAAGAAAAAAAGGTATTTCTGGGAAACAGACCGAGTCAAATTAAAAGACACTGTCACAGTCAAGGACAATAACTTGTCTGTCAAGTTCATCCAGTTCATCACTCACTCAATTTCTGATAATATAACATTTAATAACTGAGACCTACAAGAATTCTCAACAACTTGCAAGAAACGTAAATATAGATCGTTGTTTTTGGAGACGATAATTGCCGTACAGTCACATGGGCATTAAAGGGAATTGGTTGATAAATTAGCCAATATGGGTCGAGTGTCTCTTTTGTGGAACCTGAGCCCGCTTTAAGAGTGACATCATTATCTCTTAAAAGAGATATCGACTCTAACATCGGTGATCTGCACCAGAACCTCACCAGATTGGTACAACCTCATCCCTTGTCGACTATCCAAAATCTGTTTTGGTAATAAATCAATCGGATTTTTAGATCCAAAGATGTTCTCCTTAAATTATGATAGACCCGCTTTGAGAATCACATGTTCAGAATGAATATTTGGAAAATTATAAATATACCCATAGACTGCGCTGCATTCGATCACAAATCTTATTTGAGAAACAACTGGTGACCTTAAGAATACCAGATTGCTTAAACTTCATTAATAGAACACATATATTTACGTCTGGGAAGGGATGTCACAATGACCCAATCAACTGGAGAAAAAATAATAGACATTTAATTAGTTATTTTCTAGATTACTCATGATCCAATCATAAAATTTAGGTACATCGGTGAACAAAGCCAGTTCAGTTACGTCACATTGATTTGAATTGGGTAACGCCACTCCAATAGATACAATTCCACGAATATACCAACGTGAATTATTTTCAAAAATCATGCTGCTTCCAGAATCGCCCGAACATACGTTGGTGCCATTTTGACTACCCGCACAAAAATTCATATTGTTCAAATACGTATGGAAAAAATCTCGATTACTGTTCCGACACTCCGTATAAGTGACAATCGGAAGTGTTGCTTTAACTAATACATTCGATGGTTGATTTTGTTCGTCATATCCCCAGCCAGCCACTGTTCCCCACGTTATATTCTTAAATTGTGTTTCGTTGTATATACAAATTGGCTGAATATAGTTGGAATATTCAATCACATTGCTCAATTTCAAAATGGCAATGTCGTTTTCCATATAATGTCGATTATATTCCTCGTGTACAATAATCCGTTTTACAATGTAGTTGACTGTATCGATTGTGGCTTCGTTCAGATTATGTGATCCTGCCATAACTAGCAATCGACTGGGCGGTAGTACACCACGCTCATCCATTACACAATGTGCCGCTGTCAATATTATCCAATTGTTGATGATTGTTCCACCGCAAATGTATGTTTGCACATTGTTTCTACCCCCTTGCATACGGTACAAGGCTACGTGCCAAGGATACTGTCCACGATATGTAGGTAGACCATAGGTTATCAGTGGTATATGTTTTATTTTTCGTTGGCCACATTCATTTTGTAATGCTATTGTATCGTTCTATAAATTATGATAAGGTTAGTGATACGAAATGTGCTATGGGTATGAATTACCTTACCGGCCAAACAATCGAGTCAATCCATGGAAGGTATTCGCTTATTTTAATTCCATTATAGTGTTCGAGAAGAAATTCGATCTTACTAATGCCGAAAACATAGTGTCTATCCTGAATTTTTGCATCGATTGGACTACCAGTAGCCTATAAGGACAAATATAAAGCTTATAAGCGGTTTATATACTTTCAGTTAAAGATTACACACTTCATCTATTAACAGATCGGTACAAAAACTCTTTTCAGGCGTATTATCGTGATATGAGTTTAAACTCAAATAGACAGGTGTTCCACAGTTGTTATTTCTATCTGAATATCTTGTTAATGGTATTATTTGGTTAATATTTCGACGATAGATTCCGTCTATTGATTCCACAATACCATATGTTGCGTAGACGTCGGCTGTTGGTATTGACTTTTCTCTCCATAGACAAGCTGGACGAAATATTGATGATTTCTCGTGATACGGAATGGCTTCGGTTAGTTGTATTAGCATGATGTCGCTAGGTTGGTTCTCTAACGACTCAGACAAAAAAATACGCTCAATTCTAAACTCTTGGGTATCGTTGTACTCTTCGTTATCCATTTTAAATTTGCGCACTCTAAATTTATTGACTTCGTAATCGCCCATACATATTCCGATTGTCAACACAAAATCGGTGCTAATCAATGTACCATAACAGAATATGATGTCATTTTTGATAGTCACTATTTTTACTAAATGTGGGAACAATGAATTTGGATTGGTGGATAATCCCGATATTTCGTCACATTCTAAAACACATTTAACATAATTTTACATCATACCAATGGTTGATTTATTATTAACTTACTTGATTCACTTGTACTACGGTGAGTAAAGACACTTGGAACGAGTATTAGAATGACGGCTAATAGTTTCATAGTTTTTTGTTTACTGACTGATATAAACTCAGTGTAATTACTTAGTCAACATTCATTTATATGAGCGAGGTTTCAATTTCATAGATTAGAACGAAAGGTTAATCTAGGGTTCAAATTCAATTATTCACAACATAAAAAAAACTTCCCAATTTCGTATAATCATTATGTAAAAGTGTGTTTGTGTGATGAGACACTAAGCTTAGCTCATCAAAATTATCTTAATTCTGATGAAATTACCAACTGTCGAGTGTAGTGTTAGTTTCTTCAAGTCGCTCACATTAAGAAGATCATTAACAATTTTACTAGAGATAAACCATTGAAAAATCAGTAATTCTCAAATGGGAACAAAAAAATCTGTTCGTTTTATTTGTTCGTTACAAACCTGGTGTTTGGTTGGGCGGTGAAGGAAGAACTTACCCAATCAACTTACCGTCGGCGTCTGCAGTTGTGATCGGTAGTAGAAATTCAAAATTTCTTCAAATAAGGATTGTGATACAAAGCAGTGCAGTCTATGGGAAGATAATGAATAATAGGAGTAACAGAAGTCCTCAACGATTTCTTCTTCTTCTCCACAATACTGTTCGCAGTTTGTGATGCCTTATCATTATGAACATGAGATTATTCAAAGAACCGACCCTGTGAAAAGACCCTCAAAGTGCGTCTATCATAATTCAAGAAGGACTGCCCATATCTCTTATAAGAAATAATATCGTTACTGCTAAATCGGGCTCAGGTCCCATCAAAGTGAAAACTGCACCCAAACGGGCCAAATTATCAACCAATACATTTCCTGTGACGGGTATCCAGTGAAGTCTAGCTTCATTCAGACTGCCTAATCGAGCATAGCTCCCACAATATTCAGACAGACAAGTTGTTGGAGTGAAATAGAGAACAAACTATATCGGTACTGTACACTATATTATATGAAATGTCAAAGAAAAAAGTTAGTACGGTTTTATACGTCTTTAATGTACAACGTGTTTCATTTAACCTATATATGTAATATATTTTCTCTTAACAATTTATACCGCCACTTGCAATAGGTTATGGGCCCAGATGCAAAAAGTTTATATATAATTTGTTAAGTAGAAACCGAATTCAACAATGGCAGCAAGTTACATTCCGTCGATCGAAAAATTGAAAGGTCGTGAAAATTATAATACTTGGCAGTTTGCAGTGAAAAAATATTTGGAACACGAGGGTTTATGGCAGTATGTTCAAGTCGTAGATGATACTAAAGTACAAAAAGACACTTTAACTAAGTCAAAAATTATTTTGCTTATCGATCCGGTGAACTATGTTCACATCACTGAAGCAAAAAATGCAAAAGAGGTTTGGGATAAATTCAAACAAACATTTGAAGATTCAGGTTTGACACGTAAGGTTGGTCTCCTCCGAGAATTAATCACCACTAGACTGAAAAGTTGTGATACAGTGGACCAATACGTCAACAAAATCATGATAACAGCCCATAAATTAACAAGTATTGGATTTGTGGTGTCAGATGAATGGATTGGCACATTACTATTAGCCGGTTTGTCCGATGAATATAGACCGATGATAATGGGGCTTGAAAGCTTCGGTATTCCAATTACTGGTGTCTCAATAAAAACTAAATTATTACAAGATGTAAAAATTGAAAATAAAAATTCAAATGATGTCGCTTTATATGGAAAATTTAGCAAAAATTCACATTCAAAAACAGGAAATAATTTTTCGAAAGGTCCGACATGCTATGATTGTAACAATTATGGACACATATCTAAATATTGTTCTAATAAAAAAGATGGTAAAAATCAATATCAGAAAAATCATCATCAGAATAATCAATCATCATCTAACCAACAACGCAAGAAAAATTTAACCTCACTTTTTGCAAGTCTAAAAACTGGATCAGCAGTTGATGCAACTGAGTGGTATATTGATTCCGGTGCTTCGTCACATATGACTGTACACGGTGAATGGTTGCACAATATCAGTAATCCACCAAGAAATGAAGTTATAATAGCGAACAGTGAATGTATACAGGTAGCCGCTGTAGGTGACATGCAATTAAATTTATTTTTGGAAAGTACTAGTGATGTGGAATCTGTTAGTGTCAAAAACGTTCTACACGTTCCAAATTTATCAACCAATTTACTTTCAGCAAAGCATCCTAAATAATACAAGCAGACATGAAAGACCCTTTAAATTTATAGAGCTTTTTAAGGGGTATAGATTTTGATACTTTCCATAAGAACTCATGTAAAATTGAAGTTTTTTGAGTCAAATTTAATGAATGAAAATAACTGAAAACCAAAATTATTTTTATATCAATATGTACATCAAACATTTTCATATAACATATATAGAAATCAAATATAAATACGAATTATTTTAATAGTTATGATATAAATAAAAACCTTTTGATTTAATCAATTTTTAAACATGTATGTGTTATAATTGGTTCTAAACGCAGTATAAAAATATATAAAACGAGATCAATGACGTATGAACTACGAAAAAGAAACATATAGTTCAAATTTTGGATGAGAGATGGCACTTTATAATATTTAAAGTAATTATCGTATTTATTGATATTTCAAAGCATATTATTAATGCTATAATGCAAAGTACACGATTAAAATACCCAAACATGCAAATTAAAGTATAAACGTGAAAAATTATTTGAATTTTTTTCATTTCTATACAATTGTTATACTTCATGTGTTGCATACACGATGGCATCAAAAAAATCGTTACGGATTTTAACAGTGTGAATTTTTAAATCTATTATTTGTATTTGATTTGTTTTTTTTTTAAATGCATTTAATTAGATACAAATTGTATTTAACAACAAAATGGTACCTATAGTTTCGCCCATATAGATTTATATCCAGGAGTTTCAATTTTGTTGGACTACATTTATCATGAAAGTTCGTTATAGTTGAAAATTATTATTACTTCAGTTGGTTATAAAGCATTAACAAATGGTTTTGATCAACAAATCAATTTAGTGCGTTGTTTAAATTCTCTTTAAAGACATTACCATGTGCACATTTAATCGTGTTTCGAATGTTTAGACTTCGAAATAGTTCTTAGTAACAGTGGATAAAACTATACTCAAAAATAACCAATCAGATCAGGAAAATGGTCAATGGTTCAGTATTACATTAATTGTTGACTATTTGAATCCTTCCAAAAAACGTCGAGCTAGTGCATAAACGATGTGAATCACTGGAATAGTCTGATTGCGCTTTATTTTTTAACGAATATTATTCTCCAATGATTCTGAAAGCTTTATTATATTAAAAAATTTCACAAAACTTATTTTAAACCCGTCAAAACTGGCCCGTTGTCAATGTGCATACTATCTCAAAATTTAGATTCGTAACATATCGAGATCAAACCTTGAATTGAATCATGAAACCTTACATTAAAAAATTTAGTTCGAAAAGGGTTGATTTATATCTCGCTATGGAACTCAATGCTATGATTGAAAATGAAATAAAAATCAATTTTCTTTGTAAAATAATATTTATTATTTATTTAATGAACTTTTATTTTTGATAAAAATTTTTTTTTAAATATTTATAACAATATAATACACTAAATTTAACATTTAAATAACAAAATTAAAATTTATACATTTAAAAACTATGGCTTGAGGTTCTAATGCAACTGTTTTTAATATACATACATATTAAATTAAAAGTGTGTGGATTTAAATATTATAAATATTAATTTCTAATTTGGTTTAAAATTGCAATCACAGATGTCTGTTTTATAATAATATATAGGTCTAAATATATGTGTATATATGTGTATGTGTACGTACTTATACACATGTATAAAATATATATATATATATATATATATATATATATATATATATATATATATATATATATATATATATATATATATATATATATATATATATATATATATGTACATTTCTATATATATATATATATATATATATATATATATATATATATATATATGTACATTTCTATATATATATATATATATATATATATATATATATATATATATATATATATATATATATATATATATTATATATATAGCCATATAGATTTACAAATACATATACATATGCATACATATACGTATATGTATTCATATACATAAATCTATTCATAATATACATTTGCATATGCATATACTTATACGTATATATCATATACTTCTTATACTTATACTAATCTAAAACTTAAACTTAGAGATCCTCGATGTATTTGGAAGCTAAAATGAATATTTGAACTTGTTGACAAAATCGTATAAATTGGATATTTTATTACAAAAAATGTTTATAATATTTACCTTAACATTAATCAATATTCAAATAATAAGGTGCTTGATACTGCTAAATTGTATGCCCTAAACTTCTAGTAATTATTCCAATCACTATTGAAAATAATGTGAAAAATGTTGAACGGTTTTTACTATACAACATACGATACGAAGTAATAAGTTGACCACATACATTGTCGAACAGTTATTCAGTTGATTCCGAGTGATCTCATCACTCAAACAGTAACAGTTTGAATTTAACGATGTGGTGAGTGGACGCATTAGGCCTAACAATTCGTAACCGTGAGAAATTTCGTGAGAAATTCACTAGTAATCCAACTGCCGGTCTATAAAATATAATTAATTAAAGAAAAAATAATTGAACATGTATAGTAATATATTTGCAATCATCAAACCAACCTAGATTTCATTTTCGATGTTGAATGTATTCGTTTAATTTCTCCTACAAGAATAGAACTTCTTCATTTTGAACACCTTGACCTAGATATCAATAAGTTGCCGCAATTGTTCAGTTATATCTAGTTCTAATTTTTATACTCGATCAAACGCTGATGCATATTCGAATGACTTATAAAGTCATAATATTAGTCAAAATACTTAAAATGTTTGATTAAAATAACAGCTGATTTTAATCAAGTTTTGACACCAGTAGCCTAATATTTTGGAATACATATATGGTATGCCAATATTAATCCAATATAATTAAATGTAATTATAACAATTACAAAAACTTATACTGGAATGATATGTACAAATTGAATTGTGCTCCGGATCCAACTATACAAGAAAATAAATGTATGTTAGCCAATAATGTTGAAAATGAATGGATTTTATGGCATCGTCGCTTAGGCCATATGAATTATGATTACATGAATAAACTTCAGAATAATTCTCTTCCATTTTGTAATAAAAAACTATCTGATTATACTAAAAAACCATGTGGATTTTAAAAATGCCGTTGAAAATGAAACGGGGCAACGAATACAAATTTTACGAACCGATGGTGGTACTGAATATCAACCGATCGATAAACTATTACGAGATTCTGGTATACAACACCAAATAACAGTGCCGTATACACCTGAACAAAATGGTGTTGCAGAACGACAAAATCGAACTATCGTTGAAAAAGCTCGTTGTTTATTATTTGACGCTAAATTGCCGAAACAATTTTGGGCGGAGGCGGTTTCAACGGCCGTGTTCATTTTAAACAGATCGCCAACTAAAGCATTATCTGACAATTTGATTCCTGAAGAAGCTTGGTCACATAGAAAGCCAGACATGAAATTTTTAAGAGTTTTTGGTTGTAAAGCTATGGCTCATGTACCGAAACAAAAACGCAAAAAATGGGATACCAAATCTATAGAATGTATTTTTGTTGGTTATCCAACAGGAACAAAAGGATACCGATTATATGTACCTGAAACAAAGAAAATAATTCTTAGTCGAAATGTGGTTTTTATTGAGACTGATAAAGAATATAGTAAAGAACCTACTTTCGATTTTAAAAAACAATCAGAAACTGATTTTTTTGTAATACCTGAGGAAAATACCGTCCAAGTGGGAGTTCCTGGAGTACAATATGATAATTCTCAAATTTATTTTAATGAGAATCCGAATCAGATTGTTAATGAAGATGATAATTTGTATGAAACATCTGAAATTGGAAGTGATTTTTATGGTTTTACAAATGAACATGAGCAGAATACGGATGATCAAGCTGTGCCGGAAAAACGACGTACATCAAGAAAAACAATTCTACCGAAAAAATTTGATAACTTTGTTATGCTGGTAGGTACGAACGAATTGTCTGATCCGTTGACTGTACAGGAAGCTTTGAGTCGATCTGATGCAAAATTATGGAAAGATGCCATGACAACTGAATATGAATCGCTTATAGAAAATGATACATGGACATTGAAAAATCTTCCTTCGAATCGTAAAGCAATTGATTGCAAATGGGTTTTTAAAACCAAAACCGATGCTTCTGGTAACCTACGTTATAAAGCAAGACTTGTAATCAAAGGATGTGCTCAAAAAAGAGGGATAGATTACTGTGAAACTTATTCACCTGTTGTTCGATACACATCCTTACGTTATCTGTTGGCATTGGCTGTTAAATTCGATCTTGACATTGATCATATGGACGCAGTCACAGCATTCTTACAAGGCGACTTAAATGAAGAAATTTATATGGTGCAACCCGTCGGCTATAATAATGGATCAAACGTTTGCAAATTAAAAAAGGCGCTTTATGGATTGAAACAAGCCAGCAGAGTTTGGAATGTTAAGTTAGACAAAGTTTTATCTAATATTGGTTTCAATCGATCAAAAGTAGATCCGTGTGTTTACTATTACGTACTCAAATCAAAAATGATATTTTTAGCTGTTTATGTGGATGATTTATTATTATTTAGTAATTGTGCTAAACTGAAAAATAAAGTCAAATTGGAACTAAACAATCATTTCAAAATGAAAGATTTTGGCGAAGCCAAATCTTGTTTAGGGATGAATATTTCACGTGACCGTCATCAACACAAAATATGGATAGACCAGGAGAAGTATATAAATGAATTTTTACTCCGATTTAATATGTCTGATTGCAATTCTGTGTCCACTTCTTGCGATGTAAATGTAAAACTTTCAAAAGCAATGTGTCCGAAAAATCAAAGTGAAACTGACGAAATGAACTGTATCCCGTATCAACAAGCTGTAGGAAGTATTTTATACGCTGCTCAATGTACCAGACCCGACATTGCATACGCAGTTAGTATGGTAAGCTGTTATAATAACAATCCGGGAAAACAACACTGGAATGCAGTTAAAAGAATTCTGCGATATTTAAAGGGAACAACAAGTTTAAAACTCGAGTTCTCTAAATATGGAAATTCTGAGCAAATGGGATATTGTGACGCTGATTGGGCAGGTGACATTGACGAGAGGCGATCAACCACCGGATACATGTTCATGATACAAGGTGGCCCACTTTCGTGGAACAGTAAAAAACAACAAACCGTTGCTTTATTCACGACCGAAACGGAATACATGGCGCTTGCTGCAGCTTCACAAGAAGCTATGTGGCTCAAAAACTTAGTAAAGAAGCTATGTGGCTCAAAAACTTAGCTTTGTGAGTCCAAGCCAGTGCAGATGTTTTGTGATAACAAAAGTGCCATCGATCTTGCGTCAACCAATGGGTACCATGCACGAACGAAGCATATCGACATCAGGCATCATTATGTGCGAGAGTGTGTAGAAGATCAGCAAATTGTGATTGGATCAGTACCAACCGACCAGATGATTGCGGATGTCTTGACCAAGGGTTTGTATGGAGACAAACATTCAGCATGCCGTGATGGACTTGGCGTATTGGTATAAAATAAATATATGTTCTAGTGGGAGTGTTGGAGTGAGATAGAGAACAAACTATATCTGTACTGTACACTATATTATATGAAATGTCAAAGAAAAAAGTTAGTACGGTTTTATACGTCTTTAATGTACAACGTGTTTCATTTAACCTATATATGTAATATATTTTCTCTTAACAATTTATACCGCCACTTGCAATACAAGTCTTTCAAGCCATTCATTACGTTCTAAGTCACCAAATAAGTAAAGATCAGGGGTCTGATTACTGAAACGTATGACTTCAGGCTCCTTGATTTACAAAATGACCGTTTGCATTTCCAATAGACGTCAGATGCTTTATTGCATTTCTCTTCAATATATTTTTGCCAAGTAATGTTTTGATCTAAATTGATTTTCGACTCCGTGAGGCAAGAGTAATAACTACCTGCGCCTTAAGGATCCCAAAAAGGTAGGTCTATGACCCACATTCGAGATGACTAGGTCTAACGAAGATAGGTATTTCAAGAGAGAAATGCTTCTAGGATTTATATCGGAGCTGCCCTCGCATACGTGATGTGAATTTGAATTACATCCGCCAACGATTGGTATATCACTATGCGGTTTGAGTACTTTATAGCTTTGATAAACTCTTGTGTAGGATTATGACGCTCCAAATTATATAGGAAGTAAGGCTAGTCATCACTAGAACCTCATGTAGAATACCCTATTCCGTTACTTCAACAACGAGTGCTGTAAGGTCCTTATGAAACAGTTTTCAGTTAGGAGCCTGTAATTCATGTTATTACTAACAAAAATACAGGCTCTAGGTTTCGAGCAGGTATCACTAACCAGGAGAGATCCTGTGATCGATTGAGTCCTTTGATTTTAGTCCTTTGAGCTTTCCTTACCTATAATAAGACCAGATCATTTGAAAGAACGAGAAGACTAGTTCAACAAATTGTACACTAGGTGTTCATGTTGAAGATTTATTCTCAGATGGACTAATTAAGGGAGGTCGATATTTGATTTATCGTAAACGAGGTTACAGATTTGCGATGGTTCATTTCCCGTCGTGGTGTACCAAGCGACATATATTAACGAAGTATTATAAATTCGTCCACATGAAACAGAATGCCAATCAGAATGCAATTTTTCCATACTGTAACGCTCCTCGATACATTGTAGAATTACCTGGCATAATCTTTAGGCAGGGCCGGCCCGAGCTCTTATGGCGCCCTAGGCCAAGGGTCTAAAGTTCGCCCCATATGTTTTAACAAGCAAAAAAAAAAGAATCAACTAAAAAATTTTTGTTTGTTATTAAAAAAATATTTTTATATTTGAAAATATATAATATTTTTATATTAAATTTAATACAAAATTTTCTTAACACCAATATGTATATAAAACTTTTGTTTCTGGATAAGCTTTCAGGACTGTTTTTATCTACGAAAAAAGAGAGAAATTATATATATTCAAAAAATAATTTTATTTTTACTTACATAAAAACTTTTTTCCTAGCTTTCATGGCTGCAAAATTGTTTATAAGATCATCCAGTTCCAATTTTCGTACTAAATCGCGTTCGATGGAAAGGCATAGCTAAACCATCAAGACGATCTTGGAGCATTGTAGAGCGCAAATAAGTTTTTATTAATTTAAGCTTAGAAAAGCTTCTCTCTGCACTCGCTACAGTTATTGGCAATGTTATTATGATACGCAATGCAATAATATATATTTGGCAAGGCGGTTAATAAATTATTCTCTAGCAAATAGTTAAAAATTTCAGTAGGAGAATCACAACAATCTGTAGACAAATGACTTTTTATGTATTTTAATTCGTCAAACAAATCCAAGCCGGAAATATCCTTTTGATCACCGTCAGTTAGGAGAAGTTCTAAATCCATACAATATTTTTGTATGTCATCATCCGTTATATTTGTTGGAGACAGCAGATCCTGAAAAATAACAATTATATAATTCAACACAACATTATATATGTTAATTTAACTTATCTTGAATTCCATTATAATTATCCAAATTTAAAATACTTGTTAGGAGAAACCTATGAAATCAATTTTATACCTTTTCATCTTTATAGTTATTAATACTTATCTTTATTATTATTGTTTACACTTCTAATATAATTTGAATTGGTCTGTCAATGTCATTTAGATTGATATCAAAAACCTTATAAATGTTTAACTTAATTTTCACTCAATTTAATTACGGTTGCGTTCAATACGTATTCGCATAGAGCCATCTATTTGAATTATATAGAATTTGTGTAATGAATATGTTCTATAATTTAACTTAAGCTCAATTTGACCACCTATGTTTAAATTATGTAAACCAGTAAATTTGGAGTCATTTGTAAAGAAATAAAATAAATCTTCCCTTTTAAAATCAACACTCAAACAGTGAACATCGAGTTTAATAAAATTATATAAAGATCAAACGAAATCAATCGACCTACCATCATTTTATCGCACCATTAATTCTGTGCTAAGTTAGCCTACCAAGATCATTGAATCCAACCTTTGGTACAGAACAATATAAGTGATATTGCCAAAGTTATATAGTAATTCGAATTTATTGTTATGCTCCTGAATTAGTTGAAAGCGATCACGTAACGATTGTATCGCGTTGTCCAATATAATGTAAAAGAAATTAACTTTGAAGTTTTGTATAGGATCATCAAATACTTCATCATGTTGTTCGTAATCAAATTGTCTTCTTTGACGGCGGACTCGTGCGCGTTCAAATTATACAAAATACAATCAAATTTTGCATCTGTTCTATAGTCTTCCAGGAACACCATGCTTTTTGATAACAACGTTACTGCTTGGCTCAGGTTTAAACTAACTGCCTGAAATGCTTTGCTAGTTACATTTATATCAAACAAAATATCATACCATACAATTAAAGAGCAGATAAATTTATATTTTTCAATTTTTTGCAATATAGCTGTGGCTTCTGACTTGTTCCGCGCTGCTGTGACTGTGGTAACATTAGGTTGCCCATCCTTATTCATACAATCATACAGAGCCGCAATTACTTCTGTGAGGTGATATCGTAGAGGTTTTAAAGCAACAATTCGACTGGCCCATCTAGTTTTACTTAGACTTTTCAACGTTAAACCAGTTATATGTAATAAAGCCCAGCGTTGAGTTGACGATGAGAAAAAAACATACAAATGCTGAATGATATCAAAAAAAGTTATACCTTCAACAATACAACTCGCAGAATCATTCACCACTAAATTTAGGGTATGTGGACTGCAAGGAACAAAAAATCTCTTGGGTTTAAATTAAGAATTCTACTTTTGACACCACTATGTCGTCCGTGCATATTGGAGCCGTTATCATAACTTTGACCTCTCATATTGGCCACTGACAAGTTATGTGACTCTAATACTTCTATAATCTTATCTGTAATTCCAGCTCCGGAACTATAATCAATTTCAATGAAACTTAAGAAATGTTCATGCACCTCAATGTGTTTTTCATCACAACTTGGACATACCACTCGGACAATTAATGACATTTGCTCAATATGGGAAACATCTGGAGTACAATCAACGATTATTAAATAATATTTAATCAATTTTATTAAGTTTGTAATTCTTTTCTTTGACTGCAGAATTTAACAACGTAATCATTTCATTTTGAATTCTTTTGCCCAAGTAATGTACGTGTAATTCTTTATTTTTTATTTGACGTACGTGTTCTTTCAAGATTGGGTCGAATTTAGCTATAAGCTCAACAATTCTTAAGAAATTTCCATTGTTATCTTCATATAACTTATCAGATGTTCCTCTCAAAGCAAGATTCTGTGACCCGTGTAACTTAATGATTTCAAATAATCTCTCCAGTACATTTCGCCAACGTATTGTATTTTCATTCACGAGTTTTTTTATTAAATGAGTCAATAGTTTTTCCTTCATTCAATCTTCTGACCAAGTCATTCCATGTTGATATACATTTTAAGTGTTCAATTGTTTTTTCATGCTCTTTTAATCTGGCTGACACATTTTTCCAATCATTCAATCCATTAACAGTTAGGGAAATTTCTTTCTTAGAAAAAAGCTTGCATGCAAAACAGAAAACAGCATCATTAGATTTGGAATAAACCAACCACTTTCGTTGAATCTTTCCACCGTTAGGAAGTGTTCGATAATAGTTTGTAGAACAAAACTTCCGACTTCTTCCTTCCTTTTCTTGAACAGTCAATGGAAAATCAAAATTAATTATTTGCTCTGGTCCACGTCTTACAAGTAAATCGATATTTGGGCCAATATTTTGCGGCCATTTCCCAATATCGGCAAAATAGTCTTGGATACTTGGAACAACATCTAAAGGATTGGAACTAGATTCTTCAACGTCCAATGATTTCGTAGAACTTACCAGATCTGGATCTGTACAGGTAGACTCTTTCTCAATATGTTGTAGCTCACTTTCCGATTCTGAATCGTCACTTTGCCGATCAACATTTGTAGATTTAAAAAAAGAAGAAATCTTTAGACATTTTTGTATTTGCTTTTCCTGCTCTGCTTTTCTTTTTTCTACCTTGGTAGCCACTTAGTTACCGCCCAGGTGGCGCAGTGGTTAAAGCTGCGGCAGTTGGAGCGGGAGGTACCGGGTTTGAATACGATTCGAGGCAGGATGCAAAATGGGTTTTTCACCTTCGATCGTTTGGGCGGTGCGATCGGTGGTGAAAAATGAACATATCTGGATCCTCTGTCGTGTTTAGAATCCTTGGGCCGACCCATCTTCCATGTTAGTACTATAGGCCTGACATGGAGCTATGCAATGCGCAGATGGTTCTACGAAAAGACTCGGACCTATAGCCGTATAGAGTGGTATCACAACGGATCAAAATTGGTCTAAGTGTGCGATAGCAGCAACAACAACTTAACTTTTAACTTTTAGCCACTTAGTTTTTTTGGAGGCACTATTATGGGTTAAATATAAAGCCTAACAGTGTAGAAAAACGAAATATTAGGCCCTGTCTTTGGGTTCGAAGGTGTGCAGCGTAAATAGCGGTTGGCTCCAATACTGTTTCAACGAAATAAATTTGGGAGACGGTATAATTACCTTAAATCGAAGGCGCAATCTTAATGAAGCGCAATCTTAATGAAGTAAAAATTCACTGGCTTCCAAACCACATGGAATATAAAGGAATAGTTTTTGGTAATAAACGGGCTCACTTAAGTGCAGCTTCCACTCTTATGGAACCGGAGTCCACTAAAGAGGTGACCTCATTATCACTTAAGAAAGATTTCGACTGTCGCTGTTTTGGTATGCACCAGATGAGATGAGACATCACCTCTTGTCACCAATCCAAAATCTTCATTGGAATAATAAATCAGCAAAGATTCAATGACTTCTGTAATTGTAATAGACGCAATTTGAGGATCTGACTGGATATTGTTCCTTTGATAACTACGTTTTTTGAGTAACTGATGACCTTGAGGAAATATCAGCCTCGTTTTTACAATCCATCAAAGCGAGACATTTTTAAAGAAATGTAAACGTTTCCTCAATAGAATAACGAATAGATCAAATTTCTCAAAATAGTGTTATAACGGAGGATGCCATCCAATAGACATAACATCGTCATTGTGGCTAAAAAAATCAACCTACCGGCAATCGACATGTTCGGAACGTACAGTAATTACGATGCGTTACAATATTTCTTTATCTTTTGGTAGTGCGGGAACGAATCAACATCGAAATGGTTAGAAAAATTAAAATTTTCAACCTTTCCAACTATACATCGGAAGCTCCCACCACATGCATGAGTAAGCTTAAGATATAAGATGACGTATGTTAAACAATATAGAAGGTGCCTCAATATATATGTATATATATATATATATATATATATATATATATATATATATGATATATATATACAGATGTATTCACTTTAAGTTCCACTTATTTGACTTCTTATCACTTTTTCCCGGTTTTAATTTATCTCTGTTCAAGTTCAAATTGAAACTTTACGCTTTCTGTTCGCGTATTTATACTTAATTGACCTGCTTCTAGGTCACAGCAGAAGTTTCCGTTTGTTTATTATCTCGCCAGTATACTGCGTTCATGCTGCTTTTCAATTATGAACAGTTAGTTATTCTATCGAACCAGCGATGTCACTCGTATCCATCACAGTACCCTCCACCCTATTCATCCATAAATCAACTTATATGGTCTTTCTCAGCCAGGTTACAACTTCGGTTATAAATTTCTATCCCATTGTAAGTTGTGAAGCCAAACTCACTGCCATTTCTAAGGTTTTTTATTATTCCCTCGGATCTCATATCGAGGTTTCACCCTGTTGCTTCTCAGTTGTCTGTTGTATCTCTTTTAATGGCAGCTGTTCTTTGCTCAGTTTCAACACTCTCAAACTCTCCGTTAATAACCCTTTCTTCCGATTCACCGCAAACTTCTGTTACGTGTCTCAGTATAATTCTTGGGAAGATTACTTTTCCGTGATTCAATTGCAGTTTTATCTTAAAGTGTTCACAATTTAATGTAGTTCGACCACTATATCCAACACGAATTCGTTCTTTTCATGAAGTCCACTCCTAAAATCACCTCATCGACAATATCAGCCCCCAAAACTTCATAACAGAAGTTCCTGCACCAATTCGTATGGCCACTTCCTTCTTTCTTCCAATCGGTTCATTGTTTACTAAATTGGCCCAAATTTCATTGTTTACTAAATCAGCCCTCACAATCGTCCACATTGCTCCTGTATCTAGTGTTATCACACTTCCGTTGATTTCTCCAGTTAACGGTAAGCCATCGCCAGTTTGTGTCAATCGTGGAATGGGGATGAATATTATGCCAGGTTTGGTTGTAGAAGCTAGCTTTCTTTCTTTACTGATTTTCTCGTTTATTGTTTGCATTCTTACAAGTCGGTTAGTTTATTTATTGTTGTTGGGGCAATGGTCATCCAGGCCTCTTCAATCGTTTTCTCTGCAGTTAGTACTCCAGTATTAAACTCGTTGTGGTCTGGATCCATGTTCAGCCTTACTACACGCTGTAGGAAAACAGTTTCAATTCTATCAGTTTCATGTTCCTATTCACCATCCCACCACTGTTACAAATTGTTACAATTCCCACTACAGTAAGGATTCAAATCAATCCGAGTACTTGCTTGTTTTTCACTAAAGTTATTAAGCACCACAGTTATTATTTACACTGTTATTATTTCACTATGCATGTATGTCGTGTTCAAGTCACTTCAAAATTTGAGTACACCATTAGTGTTCTACCCGGTGATGCTACATGATCGTGTCTAACAAAAATATACAAACTGATGGCTCATATGTAATTTGTATTGTTATAATGTTCGGAAGTTTTAAACATTATTGCAGCATATAATTATACATAATTTAAATCGTATACAAACTATTTAATGCTTTTATGTAGACATTTTCAATAAAACATAAATTAATGATTTATACAACAACAATGAACAATATTCACTGATTTTCTATAATTTGTAATTTATTGTCGCCAACGATATAAACTATACAACATATAAATGTATGCAATTATATGTTTATGTTTATCAATTTATTTAAAATTTGGTGACAAAACAATTTATACCTAGGTAACAGGTATGAGTAGCGAGAAATACCGCGAATTTTAGAATTCGAAAAAAAAACCAAAATTGTTCATCTCGAAAGCATAAATTTTAATTTATTCACATACCTGTGCACTAGTATAATGTACATACTTGAAATTATTTTATTGTTTGCTGTACGATTTTAGGTGGTGTATCTCGCATTGTGTTGCATATCGTTGGTCGTTTAAATGTTGTTGTTGTGGAAAAGCTAGAAAATTATAATGAATTGGAAATTAATTGTTTGGCTTTGTTAACAATTGCTAATTTGTAAATATTTTATAATTTATTAGTTATTATTAGTCAGGCTAGCACTGCGGGGTAACCGCCCAGGTGGCGCAGTGGTTAAAATTGTGGCAGTTGGAGCGAGAGGTACCGGGTTCCAATCCCGATAGGGGCAGGATGCAAAAGGGATTTTTCACCATACGATTATTATTGGAGTACAAATTGAAAATGCGGGATTTTTTCTATTTTTGAACGTTTATTCTGAAAAAATGGTAACAACTGAATTATTCAAAGTATTGTCCATTGCTAGTCACAACTTTTTCCCATCTTTCTGGCAATTTACGGATACCGTCGCGAAAAAATTCGGCTGCTATCCAGTCATCGACCCATTTTTAAGCTTCTTCGTAAGAATGGAAGCGCTGGTCAGCTAGGCCATGTGTCATCGATCGGAAAAGGTGGTAATCGGAAGGAGCAATGTCTGGGCTGTACGGCGGGTGGGGTAAGACTTCCCATTTCAGCGTTTGTAGGTATGTTTTGACCGGCGCTGCAACATGTGGCCGAGCGTTGTCATGTTGCAAAATTACTTTGTCGTGTCTTTGCTCGTATTGTGGCCGTTTTTGTTTGAGTGCGCGGCTCAAACGCATCAATTGAGTTCGGTATAGTGCTCCTGTGATGGTTTCGTTCGATTTCAATAGCTCATACTACACCACACCCAGCTGGTCCCACCAAATACAGAGCATGAGCTTGGCGCCGTGAATATTTGGTTTGGCCGTCGATGATGATGCATGGCCGGGGTAACCATATAATTTTTTGCGCTTCGGGTTATCGTAATGGATCCACTTTTCATCACCAGTGACAATGCGATGCAAAAAACCCTTCCGTTTTTGCCGTTCGAGCAGCAGTTCGCATGCAAAAAAACGGCGCTCGACGTCTCTCGGCTTCAGCTCATACGGCACCCAATGTCCTTGCTTTTGGATCATTCCGAGGGCTTTTATACGATGGGAAATGGCTTGTTGTGTCACTCCCAATGAATCTGCGAGCTCTTGTTGAGTTTGACGAGTCTTCATTGAGTATTGCCTCCAATTCAGCATTCTCAAACTTTTTCACTTGGCCCGGCCGCTCTTTGTCCTCAACGTCAAAATCACCACTTCTAAACCGCACAAACCATCTCTCGCACGTTGAAACCGATGGAACATGACTCGGATAAGTCTCGGAGACCAATCGATGTGCTTCAGCAGCACTTTTCTTCAAATTAAAGAAGTAAATTAAAACTTCCCGCAAATGCTGTTTTGTTGGCACGAAACTCGACATATTGAGAGCTCAAAAAAACTATGAATTTGACACTGCGACAAATTGACACATACTGAAAATTAAAGCTATAAGACGTAGCTTTGACATGAACATAGTCACAGTACTGCCTGATGCGTATAGCGTTAGTAACGCCATCTGTTATCAATCCCGCATTTTCAATTTGTACTCCAATATTATTTTTTTTTTGTAACTATTGCCATTGGCTTTATTCTTGATTCTTTCTTTTTACGAAACTAACAAGAAGTGTGAAATTCTTAAAAACTATAATTTTTTTAACTTAATCCTTAACCAATGTTAATACTTAATATCAGTATGCATTATTATTTTTAAATTATATTACTTATTAGTTTTAGTGTGTTTGTTTGCTCAACATGCGTGAAATGTGTAATTATTAGATTATATTTTTAGTTTATTAAATCTAAAGGATCTGTTCTGCGAAGCCGTTTGTATTTCGGTTGCCTTAGTAGCTCTCTAGCCAATTCATTAGGATGTGATTCCAGTTTCAGTTGATATTTTAGGCTGCATGATTTTATTGTCTCTTTAACAGTTTTGATTCCTAGGTCTCTATGGATGTTGCTGTTTCGAATATACCATGGGGCATTTGTAATGCTACGAAGTATCTTTGCTTGCGTTCTTTGTACGATATCTATATTTGATGCACTAGTTGAGCCCCATAGTTGGATACCATATGTCCATATGGGGATTAGGATCGCTTTGTATAGTAAAACCTTGCAGTCGAGAGAGAGTTTCGATTTTCTTCCGATCATCCAATACATTTTCGAAAATTTTATTTTTAATTGATGACGTTTTGTTTCGATGTGCTTTTTCCATGTCAATCTTCTATCGAGATGAAGACCGAGATATTTTACGTTTGTTTGTTGAGTGTAATGTATGCGTATTTGAATTATATGTAAACGCAGCATTAATATAAAGAGAGCAATATGTGAACGTAGCGTGAGTAAATTGTTACTACGTTAACACAAAAGGAAATGTAAAAACGAATAAATCATTCTTGTGTGTAAACTCAACAAGAGAAGTGTGTTTTATTTAAGATCATCTCGTGAAACTGAATTCGAATATATATAAAACATCACATTGGCGACGAGGTAAAAAAAAAAATAAAATTAAATAAAAACGTATGATTTATACGATATCAATAAATTATTGAAAAATAAATAAAAAAAAGTGCGTAAATATGACAAATGAGCAGACCGGAAATATTAAGACACAAAATGGTGTTAATATTACACGCTTCGGAGAGGAATTCCATCCGGAAGTTGATGAATGGCTGCTATATCAGGAAAGGTTGGAGAATTTTTTCAACGCCTGTAAAACAACAGACGACGATAGTAAGAAAATCTTATTGTTGAACTCTATCGGTGCCAAAGTATATAAGTTATTACGCGATTTAGCGACACCATCATTACCGATAGAAAAAAATTATAGTGAGCTGTGCAACATATTAAAAAAGTTTTATACCAAACCAATCGTGATATGGTTGGAGCGGAAAAGTTTTTATGATGCCACGCGGTTAGAAGGCGAATCAGCGGCAGAATTTATTGCCAAAATAAAACACTTGGCGAGCAACTGTAATTTCGGTATACACCTGGAATCAAAACTGCTAGACAAATTCGTGGTCAGTCATAGCGAATATTGTAGAGCATTCGATCGGCTTTGTGAGGAAGACGACGAAACCAAATTAACGTTACAGAAAGCGTTGGATATTGTATTAAAATATCAACCGCAAACAACAGTAATAAATGCGGTAAAAAAACAATTCACTACCCAATATAAGGAAAACAAATCAAAAATTGTGAGCAATCAAACACAATTTAAATCGAATACGAGTAAACTAAAGCGAGACAACATAGTAGTGAAGCCGAAATGTGAACACTGCGGATACAAAAACCATACCAGCAACAATTGTCATTACAAAACAGCAACCTGTGTGAAGTGCAACAGAGTGGGTCATATTGCTAGAGTATGTAAGTTAAAAAAAATTAATTTTTTGTCAAATGTCGACAAATTAGAAATTCATCAAAAAAATGAAAGTAAATTGGGTAGTAATTTAGATAAGGAAAGCATATTTAACGTAAATGACAGGATAAATAATAATTCTATTTTTATAAATATCGAAATTGAGAATAAAAATTATAAATTCATGTTAGATAGCGGTGCTGGCGTATCATTGATACCTTTACATTTATATAAAAAATTTCTAGATTTTAAATTACAAACTGCAAATATTAACATGTCCGCATTCTCAGGTCATGAAATCGAGGTAGTAGGAAAATTTTATCCGAAAATTCGGTACGGTCGAAAAATGTTCAAATTCCCGTTAATAGTGGTTAACACAATAAGTACCAGTAATGATTCAGCACCAGCATTGCTGGGCAGAGATTTTTTGTCAAAATTTGGTATAATTTTTACACAAGTAAATAATATAAAAGCTATAGTCAAATGTCCGGGTTGAATAAACTATTAAGCGATTTCAAAAATTTATTTGATTTATTTGGGTACGTTTAAATATCACCAAGTAAAATTAAGCGTGATAGAAAATAGTAAACCTATTTTTCGGAAACCCAGGCAAATACCATATGCTTTTAAGGAGAACGTCGATGGTGAGTTGGATCGATTATTAAGGTTAGGTGTAATTACACCAACGCCTACAAGCGATTGGGGTACACCATTAGTTCCAGTGTTGAAGCAAGATGGAGGCATTAGACTTTGTGCCGATTATAAAGTTACGCTAAATAGTTCGTTAATTGACGATAGACATCCGATACCTTTAATTGAGGAAATTTTCAACAAATTACAGGGCGGTGAAAAATTTTCAAAGCTCGACATGGAGTCAGCGTATAATCAATTTGAACTAGAGGAAGAGTCTCGCAAATTAGTGGCTTGGAGCACTCATCGCGGAGTTTTTCTAGTCAATCGTATGCCATATGGTATCAAGCCCGCTACTGGAATTTTCCAGAAAGAGTTGGAAAAGCTATTGTTAGGAATTCCTGGAGTAGTTAACTTTTTGGACGATATTGTTGTTACGGGTAGAACCACCATAGAACATTTACAGAATTTGAAAATTACGTTTCAAAGATTGTCAGACGCAGGGTTAAAACTTCGTAAAGACAAGTGCGAATTTTTCAAAGATGAAATTAAATACTTGGGACATAAAGTTTCAAAACACGGTTTGTCGAAGTCGTCAGAACGTATTGAAGCAATAGTCAATGCTCCAGAACCTTCTAATGTCACTGAAGTTAGAGCGTTCAGTGGATTGGTAAACTATTACGCCAAGTTTTTGCCAAACATTTCAAAGAAGATGCACAATATTTACCATCTTCTGAAGAAAGACGTACATTTTAAATGGGATTCCAATTGTCGGAAAGAATTTAATAAGATCAAAACAGAGATAGTCAGAGATGTAGTATTAGTCCATTATAATCCAAGTTTGCCCATCGTAGTAGCAACTGATGCTTCAAATTATGGAATATCAGGAGTAATTTCCCATATTGCTACTGATGGATCAGAACAGCCAATAGCGTTCTGCAGTAGAACTTTGTCAAAAGCAGAGACAAATTATAGTGTGATAGAAAAAGAGGGACTCGCAATAGTTTTTGCAATCTTCAAATTTTATCAATATCTAATAGGTCGAAAATTCGTAATAAGGACAGATCACAAACCTTTATTAGGTTTATTTGGCGAAACTGAAGGATTTCCACAAATGGCAGCCAGCAGAATTCAGCGCTGGGCGGTAAATTTATCAGCATTCGACTATAAATTAGTATATGTTAAAGGAATAGACAATATAGCAGATGCTTTATCGAGATTACCATTACTGACTAGTGATTACACTAGTGAAATATCGTATATAAATTTTATTCTTGATAAGGGCATTGCAATAGACGAGAATCTTGTGAGTTTGGAAACTTCCAAAGACAAAACGTTAGTAGATGTTTTCGATGCGGTCAAAAATAGTAATTTTTCAAAATTGAAGGGCGATATTTTCAAACCTTTTCGACGTCGAGAAGCAGAACTAACAATTGAGTCAAATATTCTTATGTGGGGACATAGAATTATTATCCCTACATCACTACAAAAGATCTTGCTAAACAGCGTTCATGCTTCACATCTTGAAATTGTCAAGAGTAAGTCTATTGCAAGATCATATATGTGGTGGCCAGGAATTGACAAAGATTTAGAAAATCTAATCAAAGAGTGTAGATACTGTCTTAAAACACATCCAGATCCGGAGAAAACAGAACTAATTCCTTGGTCAAATCCGAACAAAATTTGGTCTCGGATACATATAGATTACGCTGGTCCGTTAAAAGGAGTATATTTTTTTATTATTACGGACGCATTTTCAAAATGGGTCGAGGTATTTAGAACTCGTGACATAACATCAGAGTTCACTATTAATAAACTCAGAGAAACATTCTCTCGTTTTGGTCTACCAGATACTATAGTTTCGGACTGTGGAACACAATTCCAGTCTAGTAACTTCGCAAAATTTGTAAAGTTAAACGGTATCAAATATATTTCAAGTCCACCGGGACATCCAGCTACAAACGGCGCAGCTGAAAATTCAGTTAAAACTTTCAAAAAGACACTTTGTGCTGCATTGGATCACGCGCAAACTGAAAATTTAAATAATTCGTGTTTAGACACTATAATTCAGAGGAATCTTTTTGATTACCGAATAGCAGAACATTGTTCGACAGGAACTTCACCTGCTAAAATCCTGTTCGGCAGAGAAATCAAAACTAGATTCGATTTATTAAAACCATCGGAAAGTAACCACAATCATAATTCAAACACTGAAGCAGTCAGTAAAACTATAGACAAAAGTCTGTCAAAGCAACGACAATATTATAGGGGGAGACGTAGAGTTATTTTCGATGTAGAGGAGAAAGTAATGGTTAGGGACTACAGAAATCCGAACAAGAAAAGTTGGATGTCTGCTAAAATAGTACAGGTATTAGGGTTTCGAACTTATTTGTGCGAACTGGAATCGGGAAGGAGAATAAAACGACATACCGATCAAATAATTAAAAATGGTACTACCATTAGTACGCAGAGTAACAATGAGGTTGACAATGCGAACAGTTACGATATAATTAAGATAAAACTATCCGAAAATAATGGTTGTAAAAATAACATTGTAAAAAAAAATCATAATCCGGAAGTATTAATAGAAATAAATGTTTCAGATAGTTCTGGTGATGAATTTTTGGGTTTCCCAGAATTGTTTGTAACACCCAAAAACAGTCGTCCTAAACGACATAAAAAACCTATTGATAAGTTAAATTTATAAATCAAAATAAAACGAAATAGTCCTGTAGTTTTGTTGTCATTTATGTATAGTATTGTAAATTAAAATTATAATAAAAATGAATACTGTAATAAAAACTTAGAATGGAGGTATGTAATGTATGCGTATTTGAATTATATGTAAACGCAGCATTAATATAAAGAAAGCAATATGTGAACGTAGCGTGAGTTAATTGTTACTACGTTAACACAAAAGGAAATGTAAAAACGAATAAATCATTCTTGTGTGTAAACTCAACAAGAGAAGTGTGTTTTATTTAAGATCATCTCGTGAAACTGAATTCGAATATATATAAAACATCACATTGAGGAATTGTGATATTGTTGAATTTTACTGCCGGACATGTACGTTTATTCAGTGTGAATGTTACATGTGTTGATTCGTCCTTATTCGCCAACATTTTAACCAATCTTCTACTTTGTGCAGATGTTCTTGTAATTCTCTCGATGCTGTTTGAGGATTTTTGTGTGAAAACAATATGGCTGTATTGTTGGGTATGGTAAGTCAGCTGTGAATAACAAGTATAGCACATGTCCCTATACACTACCTTGCGGTACTCCTTCCTTTATCTCGGTTAAATCTGTAGTAGCCGTATTTTGTTTCACCTGGAACATCCTTTGGGCTAAGTAGTTTTGAAGAATTGCATGAAATTGTCTAGGCAGAAGATTTTAATTTTGTAATTTAATCCTTCGTGCCATACTTTGTCGAAAGTTTGCGCAATATCCAAGAAAACTGCCGAGCAATATTTCTTTTCTTCTAAGGAAAGCTTAATTGTATTTACAATTCTGTGCACCTGTTCTATTGTGCCGTGCTGCTCTCTAAATCCAAATTGGTGATCTGGTATAATGCGACCCTCAGATAATATAGGTATTAGTTCTTGTAGTAACATCTTTTCAAAAAGCTTCGAAATTATCGGGAGTAGACTTATTGGCCTGTAAAACGAGACTAGGGTTTCATTTTTACCTGGCTTTGGAATCATGATAATTTGAGATATTTTCTATTTTTGGGGAAAGTATCCACATCTCATAATCGCGTTAAAAATATATGTTATAATATATATTTTATACATCTATCTGGTAATTCTTTTATCATTTTTCCAGTTATTAGATCATGGCCTGGCGCTTTCTTAGGATTTATGCAGGTTTTGATAACCGTTTTAACGCATTTCCATTTAAATTTTAATGGATTTGGGTTCGACTCGTTCCTCGTAAGCTGTAGTAGTCCGCAGTCATTATTTTGTTCGTTTGGGGTGAACACTTTTTAAAGATGGTTAGAGAAAGCGATAGCCTTTTCTAAGTCACTTCTGGCCCAGTGACCATCTGGTTTCCTTATCGGTGGGTTTGATAGCTCTGGCCTTTTTAAATTTCTTGCTGCCTTCCACAGTGAGTAATCTGTTTTTTCTGTTGCTGTGAGCTCACTAAGGTAATTCTGTATTCCTACATTTTTTTCTTCCCGTATTGCTTCTCTCAGAGCTTTAATAGCTCTATTTAATTTCCATTTATGCCAAGGAGATTGGTGAAGCTGCCATAGCCGCCGAATTGCCCGCTTCTCTGCCAATAAATTTTGAATGTTACTTGTAAGCTAATTACTTTTTTCTGAATTTTTGATCTCCGGAGTAGCTTTTTTTGCAGCCATTTCCATTATTTGTCTTAAATTTTCTATCTTTGGTGACGTCAACCTCGAACCCCATTGCACATGTTTCGCGTTGTAATCACCCCCAGCTAGAAATTTCATTCCGAACTGATTAAAATAATCGATGAATTGCAGTTTTTTAATTGCGTGTTTCGGTGGACAGTAGACAGCCGATATTACAAATTTTCCAGACCATTCTTCCAAGCAGATAGTTGTGGCTTGGATATGATCTTTAGCATATTTCTGAAGTTCGTAGTGTTTCAATCTTCTTTTTATTAGGACTGCAGTGCCGCCGTGTGCTTTTCCATCCGGATGTTTGGTGTCATAAATGGAATAGCCGGTAATATTAAAAAAATTTTGTTTTGTGAAGTGTGTTTCAGATATTAACATGATGTCTATATTTTGTTTGATAAGAATGGTTTGTACCTCAGCTCTATGTTGCGAAAGCCCGTTCGCATTCCAGATAGCTATTTTTAGAACTGTCATTTTTGATTTTTGATTATAATTTGCATAAGCGTATTCATATTTTGCATCATCATGCCCATTTGTTTTTCCATCATCATCATGAAACTTTGGATGGTCTCGGTTAATTTATTTACCATGTTATGAATATTTAGGTCCTCTTCATTAAAATGAACTTTGGGTTTGGGTTTGTTACCTTTAACTATATTTGCATAAGAAACACCTGGCTGTGCAAAACTGCTGTCAAACGCCTCCAAGTTATCATTTTGTGTGTTTGCACTTGTTGTTTTGGTGACTATTGTGGTTTTTGGTAACATGGCCCTCTGATTAAATTGCATATTGAGCAATCGTTGCTCAGCTCTCATTCTAGGGTTTATTTTTCGTTTTAAGTCCAGCTACACTGCACAACCCCTGTAATTTGCAGTATGGTTTTCACCGCAGTTACTACAACGTTTCACAGATGGGTCATTACGCGATTTGTCACACTGCTTGGAGTCGTGAAGTTCGCCACAAATAACACAAACTTCATTTAAGGTGCAGTATGCTTTCGTGTTTACATATTCTTGGCACTTTATGCATTGAACTGGTCCAATCCTCTTCTTAGGTTCTTCAATGACTATTTTGCGATGTAGCAAATATTTCAGGTTGTAAATCTTGTGAACTCCTTTTGATTTTTCTTCTTCTGGCTCTAGTTGCAAACTGAACATTGGTTGAGGTATCTTTTCTCGGTTTACTATATTACCAATTGATTTAACATAGAAACCTTCCACAGCAAGTGCAGCTTAAATGTCGCTAACATCTACACAGCTTTCAATCCCTTTTAACACAACAGTCAGCCCTTTTTGACTTTTTAGTTGGTATGTGTAATATTTTTTACCAACTTCGTCAAAATGTTTAACTACGGCTCTGAAGCAATCGATTTCGAGTGTTTGGATCTTTGTTTCGTGTATATTACCTCTTTTGAGCGGAGCAATATAAAATTTAGAATCTGATGCTTCCTTTAAAGAAATTGGAGGCGGTTTCACAGTTTTAGATTTCGGCGCTGTATTGTGGTCAACGATCTCTAAACTAGAGAAACGGTTGCCAAGAGGTATTTGGTTAACACCTAGTTCAGTCCGTGTCACTTTGCTCCTACCAGCAAATTGGGCAGATCTCGGACTACGTTTTCTTTTAGATTGAACAGTGATATACCTATCCAAAACCGGTTTGCACTAATTTAATTTGACACTGACCACGGTCACTAGAGTTCGTCGCACTGTGTTCATTACTAATGTTTTCGTTTAGCATTGCTAAATTTGCTGATGAATTAATTTTTTCTTCGCTGTTTTGATTTTGATTTTTAAACGGCGGTATAGTTAATTCAGTCGACGAAGCAGTTTTAATCACTGGCATGAATGTTTTCTTTGGGCTGTGTTGAACTTTACCCACTTGGTTTACACTTGCACTTGCAATATATTTACATTTTCTACATGAAACTGGTTCAAGTTTGTTGTAGATTGTGTTCGGCGTTCGATTTTCGAAGAAGTCTTTTTTGGGGAAAAAAGGCCCAACATGTTTACATTATCACTTATTAAATATTTAAATTACAATTTTTATATTAGTTTTTTGCACCGTGTGTATTTAATTGTAAAGTCATTCACACAATTGAAAAAAAGTATAAAAACATAAAAAGCACTAACACTGCACTTTTCGTTTATTTTATTTTACGTCCGAACCTCACGACAGTAAAATTGAAACTACCATACGATTATGGAGTGCAGAATTCATGGGCCAATCCATCTTCTATGTCAGTACTATAGGCTGTCATTGAGTTATGCAATGTGCCCGATGATTCTACTTAAATTGGACCTATAGCCGTACGTCCTCGATTTGGTTGTAAAGACGTAAGGTAAGGATGTAAATAAGCGAATCGCGAAAGAGTTGGAAGTGCCTCGAGCCTTGAAACAGATTGTAAAGACAACTGCGGGGTGCACCAACAACAATTTGAGAAAATTAATTTTCCCAAACTATGCAACCACTCGTTTTAAAAGTGTTTCAATAGAGGTGTTCCGGAATATTACATCAAACTTATTTGTTTGTGAGAGCTTCATAACGAAAAAGCTTCATTTAGCCACAGTGCAACGCGGCCTACATCAATCGATGAAGTGTCATAATTCTGCTCCCAAGAAAGTGCAGTCGTAATCGAGCAATAGCTGCACAACAGTACATGACATGTTTCGAAGATGCCATTTTCAAATCGCAAAAATAAAAACTTTCGGATGTATTTATCCTCATTTTCTTAAGTCGTTGTGGTAGTAAATAACTTTAACTTAGATTTATTGTGTGCTAGAAGCTCCTTGATTCTATCGACCAAGAGAGAAAACATTCGTTATCTTCCTCTATGGTTGCCAGTTACTTTTTCGAATTCAAAAGCTTCTTCACCGCACGTTTGACTCGCAGGTATCTGAACTGAGTTAAAGCTGCTCGCTGTCCGATAGAATATATATCCTTAAACTATTAAGGTGTTTGATTAGACCAGTCTTTTGTTGAGAGCTATATTGCAAATATACCTGCTCTTTTTCACTTATGCCGATCAGGTAATACAACATTAAAAGATTCGTGGAATTATATATGGGTCTTCAAAGTCCATTAGAATTTTGAATGACCAACCCAATATCCTGTCTTAAGTTTGCTTCTTCAATGCAGTTAAAATATCATTTGGTATGCAAATGCAGAAATGGTCGCCTTGCTGTAGGATCTCCATAGCTGTAAAACGCTTCATTGAGAGCAGAGTATCTTATTAACTAATCTCCTAACTAAGCTATCACAGCTTCATGCATATAAGCATAGACCAAACCTATTTTCAATAGCAATAAGTTTCACCCCTTTATTATCTGCTGCTCTATTAACAAATTTGTAAGAGATATTATAAAATTCCTCCTCAATCTCAATAAAATCACCAAGATCAATTTCCATTTTCGTAATTTTTTATAGAGGCTTCACGGTGGATTTGACAGCTTGGCAAACAAACTGGTTCTTTTGAAGTGTGTGGTTTCACCACCTCCTTTATTTAAAAGAAACCAGAAATGATCATTGGTCTATACGACTAAGGTTGGGTATCGGGACATTAAGGACTTAAGAATACAATCAGTTTTCTCCACTTGCAAAGGAAGTAATTAAAACTGTAGGTTGTTCTGAAATTGCCAACCAAATGGGGAACCTATTCTCTTTTCGGAGAAAAATTACATATCCAAGAAGATTTAAAAAGTTTGAATGCGTTTATTGCCCATCTGACGCCTCCTGGTTCAAAAAACTTTACAGAAATACTCTGTATCCTAGTATGAGGTTCAAAGTTCATCTCATTAAATAGTTTATGTCTGTCAATGAAGAACCTGAAAACTGGTCTCAAGTATTACTCTAACAGTTTCTTCTCGGCTCTTAAAGAGTGCCTTAGGAGACTGGTTGCTGACAGATGCTCGTCCATTCCAGTACAGAAGGTTTTCCATATAGTTCTGTTATATATCATCTTAGTTCGAGGCTATATTCTATGAGGACCTCCGTATATTCAAACCACTCTCTAGTGAATTGAGTCTAAGTATCTCTAGTGCCTCATTTCACCAGGAAACTCTTTTAATACACTCGCTTCATTTATCGAGGTAGCTCTTCTCATAGACTAACTAGGCGGATAATATTAGTAAAGTCGTCGGGTGACTTGACGGTCACTAAGGGCATATCAGATCTGAGTTGAGCCTTATATAGGCCCTAATTCATTAAGCTCTGATATTTTGTAACAATATTTTATGAACAATAAATAAAATACGATATGCATGTTATCAGACAGCGAGGCCTCATCAGATATGCCAGTTACTAATCATCGAGTCCATGATGATTATTTAGTTAGAGAACTCGTTTGTAAGGTTTACTTCTCCTCTTAACCACTTCAATATTTTCAGTAACTAAATATTCACTCACCCCTTGAATTTATATTATTGCTGCCCTATATTGTGTTGTGTCCATTTGCATCACATCCGATAATAAAGCTTAAGCCTTTGGTCCTTGCTGTAAACTATATTTCATGTGGTTTTGTTAGGAAGCTTTGAATTGTGACCCCTGAGAAGTAAGTAGAGACTATTGCCAGCTATCTCTCTCTTTTATGAAATTATATTATATTTTTATTGTGTCGGTCTGCCATCGGTTCTCGATACTACAGTACTTTAACCTATTAATGATGCAGTGTTGATCATTTTCGCAATGCCATTACTGTGGTGGGATTTTATTCCCTCCTGATATTGTTTTGAAATGCTATACGAGACAGTTGATGCTCTAGATCAATGAACATGGTTCTTGTGATCGAGTGAAAGTTTTCAGACCTGATTGGTTAGCTTTCTTTAAATTGAATAAAGTGTTCGATGATGGTCGTCATTTATAAAAATCGGGCCTCGATTCTCTTAAATTTAAAACTGGGAAAACTTTGACGTTGCTGATAATTCTGTCTAAAGGACTATGTTAATTGAAAACTGAGCAAACGATGACTGAGGTACACTCCTAGAACTGGTTAAATAGAAATCTTCACAAACCCATATTCTAATATCCAGGTCTTCAACCTATTCTCAAATTTGAAATTTACCCCAATGCTTCCATCATTTTAGCTGGGAGACGTTAAACGATTCACTTAGATCAGAGGAATAGTTTCCCAACACCGTCTTTGGCCAGGATAAATAAGGTAGATGCAAACCGAAGATTGTTTTTGGAGCATTTTTAAAGAAGTTACAGCCCTAACTGAACATACGGTATGACTATTGCTTCGATACGTCAAATTGTTTAGGCGTGATTAGGTTATTTACATCCCCAGACGATTATGTACGCGTGTTATATATTATATCGATTAACAGTTTGGGTTGGCAACATGAACATTATTCAAACAAACATATGTTTGACATAGCAAGGCAAAGTATTCAAATTATTTTATTCCCGCAAGTTCCAAGTTTTCTGTCTTCCTCGTGTTATATATGGTATAAAATATACACATGTTCAAGTATGTAAACATTTATTTAAGTCTAACATATAAATATTGCCAATTCTATCAAAATATGTTTCAAATACCAAGAGTTCTAAATATGTATTACAAACGAATGTCTATATTCTATTCCAACATGTTACGTTTATATTTCCAATTGAACGAATTCTTAACATATTTTTTCATAAGAGTTCATATTTTCGGAAACAGTAAGAGGAAAGGTAAATAAATACATTCGCGTTCATACTCGCGTATGTATTTTTTGTAAAGTCTTCAACAGTAAATATTTGCATTTTCAACTATTTTTGGTATCATACGGTTTTGGCACTACACCATTGTTAGTCTCCCTTTAAAGGTTTGTTACGTAACCAAATGTTAAACTGATAACATTATGCCAAAAGCGCACGCCGAAACAGCAACTGCGCTAATGAAACAGCAACTGTCTACGAACAAACGATTATTATTGTGTGAAGTACCAATCAAAACCCTATAGCTCGTTATTAAGGTACACTGTATAGTTCAAAAAGCTGTTGACTACATTCATATCCGACATGCGTCCTCCAAGTTGGATCATACTGAATATCTGTACAGACGGAGATAATTTTCTCCACTACTCGTGGGACGTAATTATGCACTACTCTAATTACAATTTGGAGGTACCGAACAATGCAGCCAAGCCTAATAACTTGTATGTGCTTTCGGCTTCTCTATAGAAAATATATCTCTGGTGACAGCAATGGAACCTTTATGCCCCAGCTATCAACTTAGACACAAACGCACAACCTTCGATTAAGAACTAGATCTTGGGAAGCCAGTGACGGAAGAGACAAGCACTGAAGAGTTCACTTGTTGATTCTGTCGGCAAAAATCCTACTTCTCTTGGAAAAACAAACAGGTCGGACACAACCACGCCCTCTCCAGGGAACCAGACTAACAGACAGAAAGTGTCTTCTAGCTTCCAGTCACAGATGAACCGGGATGAGGGTCCAAGATCGGAAGAACTCGGAGGATAATTCCAAACTGAGTTTTTACGTGCTTCTGGAGATCCTTTGGCTTTTGAGGGCTCTCTAACCAGGGATAAATCTGAAATTAGAGAATTTAGGAAACCAAGAAACACTGATTGGGAACTTTATAGACTCCTTTCCAACCAGTCATTTCTATCTTCAGTAATGACATTCAGAAAGTGCGGAGGAATGGAAAGGGCAGCTGACAAACTTGATGAATCACTAATTAGCACCTATGAGAAGAACTGTCCTCTAAGCAAACTTAAAAGAACTAGGATACCATTTTGGACTAGAGAACTGTAAAGACTGAGGAAGCAGACAAGAAAACTTCCAAACAAAGCCATGAAAACTTGTGGACTTGATGGGGACTTGTACAAATCTTCACAAAGAGAGTAAAAGAAATGTATCCGAAGAGAAAAACTTTGAAATGGAGAGCTTAATGTAGTCTTAGGCAACCGCTAAATTCAAAAAACTTCTCTGTGTTAACATGAAGGTTACTATTGGAAAACTCTAGAGAAACCTACAGGAAGCTCTAGATTTACTAATGAAAACTCATTTTCCGGAAAGTGAAAATTTCAATGTTTCAGAGATTGGAACTTTGTGGTGAAGGTGGTGACATAAAATAGAATCCGATGGAGCATCGTTTCTTTCTCAAAATTTAAATCACCAGGTCCAGAAGAGATAATCCCGGGTCTCCTACATGAAGGACTTAAAATTATTCTAGACTACCTTGAACATATCTTCAGTGCCAGTTTGTCTCTGGACAATATTTCAAGATCATGAAGAAAAGTCAGGGTAGTCTTCATCTTGAACACTACGTTGGCAAAAAACCTTGTATAGCCTGTTTTCAACAAAGTTATATGTTATTGCTTTGTTGACGCGGTGGTTGTTGCAGTTCTACCGATCTCTTTTTTTATAGAGGACAAATAAGGGTCGTCTTCCTCTCTTCTGGGATGTCTTCTTTTGACCAGATTGTCGCTGCAATGTGAAACCCACATTCGAACATTACATCGACGCTAATGTCAGATTGACACAAGAGAAGTTGTTAGTCAGAAGGTGGTGCCTGACTATTAAGAGAAGAAAAACAGAATTCCTCGGCACGTCAAGGACGATTTTGGTGTTCATTTATAATTCGCCTCTTATGAATTTTGTATTTGGTGTGTCTGGTGTATCAATCACCTTTCTTTTTCATAGATAGCCGATACGATGCTGCACTTGCAGTTATGTAGCCATCGTAAGATTGCCTTATATAGGAAGGTATAGGATCTTTATCCTAAAGAGACCTCAAAAAAAAGAAATCCAGCAAAATATATTAAGGTCTAGAAAAACTATGACCTTTAGTCGATATGCATCGGTTACCAATGTTTTATTATGTTCCATTGTTTAAAAACGAGTCAAGAACTTTTTGTTCAATCGATGAAGAAATCTCAAAGGGGGTTCGGTTAATTTCAGCAACACCAGGAAGTGGTCTAAATCAATGTTAGCTCTACGTCTGGTTCGGATGTCGTTCTGGTTGTGAATATGTGATTATGTCAGAACAATGTACTGGGAACTACCAACTTGTACAGTAATGCTAGTTCAGTGGTGCGTACCCCACTGTTGTAAGGTGAAAGGATTTTGGGCTACAATATGTCTGCCAGTATTGCCAATTTTGGCGCTGAAGTCACCTTACACGATTTTAACGTCGTCTTGCGGTATTTTGCTTAGGATAGTTTTGAGCTCATAATATAAAAAATATCCATGATATAACTGGTTTGTTCTCGGTGGGAGCATGGACGTTCACAAACGTAAAATTCGAAAAATTTGATTTATTAACAAAAGTGGAATATTAAGTAACAAGGTATCATCATAGAAAGGCAAGTCTATCGCTGAATTGTTTTCTAGAACTAACTTATTGACAAGGGGCCTATAGTAATATTATGTGAAAAAACTTTTAGTCAATTTTTAGTCGAAGTTCCTTGAAGATATTTTGAAATCCTGGGATGGGAACGAATATGTAGGTAGACCGATGAGAATTTGTAGTTTTTCTGGGATAGGATATGAAGTGCCTTTTTAATTTGGGCAAAAGATAATTTATATCTTAGTTCCCCAGCTCAGAAAGGACCCTCATTGGCTCTCATTAAGTTAAATACAACGAAAGCTTTTAAACAGAACTTAGCTATTTCATATAACCCTTTCGAGTTCTGAAAAAATTTTATTTTCATTATTAAGGCTAGTACTCAGATCGATTTCGCGATCTATTTTCCATATGATTTTACCAAAGTGAACTCAGAAATGAAAAATTTAATTTGTGTTTTCTCTAAGCAGTACTGAGTTCATTGGCGCAAAAACTATAGTTATCTCAATGCACCAAAGATGGCGCGCATAAACTCTACAAATTTGTTTCACGCAAAAATAATGATTCAACAAGCTGCTACATGTGGTTACCACTACTGAAATCAATTGCGTCTTGGTCTCGAAAACAAGAGATAAGATATTTGGTTTTGGACTCGTTGATTTTGAGACCAACGGAAGCTGAACACTGTTCCAGTAGATCAAGTATCTCTTTCACTCCATTGCCATTTAATCCAATCACACAGATATCATCTGCATAAGCAAGAAGTTGATTGGATTGTCGGAATAAGATATTGTCCTAAGGTGTTTCACTTTTAAGAAGGATGTATTCCAACATGAGATTAAAAAGTAAAGAGGACAGCGCATCTCCTTGTCGAACACCGCAATTGATTGCAAAAGTTCTCGATAGCCTGTTCTCAACTTTGACACAGCATTGTGACTGCGTTACTGTCATTTTACACAGATGTACATATTTTTTCGGTATTCCTAAATATTCAAGCGCATACCATAATCTCTCTCGATTGATCGAGTCATAGGCTTGCTTGAAATCTAGGAATACCTGGTGTACATCGCGAGATGTTTCGTAGTACTTGGAAAAAATCATTTGCAGCGAAAAAATTTGATCAGTGACTGACCGATTAGGACGGAATCCTCCTTGGTAGTCACCGACAATTTCCTCCGCTAGAGGAGTTATTCTTCCCAAAATTATGTAGGACAGTAACTTATATGCTGTGCAAAGGAGAGCTATACCGCGATAATTCTCGCTTTTCATGCGATCACCCTTTTTGAAAATTGGGCATAACGCGGCCACTTTCCATTCGTCAGACATAACTTCATTTCGCCATACCAATCGAATAAGGTCGAAGAGACAGTTCCACAAAGTTAGCCCTCCGAATATCAAGAACTCTGAATTAATGCAATCAACCCCTGGTGAACGATTTTTCATTAATCTCTGCATGGCCATTGTGAATTCCTCATAGGATGGTTCCTCAATGAACATATCCGCGGTCTGTATTTGAGGGTATTCAAACACAGCTTGTGATACATGTGGAACATTAAGTAAATCAGAAAAATGTTCACGCCATGTATCGAGTACCGCATCGACGTTAACACAGAGGTTTCCATCCTGGTCCCGAATGGCAGTTGACCGAGATCTTAAGGTATGGTGCAATTCGGTGATTCTTTTAAAGAAACCACGCGAATTGTACTCATTGCTGAGTAGTTGTACTATTAAGACCTTAGCCTTCCACCATTCTCGCTTCTTCTCTCTACGAATTCGTTTAACTGCTTTATTTTTCCTTATGATCGTAAACTGAGTCTGCGCTTCATTATAGGCTATATTTCGTTGCTCAGCAGCAAGACGACACTCCTCATCAAACCAATCATTTATGGGCTTAGTTTTCACTATACCGAGAGTGTGCTAGGCAGCATCGACAACCGAGGTTTTCAATACTACCGAGGTTCGATATAACCATATTAATTTACAGTAAACTTTGATATAACATACCCCGATATATCGGACTTCGGATAAACTGGACACATTTTTTTGCACAATTCCCTATTGAAGGATAAAGTGCTATACCTGATCTAGGCGTAGATGATGGTCAGTAAATCATCTTTTTATCAGACAATATTGATGGTACAAATTTCCCATCAGCCGGACATTTACTAAAAATTACATTGGTTCAATCAAAGCAAATTTCTTAGGTTATGAAGTAAGTATTGAAGATATGTAGTTAACTAAGTGGTTCCAACAGGGATGTTATGGTCATATGGGTACTAGAACACTGAGGCATTCAAAGAAACTTGACCGCCGACTTGTTGTCCAAAGCAGCTCTCTTAGCATTAAAGTGTTTTTAAAAACTTCGTTTATCACGAAGAACGTTGAGCGAGTCTCTTCTACTTGTCGCAACATGAATTTCTTTATGAGTGACCTTAATCTGAGGTTAAGTAAATACGCTCAGAACTTGGATAGAGAGTATAAATCGGTGATGTGATTTACATATGTGATATGAAATTTACATTCAAATAAATATTTAATACAAAATTAATTCCTTCTTTTAATTAAATTGTATCTGGATTTTACTTTTTGCAAAGAAACTGACTTTATAAGGATCGGTTCAGTATGCAAAAATGTGTGGGCGTCTATTCTCCTATAAAACAAACCAAAATGTTCAAACCAAACGGATCATAACATTATTTTAGTAATCTTGAATCACTTTTAATAATTTTTGTGAGATTTGACTTTCCTGAATTTTACGGTAACTCAAAGTGAACCCACACAATTGTGCTAGTTAGGCTGTAGTTTTGGTTAGAAAACCAATTTTATATTATATAATATGCAAATATGCACAAACGTCGAAGTCATAATTTACCTACACAATTGTGTAGGCAGGACTCGAAAGGGCATTTTTTTTTGCCGGTTTTCACAGACCATTTGGCCCGTACCGTATCAACAATCTGACTTCATCGGTTTCGATCACGAGCCAGCTCTTCAAACCGACCTTTTCGCCTACCGAAAAGCGGTTCTCCCTTAATGGTTCACTGTATCATTCGGTTAGGATCAGCACGCAGAAAGTTTCCGAGCCAGCGTACTCGCTGTCCTTTGATTTCATGCACGATATCAGGAATTTTGGGCCCTGTGAGAGGGCGCCATCCATGTTTCGTTAATATATCTCAAACGAAACATGAGACCCATAGAGTATCACTACAGTATCCAGAGCTTGTCGTAGGAGGCGACTAAATCTGGTTATAGATCGCTGGGCTGAATACACGCATCCGTAAAAAAAGTGAAAATGTTAAAAATGTCAACGAAAGGGCTTTAGCAAAGCTGGATGAAAGTGACCACTGTTATAAGTTGTGACCTCAGTTGCAAAGTCTACAAACCACTATATCGGGTGTAAGGGAAACAACAATCTTTATGCAAGGAAATTATATCGAAAATTAGTGCTGCTGGCTATAACGACTAAACAATATTTGTTTGTTCCAGTTATACCCGGAAGGAAGTACAACTTATATCAGAAATAGTCCGAAAAACGTAGACATAATAAATTGAACATATTACTTCTTTGTGTTCAACATTTATATTGATTGCAGGAAAGACCAGTAAATCTTATATACGTACTCGTTAGGTAGAACAGTATATAAAATGTTAAATACCTTTGAGGAATAATTTTTTTGTCTTCTGCGGTCACATAAATAATTAATGCTTCTAAGATGCTAAAATGCATGTGCATTGTATTATAATATGAGTTGATTTATCAATTAAATATATAACAATATTTCAGATAAAAATTTATCTATTCAATTTGCATTGTTAATTAAATTAAATTATGAATGATTTTATCAATCCAAATATTTCAGTATTTTATGAATTTATAGTTTTTTGTGGTTTGGTTATCATTTCAAAATTGAAATAATTTAGAATGAAAACTTATCAATTATTTCCAACCCACAATGTTATAGTTTTGTTATTTCAAAAATCAATAATTATAAAATTCTGTGGAGAGGAATGTACCGAGAATGTATATAGAGCCACACCTATTTGATGTGGTTGGCAAACTGTTGGACGTCTTTTCTCACCCGAATGCCTTTTTTCTTATATATTCAATCCATGATATTAGTCGTTGCATCATTCGTACTATTGTAGTGTTTACTTTGATCTCTTTAACGGAAGATGTCAACAAAGGAGTACTTCATAACTCAAAGTACTTTCGTTTTTTCAATAAATTCACTCTGCTACTTTCTGCACAGATTCACCTGAAACATATTATGTTCATATTATGCTCTATGAACACACTTTTTCACATACATCATTTCTCCAGAACTTATAGACTTCTTTATTTCACGAGTGATTTTAGATAATTATATCCATAAAGAGAAAAATGAAAGTCTATTTTCAGATCATTCTCCAGTTATTGAAATACTTAGGCAAACAATGATTATGAAAGATGGCAACGCAAAATTAACGAACTACAAAATCAATTGGGATCTCTTCCAAACACTGTTAACAAAAAGAATTAGTCTGCAGTACCCAATACAGACACCAAATTGAAGATGAACTAGATAAGCCATAAAACCCAAAGTGCTGTGTGGGAAATCAACCCAAATGAAATGAATGCACTTCCTATTCTCTAAAAAGCGAGAGAAAATACCTATTAAAATTCATTAACAATAAGTCAGTTAATAAATACCTTAGCACTCTAACTGGGCAAAAAGGTATAGATTATTCATTATGGAAGGCACCTTAAGCAACCTTAATCGACTCTGGTTCCTCCAATTACAACTAAAGAAAATTGGGCTCGAAATGCTAGAAAAAACAGATTGTAGGCAAATCACCTCGAACAAACATTCCAGCTTTACCCCAAACAAACGGAAGAGGAAAATATTACTTCGAAAAATAAACAGGATGAAGTAAAAAGTGGACCTGTAAGGTTAAAAGAACTTAAATGGGAACCGGTCAGATAGTAAAAGCGTAACCAGAGAAAGCATTGAGGAAACTAGTGCATATAATGAATGCAGCATTTATCCTAAGATAGGTACCAGGAGTTGAAATTGCATAAGGAGTTATGATAGTTAAGCCGAACAAACCTCCGATTGAAAAAGCTTCATCTCGGGCAATTTCTCTGCCACCAACATTATCGAAACTATTTGAAAGGGTTCTTCTTAAAATATTAAAACCAACTATCGAAGAAAAGAGTCTTCTCCCCTCACTCCAGTTTTTTAATTTAGGTAAAAACATGACAAGTACATCGAATAACAAATATGCTCAACTATATTCCTTGACGCATTTGATCAAGTAGGACACAAAGGGCCTAGAATTCAAACTTTACCGAGATGTTCAGGAGCAATTTTTACAAATGTCAAAATTATATATATCAGAATGTGCCTCAGATTACGATATGAGAATGAATACTCCCAATTAAAAGTAATAACAGCGGGAGTAACACAAGGATGTGTTCTTGGACCAATCCTATATACTACAGATATACGAACTACAGAAAGCAAAAACAATCCAACAAGTGAACTTTACAAATCTCAAAGTAATTATATACCAATTATGCTAAACTCGATAGCAGTGCGCAAACACTGCTAAATATCTCGGTATAACCTTAGATGCTAAACTTAGACAAAATGATTACATCAAAAAGAAGAATTGAAGAAACTTTTGTTATAAAAACAAATTCTGAAAACTTAATGGATATATGGTAGCCAACTCTGGGGTTGTGCTAAGAAGACAAATATCAAAAATATTGCAGTGTATTGTTAATGCAGCGTGGTACATTCGAAACGGAGATCTCCATCAAGATCTTAAGATCGAGATTCTCGCGGATGAAACTAGGCATCATGCAACAAAACCCGTATATAACATCTGCACCAGCATGATGATTGGGACATACGCTATATGCTAACAACCACTTCACTAAAAAGACTGCAACAAACCGCACTGAACTTATCGCTATATACCAGGAGGTCAGTAGACCTACTGTGGTGAGAAATCTGAGAAGGAGTTAAAAGAAACTAGGGATAATCATGTGATTATCCCCAGTTTCGTTCGCAAAACCAAGCCTAGACCAGTTCCTTTACACACTCATTCCATATTTAATTTTGGGAGAAAACTTCGTATCATGTCTGTCACTAGGATGAACTATAAAATTCGGTTAAGTACCCTTTACAACACATTAATCTATTCTTACAGTTGTCGGTTAGTTTTAGAGTCAAGGTTACATATCTAGAGTCAAGGTTACATATTCAATACTTTAAGATTCACACATCAATTATATTTCGTTTTCTAGGATCCATTCCTAGTTTCGACTCAATTCCAAGAATAAGGTCACTCAATATCTACCAGAAAAATCTGGAGGGATTCCGTTGGAATACCTCGAATCGGAATCACCCACTGCATCCCATCAACTTTTTCCGGTGTCTGAACATTCATTCAAGCCCTATGGAAAGTTCGAGGTTTCGTTTGCTTTTTCACTCAACAGATGAATTATTGTTGAAGTCACTCTATTTAAACTTTTAAGATCCTACACTTTAAGGGGTTTCCAAAACCATCAAGAGTTAGTTCAATTCAAACACAACACACATTTCACATTATGGTCGTTATTTCATCTTTGGTTCTATTAACACTTTGGCAGCTAATGTTGTAATAAGCATACACTCTTAATTTCACCCAACCATGCCAATGTTGTTCTAGACATACATTCTTAATTCTATTTTACTACGCCAGTGACAGATATTCTAGAATGTATGATGAGAACAACACTGGCCCTATGAGAAACATTTTGGATCATATGTCCGGAACAACATTAGCGTGGTTGGATGGCATTTAGAGTGCATGCTCATTAAATCATTGGCAGTCATAGTGTTAAATTTATCCCATACATTGTGATTCATCTCATACGCATCATTCAGCGACTCTTTCTTTTGGTTCTACGAATTGTTTTTAAATTTTCCATTCGTAAATTCATACATCTGTCTTGATTTATGACATATTATACTCCTTTTAAAAAACATTTAAGGCTATTTGCTTGCTTTCATATCAATATTGAATCTGATTACTACACCAACCATTGACTTTAGATTATTTCACTTTCATATTCACTTTCTCCATTTCACACTCAACTTGGTTTACATAATTTCTTTCATTTTCTATCAGAACCTCACTTAACCGATTTCTTGCTGTTATTTCTTTATTTATTTATTTATGCTTATAATTTTGATTATAAGAAGGAAAAGCGCATATGGAAGCAACTTGTAAAATTTATTACTTCCATTAGGCATAAAAACCTCTTAATTTTTTTACTGCAAAAAGTCAACACCATGCACCTACATCTCATTTTGAGTACAAGCATTTTTACAATGGGATGAGCAGCAGGGATCAGCCAATATTTAAAAGAAAAATCTTAACAATTAACTTAAACTAATTATATTGTCATTCAGATACGCCATTCGAGAAACCACGATTTAAACGTATCGGCAGATCTCAAACTCCTAATACAGAATGGAACAGAATTCCATAGAGAAATACCTCTAACAAAAAAAGATGAATTTAAAGACCGAGAAGAATTCCTCGCAGGCAGCAATCTAAGATTGGCGTAATGCGCCTTGCTAAATAATAAAAATTTTTGGAATAAATAATTTGGTTCTTTAGCTTTTAGTAACTTCCTTATAAAATCACAAATCCGAAACTCATAAAAACTAGTTAAACTACAACCAAGAACAGGCCTAGTATAGGGTGAAATATGGTCAAAATCAGTGTTGTGCACGTAAATTACATTTCATTATTTACACCATTATTTACATGTAAATTATTGTATTTTTTACTCAAATTATTTTACAAAATAGACAGTAAAAAATGTAAAATATGTAAATATTAGTGACATCCATGGGTCGTTTGATTGCGGCAGCGATACTGAGAACTTTGGTTTGCATGATGTGTGGCATACACAGGGCAATAGGCCTTTGTTACTAGTATAGAGTGTTGATTAAGGCCTTGCCCAAATAGAGATTGCTTCTGATATTAAAAAGTAGCATTTTGCATGTATTAGAAGACTCACAACATTACGATTTTGATGGTGAGTGTCTGTTCTAATCATAAATTTATTTCTGATATTGTGTATTAAATAAAGTAGCAGCAAGTATCCTGGTCATTTACAGCGTATATGCTCATCAATTGATGTTGCGACCTTTCAGGTGAATTCTAAAAGAGTAATCTAGCATACTCAGACCCTAGTATACTAACGTCTTAAGAGTTATCGTTATATAGTTAACCTGCAGTTGGCATAGCTCCATGTCAGCATAAAGATCTGACTCAGAATTTTGCACTGTAACAGGGAGTCATAGATGTGTTCATTCACACCAACGATGGGTGCTGTGAATGAACTCATCAGATGTTAAAAAATTAGTTTGCATTCAGTCCTTTTTAAGATTGGAACCCAGTAGGTACCCTCCTACTCCAACTGCTTTTTACGCTATTTACGTTTTTTTACATGTTACAAGTTTTTACCCATATTTACGTTTATTTACGTAAAATGTAAACATTATTTTTTTACCTAGATTTTTTTATACCTAGATTTCGAATATTACGCCAAAAAACCTTAGGAAGAAGAGATGGATCTAATTTATCCTGGAAAAAAGTACTTTTGGCTGCCCTTATTAATCTTACTACTCTATTGCAAGCTTGTTTGGAGACCAAAAATATCTCACTATCTCCTAATCTTTTCCATAAGCGAAATTTATCTACCCTAAATCTGATTACATCCATAATTTCTCCAGACATCCATGGAGGTGATTTAGGTTTAATTACCACTGATCTAAGAGGAAAGCAACTATCGAAAACTGAATTAATATATCCATTGAAAAGCTGGATTTGACTAGTAGAGGAATCAAGAGAAAAAATGTTATCCCAAGGAATAGAGCTACAAACTAGTGCTAAATGAGAATCATCTATATTAGAAAAATCCCTAAAACTCAAACTTTTAGGCTCCGGGCGAGACTAACAATTAGTAGAGAATACTAATAGGTCATGATGAGATCCTAAACCGAGAGATAATTGATTAAAAAAAGAAATAGAGTTATCGGTGAACGATAAAACATGTTCAATAAGAGAAGAAGCGATACCGTTAGAGGTTGGAGCAGTATTATGTACTAATACATTAAGACTGTGTAAAATATCCAAGTGGGGAAACTACCCTATCTTTTCTAACGAGATTAAATCCCTCAATGTCCAGAGCTGAGTCTGAGACATTGGGGGCCAAAAAAGTTTCGGAAAAGCAAAGAATGTCAATTGGTGAACCATAGAAAAGGTGACGTATTTCGTCAATTTTGGGTAACAAACTTTGCACATTTAAGCACATAGAACGCAACACGACACGGAGAATCGACATGTTCAATAACATGGCGTGAAACAAAAATGACAATACTTACAATTTATAATGTTTAATTTTGATTCCGGGCCAAAAACCTGAAATGAAATAAGTTAACAATGAAAAAAAAGGAAGTAATCCAATGAAATAATGGAACAACACTTATCTGAATGTTAAGTAATACCTTTATCTCATTGTTCACATTTATTGACACTGAGGTAATTGTTATCACATTGGCACTAGTACTTATTGTAGCCATCATGGTTGACCTTCCATTCTTCAAAATAATGAGTTCGGACGGAATCGAGAACGAATTTCTACACGCATCGTTCTACTCACCTTGAGGGTGAATTCACCTCTATCAGATAGGAGCTACATATACACTAACAAATAATAGGTTTCTGTTCGCATGTTTATCGAGGTTTGAGATGAGATTGAGTAACGAGGTGAGAAAATAGATAACACTGTATACAAAGCGTGAATAAATATCTTGAGAACACCACGAGTGAATAGTAATCAGTTGTAGTCATTACTACAGTGCACAGACGGGTATATATCAAAATACACCACCCTGAAATGAATGCATTGCCCTGATGCCGAGCATAATGGAATAATCGAATATCTAAATTGGTTAAACAATAAACCTTGGGCTATATATTTTGTCCACAGCCTATATATAGGCCAGATCAAGTAATTTTACAGAATACATCTTCATTGGCCTATAGTTTTTCCTATTAGGCCTCTTACCATAAGAACTTGATCAATTGTGGAATGTTAATCTCGAAGCTCAAATTGTTAGGTGCTGATTAAATCCAGACTTCCCATTATTGATTTAATTTGTTTTAGTAGAATTCTCTAAAAATGCTTTACATATGTGTATTGTCCTTTAAGATGTTATTTAGTTGGAAGGTTTTTCTTGAGAAAAATGCCCGTTTTGAGTAGCTCATTGTTTTGGGTTTTTATTATATTTTATTTGATTCACGTCCGCAGGAGACCTAAAATTAATTTGGGTAGTTGAATTGTTGGTTGACTGATTTGGTGGCGCAATACCTTCTTAATCAACAGCACAACGTAAGCTTTTTGTTCATTGTTCCTTAAATAATTATTTTCTCTCCTTAGTCGTTGTATAAGATTATTGATTTCATTTTAATCTGTAGGCATCCTGGAGTATTGTTTAATATGGCCAAGGTTTTGAATAAAATAAATTTTGGGAGGTCCTATATCTATATTTAGAAGCATTCAATACTATAGATTAATGTCACTCCACCTGATAAACAGTATCCATATCCAAGTTTGTCAACATTTTTCAGCTGTTTCCTATATGGATTGTTAGTTAATCAGTGCATTACTCATGTTGTTTTGTTAGATAATGATTTTATACTGTTTATTGTGGTTGTGCATGGTTCGAATTTAAGTAAGAAATTCTCTGTTAAGGTTCTACTGTTTGATCCACAGTCTAAGATGAGTGTTTCTCCTTTTGCGTCACTTACGAAGATTTTAACTTCTCTACAATGAATTAGACTCTCTCTCTCTCTCTCTCTCTCTCTTTCTCTTTCTCTCTCTCTCGCTCCCAGTCTCTTTCAGTCTTTCTCTTCTGAGATGACGTTGCAGCTACCTTTATTTCCCTGGATTGGTGATTTGATGCGTCTGTCATTGAACTGTGTATGTTATCAGTTATTTATCTGGTATTGTAATTTTGATTCCTTGCTTTAATGCAGATTGTTAATGCAAGGATTTCACTTAATGGCAATATGTTGTGCCTTTTGTCCTAAACATGACAAATATACCTATTAGGTTAGATAATTCATCACTAATAGCCCATTGGGACGTGACAGGACCGTTTTCCTGCGAAGGTTATTCGAGCAAACTCATATTGTGCTACCTTTTTTTGTAATGTTATATTCGACCATAGGTCCAGTTTACGTAGAAACCAGCTGCACATTGCATAGCTCCATGCCAGCCTATAGTACTGACATGGAAGATGAGACGGCACACGGATTCTAACCTCAACTGGGTCTCATATGAGTTCATTCTCACCACCAATCGTACCGCCCAGACGATCGATGGTCAAAATCCCTTTTCGCATCCTGCCCCTATCGGGATTCGAACCCGGTACCTCCCGCTCCACGCCACAGTGTTTTAACCACCTGTGTTTGAATTGTTGCTCTGTGATAACCAATTGTAATAGGTGTCTATTAATGGTTTTATGAAATTCGTTGTCAGGTATGAAAAGAAAGTTAACTTGAATTCGATCATAGCATCGAGCTAGGCCAAAATGGTTGCAAAGGCTGCATTACTGTGGTGCGATAGTTTTTTGTCCCAATCTCGGCGAAGAAAAATCTTTCTAAGTTTGTAAGGCGTCGATCGTCTCATATTCTTAATTTAATACTTTTTCATCCGAAATTCACCATATAGCTGGAAACGTTTTCTTGTAAAGCTTTGGGTTTCACTGGCTTTATAGGATGATGCCGAGATTTGTTGAAAAGTCCAATGGCTTTTACCGAATTGGTTGATTTAACTTTATACCTTGATTGTTGAAAAACTGAATTTCTATTTTGACAAAATATTTCTAATTTTAATCTTAGCTATATATACGACGATTTTAATCATAATTGATATGTTCATTTGGGCCGTCATCTCCCCTTACTGTTCCTCCACCTCCCAATTCAGCAGACAATTTAATTATTTTTGTTCGCCAGCCTACGCGCACGAATGTGGCTAGCTCTGTTCGATTGGCTGAGACCTTCGGGCTGGGTGTAACAAATGGGGGGAATGGTACTGTATGATATATGGGAATTTTTTACACTGGGAGTTTCTAAGGAAAAATGGCACTAACCACTATCCACTCGTACAGCTTAATATTTCTTTGGCACATGTGTTCCTCGACGTCGAGATGAAGGACAAGCACCATGATTGCTCGCGTTCCTACCGATATGGTGTAAATCCACGTGATTCTCGGTACGAACCACCTTCACCCCGTGTGGTGTTTTTTTCGTCTAGATCCCCTGATAACCTGGCTCACCGCTTGATTTCCCTTTTTTCTTTATTTAGACACTCTTCACTTTATTTATTATGTCACTACACTTGTTGGTTCCTCACTTTATTTTTTCGATACCTTATTTCGATCATATCGCCTCGCAACAATCAAGCAATATAGATGGCGTAAGGAGCGCGGAGAAGATAACATATTGCCCGATGTACAGTGAGAGGCCGAAAGTTATAAAAGGTGATGCATGTCAGCGAAAAGGTTTTTTGCTTGATTGTTGCGAGGCGAATCACGTTGTCAGGATGGTCTTGAAAGAGGAAGGAAGAGAAATCAACAAGTCACAATGAAACGAGTGGTGATGGTCTTCTGGCAGTTGCCGCGCTCCAAACCATCACTGGTGCTCGTGATTGCTTTTTCAGAGCAATTTGTTGCTGTAAATTTTCTTTTGATTGGCACTCTACGAAATAACGATCGGTTTGTTTGTTTACATATTATCTTAACGTAAAGCACTTTTTAGCAGAAAATACTGAACTTTCAGGATAACCATCAACGTGCAAGTTTACAAACCAATGTGAACTGCCCCTTTAAATAATCTATGGCATAGAGGACGTAAACGGCCCCTTGCCGCGTCTCAACTTAGACCTTACGAACCATTTTAACGATTGGTGCACTTTGTACGTGGTCAGCCGAACGACGACAAGTCTGATCAATATTCTGTAAAAATTGAAATAATCCGGATTTATAATATTTTCGAATGTCAAGATTACTACAAAACAATGCAACCAACTCCAGGGTTAAAAATGGATTCTTTTGGGAAATGTAAAAAAATTCGACTGGATATTGGACTAACCAAAAATTTCAAACCAAAGGTGAGAAAAATTTCACGTTACCAAATCTCGAATCAGGCTACATAACATATAATTATAAGTAACTCAATCAAAATAACACAATGAAATCGTGATAATGGATACACGAACTAAGCTTTCCAATGATTTTGATTTGATTTCCCATTTGTGGGTTTTTATAGGCCTTCTGTTGTTTGTTTTAATTATTTGTTAATTAAGTTTTCATCCGGCACATTCATCTGAAGCACAAAAACAAAATGTATTCTTATTTATACCCGAGAGTAGACCACAAACAAGAACAACTCATTCATCCATTTAACCTAACACGTGCCTATATATGTATATAAGATATAGGTATATGTATAGCTTCCTTATCGAACTCCTTGAGGATAATTTTAAAGGTGTTTTCGTTTAACTCCTTTTGAATGTTTTTATTCGTAAATGGAATGAAACACAAACAACCGAACAGGTATGTCTTATGGAAAATGAAAATATTTTTATTTGAATTTTCCGAGTTTTGTTTTTATATCGTTATTTGATATTCTCAACAGCAAAATAGAACAAATTCTTTTGGGCTTAAAATATATACAAACAACAAAAGGTTATATAATCCTGTTCGCTTTAGAAATTATTATTTTTCTCACTTCCTTTGTGCGTTTACGTTTATTCCGTGGGTGGAATTTTATTATTTTGCACGGTTTTTTTTACTGTGTACAACAACAAAATCAGTGTGGCTACATAATCTTTACCTAATTTTAAAGTTACCTTTAAATCTTTTGTTTTTATTTTTGGGTAACTCGATAAGGAAGACGAAGAAACCCCGGTTAAAATGAAGTAACATTTTTCTGTCAGTTCATTGTTAGACATTAGGGTGGTCAAAATAAAACTTAACACTCTTAATGGCTTATAAAAGGTGTTTTTAGATGTTCAAAATCGCCCAGGTGGCACAGTGGTTAAAGCTGCGGCAGTTGGAGCGGGAGGTACCGGATTCGAATCCCGATTCGGGGCAATATGCAAATGGGTTTTTCAACTTCGACATTTAGGGCGGTGCGATCGGTGTGGTGAAAAATTAACATATATATGGATCCCCTGTCGTGTTTAGAATCCATTGGCTGACCCAAAAAACTCGGACCTATAGCCGTACATAGAGTGGTATCACAACGGACCAATCGCCAGTCTAAGTATGCGATAGCAGTCACAAGAACCTAACCTAACCCAAGATGTTCAAAATTTTGAGTTAAGTTGGCAACACTGCCTTATTTGACAACCAATTTTAAAGCTGATAGTTGCTTTTGGTTTAGTTTGACATTTTACTATGGATAGACTCACATCAAAGTAACTCTTGCAAATTCTTGAAATTATCTATGGCGTCCATTAGAGCGACTAATTCGAATAACAACAGATCGTTTTCGGACCACGTTCACTCTTAATGATGATGTACAGCCCGTGAGACTCCGAACAGTGCGCATTGTAGAAGCTCCAAATCAACCAATTCGTCGCCGTTCTCAGCAACTGAGGTTGTGTTTTTCCACTTTATCATCTTTAGGATCTTGGCTTAAAAGCTTTCAAAATTCTACCTGTTCGGGAATTAAAAGTGAAACGACCATGGTATGCGCCGCCAATTCGGCAAATGGGCTGATGCACAAATTTATATTGAAGTTGGGTTTCCATTCAAAATTTGGTTGTCCGATGAAGCCCATTTTTAGTTGAATGGGTACGTAAATAAACAGAATTTTCGTATTTGGAGTGAGGATTGTCAAAACACCATTACATCTACAGAAACTTACTGTTTGGGGAGCTTTATATGGACTGGCAAGGTCATATGAGATGGTCAGATTGTTACTGTCAATGGTGAGCGGTATTGGGACACGATACAAATTTTTTTCGTACCTCGAATAGCTGTCATTAATCTTGCTGACTTGTGGTTCCAACAACACGTTCCACATGCCAGTTGTCTAATTAATTGGCCACATCGTGTTATTTAACCCCATTGGAATATTTTCTTTGGTGTTATGTAAAGTTCTCGTCGATAGACCAGAGAAAATTGAACACCTGGAAGTCAACATTCGAAAAGTTATTGGCGAAATACAGTAGCAAATGCAGCGAAAACTGTGTGAAAATTGATGTTCCAGATTGCGCTTTGTACGCGCTAGCCGTGGCAGTCACATGACCGAGATAATATTCAAACGTGAATGTCATAAAATTTTCTATCCAATAAAGTCCGTTTAATTGATATTAAAATATATTTCTTATATGCCCAAAATAGTTAAAATGCCAATAGATGACAGCTTAAAAATTAACAGCTGCCAAAATATTAGTCTATTCAAAATAAAACCTCTTTTTGGAAAACGCTTTATATCTACCCACTTTCCTATATATTTACTCTTCTGACCAGGAGAGCAAATGAGAAACAAACAAGTTTTTGTGGGTAGTTTAGAAATTTTCTTTCAGACCCCACTTGTATTATGGAGGAATTGGGATCTGGAAAAAAACTATCTTCTGGACTCCACTTCTGGCTCTCTGCCTCCAGATAAATACAGAAAAGGAGATAATAAAGAAAATACGTTTTGCTTAAGGGCGAGACTTAATTTGTTTACAACATTTTTTTTTTTTTGTTTAAGAAATCTATATTTCTGTATATTACAACTAATCTCAGTGATTATCTAATAAATGTTTTGTATTTTTAAGCAGTTTAGCATCTTATGGGATGAGAAAAATCGGTTTATCCCATTTCGTCCAGTCCTTTGGTTCTAGTAGTTCAGGGAACCACTAATTCTAAGGGCTTTGTTCTTTTTAGGCGCTTTGGTCCATTGGTGTGATTCAGTAGGTTCCGCAGCTCCTAGTTGTCATGTTGCTGCAGTCGCAGTACAACCAGTAATTCAGAGAATGAATATTTAACACCGGTCTATTTTGTTAACCGGTGTTAAATATTCATTCTCTACCTGCCCAGTTGGTGGTTTGAAGGTAATTTCTAGGTGTTCGGCAAACAGATCAGCTTTTTGTTTATCGCTGCGAGCCCAGGTTCCATCAACTTTTTTTATGGGTGGCACTTGCAGTTTAGGTCTTTTCAGACTTTTAGTGGCCTTCCACAACGAATAGTCCATATGTGAGATTTACCTGTCAGGTTACTTAGAAAGCTAGCTACTGACTCATTCTTGATCTCTTTTATAAGCAGTTTCAGTTTGTTGCACAGATTATTTAGGATTGTTTTATCTTCATGAGCTCTAGTTCTATGCCAAGTCTTGCGAGCTCGTCTTTTTTCGTTAACCAAGGGAAAAACTTTTGGGGGTACTTTCCCATGCCGCTTTCTGTATACTTTCAATGAGATTTTCCAGCTCTTCTTCTATCATATAATCGTTCGAGATCGGCACCTGTATAGATTGACGCTTTCTTCGACTAGCTGGCGAAAGTATTCCCAGTTTGTTTTGTTATTTGTTAGTCCTGGAGGGCTTGCCTTCCTTATTGCCGTGGAATTTATTGTCATTAAGACTGGAGAGTGATCTGCCTGCTTTAAATAGCTCTCTTCCTTTGGGAGTAGTTCGATTTGATCCCCAAAATATATTTTTTGCATTAAAATTGAAATTTTAACCAAGCGATTTAAAAAGTTTGATGTAGACTTCCTTTTTTGGTGGACAGTAGATTGCTGATATAGTGAAGCTCTTGTAGTTTTTGTTTTCAATAGAAACAGTTGCTACTTGCATAGCTTCTTCCTCTATTTTAAGTCCTTCTAGATGTTTAATATTTTCCTTGATGATGATTGCTGTTCAGCCTCTAGCTTTTTCTGCTGGATGAAGAGCTTGATAGCACTGGTATCCACGAATTTTGAAATACGAGATAGTAGTGTGACTTTCTGAGATTAGGCATACATCAATGTGTTTTGTGTTTAAAAATACTTCTAATTCTGAAATGCGTTGCGCAAGACCATTTGCATTCCAGGTAGCAATTCTTAAATAGTGTGTCATTATTTTTTCTTGTTTAATTTGAATGGATTAGAATTAAGGTACTCAATGATTTCTCTAGTTTTACCAGTCGCGTCTGTTATTTTTTTATTTTGGTTCATCGATGTATTTTCTAGTGTTCCTAGTCATTTTTCTTGTTGTTTTAGTAGCTCACTCATAGATTCTAGTCATTGATCTTGCGTCGCCAGATGAAAATTTATAGTGGTTAACTTCTGCAGTATTTCTTGCAGGACATGATTTTCCTGACTGAGTGCTTTCTTGATATTTTCATTTTGGCCAGCCATTTGGGCATATGACGTGCCTTCTCTTACTTTCGCACTATTAAGAGGAATTTGGTTTGGATAGGATGGCGTCCTAGGTTGAGAACTAAGAGTTCTGATGTTCTCTGTTGGATTTCTTTTACTATTTCTCATTCTTTGCAGCTGTTTGGCAACTTCACAGCCTCTGTAATTTGCTGGGTGGTGATTCCCACAGTGTATACATTTCGCTGGTTCGCTTCTACTTTTGTTGCATTCTTTTGATGGATGTTTCCCAGCGCACTTTACACATCTAGGCTCCCTATTGTAGTATTCTCGAGTATGGTTAGACGCCTGACAGTTGTGGCATTGTGGAATTCTACTGCTGTTATTTTTTAATGTCTCAATTTTGACTTTCATGTTCAGGATTGCTTTGATTCCATATATCTTATCAATGCTCTCGGTGTTGTTAAATGTTAGCATGAATAGGGGTAGGCCGATTTTGGTTGTTACTCTTTCATCGTTTGAGTTTTTAGTAGTTCAATGTTTTGAGCACTAATTGCATTTGCTAACATTCTGTAGATTTCTGGGTCAACTGCATTCACTTTCCAAACATTATTATTCAATGCAGTGACCTTATATTTGTCATTTGGAACTATTTTTACTATTTGTTTAATTGTTTCGTACTCATTAACATTAAGAATATTAATGGGTGGAGGTGGTATCTCTTTCTTCATTGGTTCATTTAACTCTGCTTTTCTTTGTTGAGACACGTTAGATGTGCTAGCTGTTTGGAGTTGTACATTCTTCTGTAGATTAACTAAGTCCTTGCATGGCTAACCAGATTGGTTTATTGATGGTTTTCTTACGCCTTGTATTGATTGTTCCACCTCAGGCGAGGATTCTGCTTTCCTTTTTTTATTTTGGCGTTTAGTTTTAACAATTTGTTTGCGTATAAAACTCGTTTCATATGCCAATTCATCGTCATCTGTTTCATAGACGACTATAGCATTTTGGGTTTCATTTACTTGTTTCTTCTTCTTTAAGCTGTTGAATTTCTTCTTTAAGCTGTTGAACCTCTTTAAAGAGTTGACCATTGAGTTGCATTAAGTTTTCTAGTGATTTTTTGAAACCAGCGTTTTCTCTAGTGACATCGTAGAGGTTTTCTTGGCTCACGCTTTCCATGCGATCCAAACTAGGTTGAAATATCATATTTGGTATTTGGTCTGATGGCTTACAAAGTTCTTCGTTTTCTTTATCGCGGCTACTTATTGTCGATGTTGGTGATCTCGAAAATTTGGAGCTACGTCCAAATGGATTAACATTATTTGACTTGGTCGAATAATTGTGATCGTATGATGTCGAAGACTGGGAGCCCACTTCCACACTCCTACAAATCGCCGGTACTGGGGATCCGAATCCCTGCACCGTAGTATTTTCTCCATTATTCTCTGCCATATTGTTTTTTGTCAGGTTTCCTTCCTCTAGCATTTTAAACCTACTATCAGGTATTTAAAACAGCCACTTCTAATATGAAGAACAGACGCTTACCAAGGAGCCGCCAAATGTTATACTGCCCTGACTTTATTACTTGTGTAGTAAAATGCACTTAATGCAAAAAACAAAAACAAAAATAAAAATAATACACAACAAAACATTAAATTGTGTACACGTAGTTATTATGCATATTTGTCAAATGTTTTTGATTTTTCTAATTATTTGAATAAGATCATATATAACCAAATCTTATTCATTTATCACTAATTCTATAACTTAACACATGTTCACAACAATTTTTACCTATTATAATGTTTGTCTACCATTTTATTTCATTTATTTAATTCAGAGCAAATATAAACTAGTTCCATTTTGAAACAGGGCTTGACAACTCCCTTCCATTTTGGAACAGTGTTTACAACATACGTCAACATACGGTTGTGGAGCGCCTTTGGCGGATGCCATATTGTGTATCTGAAATTATTTTATTAATCTCAAGATAATGCACCAATTGTTGGTTATCAAAAACTTTAGCCACGGCTAACACAATTGATATTGGCCGGTAGTTTGAAGGGTCAGTTTTATCACAACCACGTTTAAGGACCGGTTGCACCATCGCACTCTTCAAGGCGTTCGGGTATTTACCTTGCTTATATGGAAGAAAAAAATATTTAGTTAATATTGGAGCAAAGCCACAGGCAAACTCCTCCAATATTCGGAGGGTTCCTGAAGACAATTTCCTCGGAGATGTTGACCGGATCCTTTTGGGAACCCCAATATGAAGTTGACGGAGGCGTAACTCAATTGGAGACAGCTTAGGTCGTGTTCGAAGTGAAGATGCTTGCCATTAAGTCAACTTGCAAATATGGATCAACCGTCTGCACATTTTAATGCTGAAATAGATGTTTTAGAAATATTGGCAACCGATGCGACCATCTGGTTAAAGGTTGCGATCGGAGATTTTCAACTCGGTAGTGACTTTCTTGTTGTCAGCTCTTTTCGCTTCCTTAGCAGAAGTTACGTGTGGCCTTATATTCTTCAAACGAAATTTCTTTTGGCTTCTTTTGAAAAGATTTTAAAATTAGGATTGGGATTTTAAAAGGATGATGGGATATGTTTATTCATTCCATGTAGAACGGTTTCGGTGAAATTGGAAATGCTGTCTAAATTCTGGTGGTGTTTCGACAGATATTTTTACGGTTATTATTTACCAACAAGTGTTGTTGTCATTAACTTGAAGTAGCATTGATGTGACCAAAAGAGGAACGAAACGGGTGACATCGTTTCAGATTAGTCTCCGCATTCATGCCAAGACTTTCAGCTGTGGAGATCGTAGCATCGACTAATGCGTAACTCCTACCTTAATAATCTATTTATATTACAACCAACCCTTAAGTATTAAGATATAAACTAAAGCAATCAATAAGAAGAGATACATCAAATGTTGAAAATTGAAAAACCCAACCTTGATCGTAATCGACCATAACATAAACTATGCACACCCACTATACATACCACACTATCCATGTTAAACTATTTTTCTATGTACATACACAATATCGGGCGATTGTCATCGGCATCGTAATGGGTATTTGTACAACATAATCCGCTAAAAACATGAATAGATTATTATGTATGCATGTACGAAAATTCAATTTCAACATAATCTATGGAGGGTATGTACGAGTATAGTGATATCTCATTGAATATTTCAGTTTTTGTGTTGCTGTGGGCTTTCAATTCTGTTTTGTTATCACATTCAATTGTTGTTGTTGCTAGTCGAACGATAATAAAGTTTTCTATTTGTACAGAACTTTTTTCTTATTTTTGTTAAACAGAATAATAATAAAGACGTGTACAATGTACATCTTTGTTATTTAGCTTTTTTTTTATTTAAACGAGAATAAATGCAGAAGCAGATGAAGTAGAAATATGTTAGATTACGTTATATAATCGATTTTTTTGTATATATACAGCACAAATATAAATACACACCCACACACCCATGTCAAATATGAAGAGGAGGTAAGATGTTATTCAATACCTTATATGCCTTCAGACACAATGATAATCTTATTTATCACCTAGGTACGGTCTAATGTCTTTCATTGCTGTAATTTTGAGCTCAACACTCTATAGGAATGAACTGCATAGATATCGTCAACTACTCACAAGAAGGTTTGCCATCATCCACTGCTAATTTAGGTTTTAAGCGGACTATATAAGGCTATCTGTAGATGAGGAATAATAAGCTTTCTGGATGTTTTATTACAACTATATTATGGATCTAGATTTTCGCTTTATGAAACTTCCTTTATTTTATATATGCCACAGATATATAAAATCTTGCATTCGTCAAAACATAAAAAATGTCGAAATTCTGGAATGAGGTATACAACCAGCTTACAAAAAATAATTAAGGCCAGAGAGTGTACGGATATTTTTAAGAAATACTTGTCCTTAGGATTAAGGAACAGTATTATAAGCAACGTACATGCTATTTGGTCCTAACACGTATATCCTAATACAGATAAACCCTTTCAAGGTCAGGCTGAATAGTTAAACCTACCACGTTGAAATAAATGGAATTCACACAAAATTGTGTCAAAAGTGTTTTAGAAAAACACTTGGTGAAACGGATAATTTCATTAAATCAGTGGCAAAAAAAATTGGAAAAAGGTAATTTAAACGAATACCTAGCAGATCGCAGAGGAAGAGCAGTGCCTCCCAATAAATTGGATGCTAATAAAATTCAGGAAATTAAGGCACACATTACCTCATTCCCTGCTTGCGAGAGCCATTATACACGAGCTCAAACATCACAGTTATATCTGGAGTCTGATTTATCATTAATAAAAATACACCAGCTCTATTCTACCAGTCATTCAAACCCGGTTTCAATTTCAAAATATTCTGAAATTTTCTAAGGTTAGTAAATTGTTGATTAATTGATTAATTAAATAATAGTAAATTTAATTAATATACCCATTTTATATTGTATTTAGAAATGGGAAACAAATTAAGAAAGCCAAAGCTTGATACATGCAATAAATGCGAAATTCTTAAAGTGCAAATAGAGGGAGCATCAGATGAAACTGCAAAAATGAGGTTAACTGACGAGCAACAGAAAACATCTGTCTCGTTCTATAAACGCTCACTATGGACGTATAATCTAAAAATTCACGACTGCGTCACCAACAACGCTTTTTGTTATATGTGGCATGAAGGTATCGGAGGAAGAGGTGGAAATGACATCGGGTCCTGCGTTTTCGAACATTTACCAAGTATACCGGAAACCATTAAATCCATTACATACTACAGTGATTCGTGCGCAGGACAAAACAAAAATTCTTATATAGCCGCCATGTTTTCAGTTTTGATAAAAAATTCACATCTAGGCGAGATTAATCATAAATTTTTAATTCCGGGTCACACTCATATGAAGTGTGATTCGGATCATGCTAATAGAAAAAAAAACCAACATGAAAATACACCATCCTCGGGATTGGTTCAGTTGGGAATAAACGAAATTTTTTCAGTGATAGAGATGGAAAACAAATTTCTAAATTTTTCATCTATATCTAAAAGTAATTTCACCTTCCGAAAAACTGATATAAATGGAAATAAATTTTACTGGAAAGATGGATGAGGTAAACACGGAAATTCGGTCGTATATACTTCAAGTATTCACACGAGTCAGAACCTTTTAAGGAACTCTTAATTTAAAAAAAAACGCGTGAACCATGTAGGTATTTCAGACATTCCAAAGTGCTACAATGGTATTCAATTATTTTATTTCCTCTGAAAAGTACACTATTTTCGGTTAAGTGACTATGCTGAATTGCCACAGATTAAATATATATATATATATATATATATATATATATATATATATATATATATATATATATATATATATATATATATATTTTTTTTTTTTTTTTTTTTCAACGGTTTTTACAGGCCATTATTGGCCCGTACCGTGTCAACTATTTGACTCCATCGGTTTCGATTACGAGCCAGCTCTTCAAACCGTTGTAGGCAGTTTGAAGATGCCAGATCGCTCTCTACGCCGTGGAGCCATCGTCGCCGACAGCGACCTCTTCGCCTACCGAAAGGCGGTTCTCCCTTAAAGGTTCGCTGTATCATTCGGTTCGGATCAGCACGCAGAACGTGTCCGAGCCAGCGTACTCGCTGTCCTTTAATTTCATGCACGATATCAGGAATTTGCATTAAATTCCTGATCTCGTGATTGAAAAGAACTCGGTAAGTGCCATCGACGTCGCGTTTTGGACCATATATCACACGCATGATTCTTCTCTCGAATGTTAGAAGCCATCTTTCGTACTCATCCGTCAAGGTTCAACTCTCACATCCATACATGACAACGGGTCTGATCAACACTCTGTACAGTTTCAGCTTATCCGTATTTGCAAGATATTTTGATTTCAGCAGTGGACGTAGGGGATACAAAGCCCGATTGCCAGCGGCAAGGCGGACCTTGATATCCTCTCCCACACTATTATCGTGAGTAATGAGAGATCCAAGATACTTGAATCTCATCACTCCTTCAAACGTGTGGTTATCACTACTGAAATCAATTGCGTCTTGGTCTCTAAAACCCGAGATTAGATATTTGGTTTTTGACTCGTTGATTTTGAGACCAACGGAAGCTGAAAACTGTTCCAGTGGATCAAGTATCTCTTTCACTCCGTTGCCATTTAATCCAATCACACAGATATCATCTGCATAAGCAAGAAGTTGATTGGAATGTCGGAATAAGATGTTGTCCTGAGGTGTTTCACTTTTACGAAGGATGTATTCCAACATGAGATTAAAAAGTATCGGGGACAGCGCATCTCCTTGTCGAACACCGGAATTGATTGCAAAAGTTCTCGATAGCCTGTTCTCAACTTTGACACAGCATTGTGACTGCGTTACTGTCATTTTACACAGATGTACATATTTTTTCGGTATTCCTAAATATTCAAGCACATACCATAATCTCTCTCGATTGATCGAGTCATAGGCTTGCTTGAAATCTAGGAATACCTGGTGTACATCGCGAGATGTTTCGTAGTACTTGGAAAGAATCATCCGTAGCGAAAAAACTTGATCAGTGACTGGCCGATTTGGACGGAATCCTCCTTGGTAGTCACCGACAATTTCCTCCGCTATAGAGGAGTAATTCTTCCCAAGATAATGTATGACAGTAACTTATATGCTGTGCAAAGGAGAGCTATACCGCGATAGTTCTCACATTTCAAGCGATCACCTTTCTTGAAAGTTGGGCATAACGCGGCTACTTTCCATTCTTCGGGCATAACTTCATTTCGCCATACCAATCGAATAAGGTCGAAAAGACAGTTCCACAAAGTTAGCCCTCCGAATATCAAGAGCTCTGAATTAATGCAATCAACCCCTGGTGAACGATTTTTCTTTAATCTCTGCATGGCCATTGTGAATTCCTCATAGGATGGATCCTCAATGAACATCTCCGCGGTCTGTATTTGAGGGTATTCAAACACAGCTTGTGATACATGTGGAACATTAAGTAAATCAGAAAAATGTTCACGCCATGTATCGAGTACCGCATCGACTTTAAGACAGAGGTTTCCATCCTGGTCCCGAATGGCAGTTGACCGAGATCTTAAGGTATGGTGCAATTCGGTGATTCCTTTAAAGAAACCACGCGAATTGTGCTCATTGCTGAGTTGTTGTACTCTTAAGACCTTAGCCTTCCACCATTCTCGCTTCTTCAGTCTACAAATGCGTTTAGCTGTCCTCGTAGCGAGAACTGCTTTGTTTTCCCTTGCGATTGTAAACCGAGTCTGCGCTTCATTATAGGCTATATTTCGTTGCGCAACAGCAAGACGACACTCCTCATCAAACCAATCATTTTTGGGCTTAGTTTTCACTATACCGAGAGTGTGCTGGGCAGCATCGACAACCGAGGTTTTCAAAACCGGTACTTTCCAGACACTGTTCACATCATCAGATTGGTAATTGGATTGTATAATGCTATTGCTGACAAGATCTTGATATTTTCGTTGAGTTTCTTCATTTATTAGACCTTCACAGGAGAATCGCGTTGTTTATTCTCCTGTCCTCCCGGACTTGTACGAAAATTTCCATCGTAGCTTTGCAGCAACCATAAAATGGTCACTGCATACGAATTTTGTTGACGAACGATACGATCTCCCATCTTGGACAACCCGAGCCCGCCCTTTTGAAATCAACACATGGTCAATTTGGTTTCGGGATGTTTTACGTGGGTGTGTCCATGTTTCTAAGTGGATGTTTTTATGAGGAAAGAATGTACTTGCTACTTTGAGATCATGAGCGATCGCAAAGTACATCATTCTTTCCCCATTCTCGGTCGCAGTTTCATGTCGGAAGTACGGACCTATATTGTTACATAAGTCGGTCTGATTTCTGCCAGCTCTAGCATTAAAGTCACCAATCACCAATCTGACATCGTGCTCCGGTATAGAACCCATCAGATTATCCAAATTATTGTAAAATGAGTCTTTATCCTGGGATTGGCTTACATCAGTGGGCGCATGTATACAGACAATTGACAGGTTGGCTAATCTCATGTGCAAGCGAAGCTTACACATTCGATTATCGACTGCTTGAAAGTCCAAGACAGCCTTTTTTACCTGTGGCCCAATGAGAAATCCAACCCCAAGATTTCCGAGGTCATCTCCACTGTGTAGCAACGTATAGCCTTGGGACACATGGTCTCCACTTTTAGGCCATCGAGTTTCTTGGAGAGCTACGAGTTCCATCCGATACTCTTTCATGCATGTGATAAGGCCGTCCAACGCGCCAGGTTTTCTTAATGACTGCACGTTCCACGTGCCGATCTTCAATCTCGTGTCCGGGTACTTAAGCGGGGGTTCGTTTTTTTTGTTGTTTTGGCGGTATCCGATTTTTTTATTTTTGTTGACATTTTAAACATTTTATATATATATATATATATATATATATATATATATATATATATATATATATATATATATATATATATTTATATATGTATATATATATATATATATATATATATATATATATAAATATATATATATATATATATATATATATTATATGTATACAGGCAAAAGTCCCGCTACCATTTTAACTGCGCGCCATCTTGGTTATGTACGTTTAGCTCATTTCCACTTTAACCATTGTGTCGTGTAGACGCCCCAAGTTTATAATGAATAAATAAACGCCACAAGAACGAGCAGAAATAGTGGCAGTATTTATTGAAAATAATCGTTCATTATTGCCACTCAGCGGAAATTGTGTCAAAAATATCCTTATCGTCCAGTGCCACACAAAACCACAATTTACCGTTTACATGCGAATTTTCGACAGTACGGTACGACAGCAGACAGACCTCGTTCTGGAAGACATCGGACGTCTCGTAATGCTGAAAATGTGACTCTGGTGCGCGATAGTGTTGCAGTCTTCAGAAACATTAATTCGAAAATTTGGAGACATGGTTCCCAGTTACACATTTCTACACGCAGTTTAAGACGAATTTTGAAAACTGATTTGAAATGTTCCCGTATACAAAATTCAATTAGTCCAAAAATTGCTAGCGAGGGATCCTGATCAACGATTTAAGTACAGTACTGCAATCCTAAAACTGCTGGTAACATTGAAGATTTTTCGTCTAAATTGATAATGAGCGATTAAACCCATTTTCATCTCAGTGGTCACGTCAATAAACAGAACAATCGGTTTTGAGGAACACAGAATCCTCAATTGATTCATCAAACATCATTGCATTCATTTAAAACAACTGTATGGTGCGGTATTTATGCTGGAAACATCATTGGTCCCTAGTTGTTTAAAAAAATGATCAAGGTGTTGAAGTTACTGTTACAGGTTACTGCCGCGGTACCAAGAAAAGCATGGACCAAGAAAACATGGAAAAGCAAGGACTAGAGGACATGTGGTTTCAGCAGGATGGGGTCACAGCTCGAGCTGTGTCAGTTCAACAGTTTAATTATTGAAAGTGGTTTTTCCACGAAGACTAATTTCGCGTCACGATTCAGCATGGCCAGCTAGTTCTCCGGATTAAACAGCACCAGACTTTTTCTTATGGAGCTTTTTCAAATCAAAATTTATATGAATAAGCCCCAAACGAATCAACATCTTAAAGACAGTAACCGTCACGAAAATGTTGCAGGATGTAATGAAAAATGACTTAAAAAGAGCCGAAAGTTACTAAGTGAATCGCGGTCACCATTTAACCGATATAATTTTCCAATCATTACGAAAAAAAAATGTAAATACGAAATAACTTTTTATGAAAACCAAACCTACTTATCTTTTCTTTGAACAAAGTTATACAATCAGCATTTGTGGGGTCATTGCTTGCTCGTGGATTTGTATGGTGAGCATGCTCTAGGTTAAGCCACTTTAAAAGTCGTAATTTTGACATCAATGACAAAAAACGTCATGGTCAGCCGAAAAGTTTGAGGGTGAAGAAGAATTCGAGGCATTACTCGATCAAGATTAATGTCAAACGCAAGAAAAACTTGCAGCATCATTGGGAGTCGATCAAGCAACCATTTTCAGATGTTTGAAAGCCTTGGAGTTCATCCAAAAGATGAGAACTTGGGTGCCGTACGAGTTGAAGCCAAGAGACATGCAAAGACGATTTTGCATGTCCGAAATGCTGCTCGCGCGTCACAAATTGAAGTCGTTTTTGCATCGTATTGTCACTGTTATGCTGTTGCCAAGTGGCCAAACTATCAATGCCCAACTCTATGCGACCAGAAACGAGTCTATCATTTTCAACCACATATTGCAGCACCGGTCATAAATTACCTGGAGAATAACGGATGGGAAATTCTGCCCTTCCCGTATAGGCCGGACCTTCCTCCTTCCGACTCAGTTTAAAAGCCGACGCAGTTTTTCTGGGATGGAAACCATAAATTGCCAGAAAGATGAAGAAAAGTAGTGGGTTGTGATGGGCAATACTTTAAATAAATAATCTTGCCCACGTTTATTTTCAGCGCTACGTGCCACACAAGTAACAAAATAATCGCAATTTTGCAAGAAAAATTTCCTGACTGTGTTATTTCTCGAAAAGGTGATCGAGATCTTGTGATTTAACACCTTTAAACTTTTTTTCACAATCGATTCAAAACCTTAAAACTGGATTCCGAATTTATCGAGGACAAACTGAAAGTAAAGTATTGGCGGCCATTTTGGTGATATCGTTTTCAAATGTTATTGGCAAACATTTCCTTTACAATGAAATAAACATGAAATTCTATGATTTCTTGGAAATTCCTTTATAACTGCTTAGACACCCTCTGGAACAATGGAGTCAAAACACCTCTATGTTAAATTATTTTGTGTATTTCAGAACGCAGTATGCTGAAAAGTGGCTTGTGTCAGGTTTAAATTAATTATCGCCTTTAGTATAGGAACGCCACTGTGTTTCAGGTTGAAATTGATACAATTTGAGCACTTTATGGAATGTATATGGACTGCGTAACGAGACAATTGCATCTGCATATTATTTAGGAGACAACAATTACTGTGAAACGACTTGGGTATCCGAATGAAGTCAAACTTTACTGGATATCCAATGACATGGTTGTGAAAGTAAACGTCCAACTCCAACGAGGGACTGTTATACCTAGATGGATGTTTTTATCAACCAGTTCGAACCTTCTTCACTTGAATTCACCTTAGGTGGATTATGTTGCATTTGACAGTGACATAAACGAGTGACACAAATGATTTTTGGTGCCAAGCCGAATTGTAGAATAAGTGTAGTCAAAATTTAACAGTTCTTCCTCTCGTGAATCATGGTCGAGTATACTGCTTGAAGTTATGTCTAATATTCCATCACGTTTAGATCATGCATTGAGTTTCATCTTCTTAGTGAACGATAGAACATCACCTTTAATAAGTATAGGTTTTGCCACTGCCTTCTTGAATTAGTCTGAGTTTCTCAGTTAAAGCTAGTGTACCGGTTAACATTAAAAGGACAATTGATGTGATTTCATATTTCCCAGTAAATAGAGTGACGTCTGTTAATGCTGAGTTTAAACTGAATCTACACTTTACAATACCCCGCTTATCTACATATTAACCAGAGACAGCTATTGCTTTACTATTGAACCAGGATAGGGATTAGGCGCAACATTTAGTGATAATAAAAAATCAACGGAAAAAAATATTTTTAAATGATAAATTAGATTGGTCCGTTAGTTAAAACTGGTGAGCAATGGCTTAAAGTATGCAATAGGAATTTTATAAATAAATTGGTAAGTATTTTTAACCCATATTTATATTTTAGACTTGGGTTTCCTTGAAATGGTGAAGAAACTAAAGTTTATCCGAAACCATCGAAACCGCAGTGGAGTGGCACCATTAACGCACGAAGATATTGGTGGCGATTGGTTGGATGATGAGGCAATAAATATTACCGATAGTGATTGGCGCATAATAAATATTTGTCATCTCGACGGATTAGATGGCCACTCCGAGCTTGAAGGGGCATTTAATTTAATAGTATGTAAAATACATTTATTTTATTAATAGATATATTTAAAAAAAAATAATTTTAGTCAGCTCCACCATTGAGAAATTCGCCACAGCCGTCTACATCAGCAAATATAACAAGCTCTGTGAGTATGATTATTTTAATAAAGGTGAAATATTTTGCTGTCTCTGATTCATAATATAAATAAAATTTTAGTCAGTTTCATCCATTTTTGAAAATATACCAATGCCGTCCTCAATGTCCACGTCAGTAAACAGCGTACCAATTCGTGTGAGAATATGAATAATATTTAATTTCTAAAAATAAACAGCCATTGAATAAAATGTAATCAAATCATTTAATATTAAATTAATACTTTAAGTTGATTCATCACGCTCAGAACAGCTGGAAATTGAACCGGTACTGACGTTTTCATCGAATTAGTGATGTTCCATCTAACCATGAAAGCGTTAGACCAGCAGCCCGAAGAATTAGACCAAAAGTTAGTAATTGATGAAAATAAAACCGCTTTATTTATACAAAATGTTTATATTTCAGCACAACACTATTATGCAATGCATACAGCGATCGCTACGCCTTCAACAGCAGTCAAATCGCAATCAAGAGTAATTATTAATGCGAGCTGAGTGTAACCAAATAAAAATTTTAGAGGCGATTCATGAAAACAACCGGCTATTCTCACATCGCTAATATTATTATCTAAATTATTATCTAAAATGAAATAAATAAAATAACAAGAAATAACTGGTTAAACCACTAAAATTAAGGAACATATACTTATAGCTTATAGCTTATTTATTCCGAATTTAAATTCGTTACTACCCAATTGCGATTTTCTTGCCTAGCTGCGAATAACGTACTCCTACCCTCACTATTTCGATCTATTATTTGTCCTCGCTCTGGGACAGCAAAATCATCCTCGTTTTAGGGAACATTGTTTGTGATCAGAATATTATGTAAGATCACACAACAATGAATAATGTTCGTGACTATACGAGGTGCGTAACGCTCTCCTAAAGTTCAACTCAAACATAACAAAAATTGACAATCAAACAATGACATGGTTTTTTAATAAACCGATACATCGTTCTATTTTGCATCGAGCGTTGCAACGCAGTTTGTTGTATTGATTTTCTGCACGCGTTCTCGGCACCTTTATATGGTTTAAAAGAAATGGCTACAATGGATTTCCGCTATCACCTATTGAACATGACTTATATTAGTTTAGCAAAAATAATCTATGAAAAATCATTACCAAACAGCCATTCCCGTCGTTCACCTTGCTCATACCTCAAGTGCAAAAATGCAAAACACTGGCTGCATGTCCAGATATAACTGTCATGAGTAGAGCTGCAATAAATAATTAAGTGTTCTTAATATACACGCGATTTATAAATTAATATTATATACGAATGGCACATCAATAAAACACACTAAGCTCTCATTGAAAATTGAAGAACTCACACATTTTATGCACTGGCTAATTAATGCTAGCTACTTACCCACAAAATCATTATTTTGGTTGGACGTACGTTTTTCTAGCATATTATAAGAAATTTTATTGATTTTTTTTATCACTAAATGTTGCGCCTAATCCCTCTGCAGGTTGAACTACTTTTTCTATAGTGTGCACTAGGGTTAGAGATGAGATAAGATCCCTATTTAATTGTTCCACACCATTGATAATATGAGAAGTACTTTCGGGATAACCTATCTTGCAGCCTACTAGGCCGCACGCACTCTATTCCAGTTCCCTTTTAACATTCACCTTACACTTTTGACAGCCTAATCGGAACATCTTCACAATATGGTATCTGTACAATGACCTTTGTACTGTAGAAAAATCTATTTAAAGAATTTGGAAGTGATGACCATATAATGAGATTAACATGATGACTCAATAATCTATTTATCAATTTTGAATCAGCATTTTTCTAGACTAAAATAGAAAATATCTACAAATCGATCAAAATCAGCCCCATTTTTCTAACCCAGTACTTTAATAACAAACAAAAAAAAAGGATGTTATAAAGGGTTCCAATAACTTTTCTAAAATTATTGAAAAAAGATTTGAGTTTTATGAAGATACTTTAAGATGCTGTGTGTATCTCCGGATATTTATGTAAAAGGAAACATTTCGAATTGAAAATCATGAATTCAATAAGTAAAATAAACCGGATGTACATATTTTATTTGCTGTTTTGTCTTTTTATTTCGATTTCCCTACATTACATTTTATTATATCGTTTCATATTACGTAAAGATGCATTTTGGAGTGGGTCGTGATATATTAAGAATACGGATCTCATCCAAATCAATCGAATATCCATATATTCAAATTCTTAATTTTTGGTGATTTGACAAAATATTTGAACTATTTTCAGCTGAAATAGGACATTTTTTGATTGATGTTGGGCGTGCTTTAGACATGGTTGGAAAATACTATGTATTGCAATTACGGGCCCTATCAGTTCATCGCTTGAGTGTGATCCCACCCAACAGTCAGTATAGTATATGAATAAGCGAACGACAAATAACATTAAGACAGTATTGGTGAAGAGGATACTTGATTCACTAGATAATCTCAGAATGAATAATTACAAAGCTATATAAGAAATAATAGTTGGAAATTGCTGACTGATCTCCACTGATGTTATCTAGATATTATTTGAATGTATGGGAATATTCTGAAAAAGTTTATGTCGTTAAGACTCCAATCGGTTTTGATATTTTATAAAGCATACTGATATTGTTAAGAGAGATGTAGCTGGAACTAACTGACTTGGATTTGCAACAAAAAGTTCCAGACCCAATATTTCACTCTTGAACTTCCACTATGCATAACAAACAGCACTCTTTCTTTCTTTCAGATAATTCCTTTTTCAGGATACCATTATCCAAAAATAACAAATTCCACTCAGCCTAGTATAAACTGGCGTTCGGTGATCTTCTTTCCAGCTAATAACCGAAACTTTGTCTAGATCTCTTCTTTGTTCCTCTCTATATCTCATCATGGTTCTATCTTTCGAATTTTTGAAGTTTTGTCTTCCTCCTTACAAATGTTACTCGTTTCTCCACCTTGCAACACGACTTGTAATCATCCGCACAAGGTCTTCGCGATAGAGCATTCGCGATTACTGCAATACCTCAATCCACCTTGTTGCTTGCCCTTTTAGGTTTTGAAACGGGCTCTGAAATAAAAATTTAAATATTGAAATCACACATAAATAGGTAAAATAAAAGCTATATCCCAAATGTACGGTTGGTCCATGTTTCAAATCCCGTCCTTTCCTTAGGCACTTTCCAGCCAAGATGAACGAAACATGGCAAACTCATACTATAGGTACATTGGCCGGCCGATCGCAATGAACTACAGCTTATTATATGGACGCATAACGTTAACACAAATTCATTGTAAACAAAAACACAAATGACAAATCACCACACACCACCAAATAGCATAAAACTTTTCATGTGGCTCCAAGTTGGTTGCATCTTGATAATCAAACATAGCTGAATTTTGTGCTTGAATGTAGATGGCGGGAGGCGCGCGAACAAGATAATTTACTGCCCGATGTACAGTGCGATACGGGAAAGCTATATAAGATGATTCGTGTGGCGGAAAGGACTTTATATTTTTGTGTTTGTCAAGACGGAAGTTGAGACAAGTTGGTCGAAAGTATAAAATCGACACATAAGATAAATAAAAGTGAGGTCAGTTGTGTATAGTGAAGGAAAAATATAAAAAAAAATAAAATATGAGAGACCACGTTGTCGAAGTGGTCCGCAACCCGAAGAGAATACACAAACGAGGATCGTGCCAAGAGCCACGTGGAGAGGAATCGATAAGAAGAACGCGAACAATCACGGTGCTTGTTCGGCCTCGACAGGCGTTCTGGAGCATTGGTGGAACGAGATAGAAAGGTGGCAAGTGAAATACAGGTAAGTGCCATTTTCATTTTTCCCTTAATTCCCTTGTGTAATAACTCCAATATGTATCAACAGCATAACCCCCAAATTGTTACATTCAGCCCGAAGGTCTCTATAGCCAACCAAGAAGAGCTAACCACATTCGTGCGTGCAAGCTGGCGCCATAAATCGGAATTTGTCTGCGAATTGGGGAGGTGAGGTAAAAGCAAGGGGAGAGGACGAACCAAATCCACTTAACGTAGGTGTCGGTATTATACCTGTTACCTAAATTAGAAATATAGTGTTTCAATTTAAATAACTTTTTCATTTGTATATACGCACATGTCACAGTATATGAACTGAAGTCACCATTTTATAGAGAGGCGTAATCAGTTCTTATCAGGAATGGCTAACTACTCAAATACTTGTGTTCTGTGGAAGCATTTAACTGCTTTGATGACAGTCAATAGTTGTCTCCTCGATATAGGACAACCGCGTTGCCATGTGTTATTTCTGCAACATCCCAATCCACCTTGTTGCTTGTATCTGGACTGAAATACCCATTTTAGAGGGGCGCAATCGTTTTTTATCAGCAGTGTGGAGGTGTTTAACTTGATAGCCAATAATTATGGTAAAAAAAGAGGTTTCTCTTAAGCATTGACAGCACTTTGCTGAAGTACGCCACCACTGACTCATCGAACAGCTCCTATCATAAAATTTTGCTTGCACCAGTAATCAGAATAGTTGTCCCGGTACTGGATATGCTAATACAGGCATGCATAACTTCGCCCTTGAGCTGGATAAATGCATCGGTACACTAAGAGGTATAAACTTAATTTTTCATGGGTCTCCGTTAATTTATGAAGGCTTTTGTTAGCAAAGATTCTACACATTACTGGTCATATGTGCATAATCCCAGAGTCCGTAGCTCATGAATATTCCTAGGTATCAACCAGTCCTTACCGTCTTTTACCGTTTCCGCATCCGTGGTAATTTCATTCTCTGTGACGATGTGGGCCAAATAAACTTCACTTCCTCTTGGAACAGCCTGCATTTCTACGAATAGTTTATGATACTTTGCAGTACCCGCTTCCAGATGCGTCGATACTCCTTGAACGTACGACTAAGTATGATGATGTCATCGATGTTTACAAGGCAGGACTATCATGTAGTCCATATAGCACGCATTCCATTAATTTCTCGGAGTTTGCTGAAGCATTTCATAGCCCTAATGACATCACGTTGAACTCCTATGATCCGTTGCCTATATTGTGAATTTTTTTTCTTTTCTCGGTCTTTGTGTTGAAGTTTTATACCACCCAAAATCGGATCGATCCATCTATTTCTTAACTAACACCACTGGTGAACTTCACAACCTTTTGTTCATAATAAACCAGGATTCAGCTCGAGGTGTACAGAAAGCTATATAGTTACATATAAAAGAGAAACTTTATGGTACCGGTAGATACGTACAATTCAATACAGACAGCCAGAGTTCCCAAAATCAACTCAGGACAAAGTAGTAGGATGCTATATGGACATATGGTGCATAATTACAAATCTTGCCAATTTTACAGCTAGCTTTTAAGCACATTAAGACTATACGATGGATTAGATTAGAGTACTGCAGGACAATATATCCATATTGCACCCCTAGTAGAAGATGCAAGACAACATTCAACCAAAATATGATGGCATGGTTTTACATATAACGACCGTCCTACCAACCACATGAAAAATTAGTCTGGCTTACCAAAAGAATATAAACACTCTAAACAGATTCGGGTTTTCCAGCCCCAGTAGCAGAAACATAGAAGAATAAGGTGATCCAAACATATGAATAACCTGATCTCGTATTCGGTTGATAGCGGCAACAATTAGGCTTCGGTTTTCAACCTAGAGGTTTCTTGATAAGGAGAGTATTCCTGCTGTTGCTGTATCCTGCACTTCTTTGACAACTCTATATTCGTTGTACATTCATCTGTTTTTCACCTAGTGTAAAATTGGCTCGATCGTTGAATTATCTGATTAATTTTGTTCATTCTGATAACTGAAGGACCAACTGAAAGTTGGCGATTTGTTCACCATTGGTGATTGGGATGTTTTTGTTAGACAGGTTTTTTAGTTGGTCTATAGTATTGTTTGTGATATTGCTAGAATTTCGGCTTCTGTTTCAATGAAGCACTCGAACTACCAATTGGTTATTGGTACAAGTACATAGGATTACCACAATTTGTCCATACCGCAGTATTTGCTTTCCGGTACCAAACACAAACTATGGTTCAACTTTATAAAGTCGAGGTGATTTTGCAATAATCTTTTTCTGCTACCACAAACCGATGTCTTAACCTGCTATTCCCGACAGTAACCAGTTGTTTACATTCTTCATGAACAACAGACGGCGTTTCACCTGTTGCTGTTCGAAAAGTAAATCTCCGTTCTGACCGAAGAGTATATATCTCGATACAACTCTGTACAATATAAATCAGCTTTTGCCCCTCAAAAATGTTCTAAGTTAGTTTCTGCCCCTCCATCTGCAGTGCTAAAGCTCATTTCTTCTATAGATTCTACAGTCTACTCCGATAAAGTTAGTTTAGGTTACACGATATGTTGTAGTTCGGGAACACTAGTTAGACGATATCGGCTTCAAACTCTTGCAATGACTCCGTATCTCTTTGTTTTGAGCTGTATGCGATGGAGAATCCTCATTTGATCTCACCAAACCGTAGCTTCATGACTTCCATAGCTTCCATTGCATTTTGCACTCTTCACTCATTAGTTCGTTGTTTATTATCAATCCCAGCCAAAAAAAATTGTACTATACGTTCTGAATATCTGGTACCAAGCAGTTCCGTCGAAGGTATGTGATTTAATTGAAAATTTGGTTGGTGCGGCAGTTGTTGTTGTTGATTAAACTACATCAAATCCTTTAGACACCAATTTTACCTTTTTCTGAGCTTCCAGTATCTGAACTTTCATTTCTACGTTAGTAACCCTTGTTTCAACTGCTTCTCAAAACCCACTAAGCTTCACTCCTTCCATCAGTTCTTCCATCTGTTCTGCCATCTGGCTAGGTATTTCTGTTTGTTTTACTACTAGCCGCATTTCATGGCTCCAACTGACCTAGATCATATTACATTTTCCATGCAAACCAAAGACACATTTAGGTCAAAATTTCAGCTTTGTTCAAAATGTGTCAATGCGTCAAATTGTGAATCAGTTGGAGTCATGAAGTGCGGCTATTGTTGTTGTTGAGCTAGCAGTGACCCATTACTATCTGCATCTTATATCGTTAAAGTTGGTGTGGTCGGTTTTCTCTTGGTTGTTTCTGATTTACCTCAGATGGCTTCATAGGGACCCTCCTACGATTCTTTTAAATTGTAAGCAATCGGGTTCTTTTGTACTTTTAAGATAGAATAAGGATTACTTTAACGCTCTATAACAATTCGTCAATGTTTTCTGTTGTAGAATTTGGGACAGAGTGGGTGCCGACTTAGATTAATTGATCGATCAGACAGTGGTTATATAGGGCGACTCAAAAAGTTCAAACCACTAATATATTCACACAAGCTCTTAAAGTGTTAATTTGTTTATATAATAAATAAATGTAAATAAATAAATAAATGTTTTATAAACAAATAAATTTTATTATAAATATAATCGAATTCCAAAATAAAATCATGTTGCTTATAATGTTTACAATTTAAGCAAGTATGTTCATGTATACGAGTACAATAAATATTATGTGCAAACATATAATATTGTATTGTATCAGAGACAGTACAGAAAGCTCCTCAACAAGTTCTTATTTACTTGTGGTTTTTTTATATACACATATTTAAATGTTATTCTGCAAATATCTTGTAAATATATGAATTTCAATTAAACAAAATACTTTATTTGCTTTTGTACATATATGGAATCCAATAACATAGATGTTACATATGTTCCTAACATATTATCTCCTCTCATGTTTATGAAATTTAATTTAAATCAAAATTAGAATACTTTTGTAAATATTAAATTTATTTGTATTTGTTATGTCGAGTAAATACTCGTATCATGTTTGTACTATTCAATTGGTATTCATTTTGGCATCCATTACCAACTGCAGTGTTACCTACCATATGCTCCTTCCATTGGTTATGCCAACATGGTATATTATTAAAGAGGAAAATTAACTTTTTCATCCTGCCTCTCTGTATAGGTACCTCTGGTCCAATCTTAATTAAAAAGCTTTAAGCACTACCCGGTTAGCTCGTAACTTTCTCATAACCTGGTAAATTGTAACTTTCTATACTTATCGGAATACATTTCACAAAGCCAGTAGGTGTCCTGTTGGCGAAGATGTGCATGTCCTGTATGACCCATAAAATAATAATTCAGTAACAGTGCTTATTGTAGGAGGTGATTAAATCTACCCAACTCATATATAATGACCCGCATACCTAACAAGAGTTGGTCTCTCCTGAAGGTCAACGAAATAAATAAAATCGGATACAGAGCTCCCGCTAAAATACCTGCGATAATATTTCATAAATAGTTCAAACCATGTTTCTATACCATACAGTTCACGTTGGCAAATTGAGCCGTTTGGATCATGGGTTCAAATAAAAGTTGATACATACAAATCCGAGGAGTTACAAATATAGTGATTGTAATCGTCATACATCACTAAATCAATTAGAACAACAGGCCAAGATAGATACATTCTATCATTATTGACCAGTGATCATCATAAAGGAAACTATGACCTCAACTGATCCTTTTTTAAAGATAAAGCTTAGTTGATCATTGAATTGATTCACCACCAAAGAGTAAAGCGGTATGGGACGTATGAAGTTAGTCCACTTTTTTTAAGATATTAAACAGCAAGGTCCTTGACAGTTTTTTTGGGAGCCGTCGTAAAACAACGACAATAGAATGATTGTTAACCTTACATCTCTTTGTGGGTGAATATCGAAATATTATATTCTGGGAAATAGGTTATTATTGATCCAATTAAAGATGAGTAAAGTTTTTAAAAATGTATCCATGGTCCACTAATACTCCAAATCCAGTTCATGGACGAACACACTTATGATGACTCGCAGCAGAGAAGACAAAACCTAACATAACGTCTGAAATGTTCCTGTGAAGAGAATGAATTTTATGGCAAGTAGCGTATCTTTGTAAATTACGGTTCTACAAGTCATAAGTTGTAAACTATATATAGAAATGCAAAGGCCGCCAAACATGTTAAAATTGCATATGTTAAAATTGAGAATTAGTGACTTATGTATAATGTATGTCTAATTGTCAAAATACAGGGTGGCTGAGACCAAATATTACTAACTTCACTCTGCTGTCATTTGTGTAGTTGTCATTTTTCGCGCGTCAATTTTTGACAGATTGAAGTTTGGTTAGTTGTTTATACACTGAAAGAAAAAATAACATAAATTTAATAAAAAACACTTTGTTTTAAAGTAAAATCACTATGATTTCCAGTTAAAGTGTATATTATTTATTTTAATGTTGAAAAATTTTAAAATATTATTAGAGGTTAAACATTATAGAATTAAAGTTTTTCAATTTCATTTTAATTGAGGAAATTTACTATTAATGCCGTTTCAATGTTGATTTAAAGTTTAAAAAACATGCATTACATTTTGAAATAAACTTTTATAAAATTTGTTTTCAAATGTGAATCGTTTTTAATTTTAATCATACAATGATTAAAATTAAAAACGATTCACGTTTGAAAAGATATTTTATAAAAGTTTATTTCAAAATGCAATGCATGTTTTTTAAACTTTAAATCAACATTGAAACGGCATTAATAGTAAATTTCCCCAATCAAAACAATAATGTATTGTATTTGAAGTAAACAAAAACACATTTTAATTAATTCAAATTTAAAATATTTTATTCGTTATTTTATAACCCTGCTATATACATATTTCACTTTAAACTAAAGTATTAATTTTAGATATTTACATATTAATTTCAATTTTAAAAAAATTTATTCCTAATATATGTTTTTCCATTGTTAATGGAATAGATGTGCAGCGGAGGACTGGTAAAAAAATGTATATCTTTAATGAATAATTCGTTTGCAGATATACTTCCTACTTCGTAGGATTGAAAATGTGGATCAAAATTGCTTATATTGATTAAATAGCATAATACTAACAGACCTTTCTCATACATTAGTGCTTTAATTTTGTAACATTCAAATTTATCATCAACTTTTCTCGCTAAGTAGTAATTAGGTTTATACACAGTACCTTTATAGCTCACTGAAGTTTCACATATTTTCATGCATTAATAGTTAACTTTTTCAATTTCATTAACTTTTGAGTAGAATTCTTCTTTCGATAAATCTTTTATTTCAAATTGGCTGATATTAAAGTGTTCATCAAACCCATTTTCATATTTAATTAAAAATTGAGAGAATTTTAAACTAGATTTAATTGCTAGTGAGTATGATGGATTTATCCTGGATGTTATATTATGCATATACATTTTCGATTCCTTGTGTTTGGCTTCAAACCGCATAGCCCAAAGATATTTCAAAGGACCACATCGTTTTATTGCCGTCACATAATGAACTAAAAAATGATGTTTTGGTTTAAGAGTAGGGCCATAGAGTTTAATATACAAAGCATGGTGATCTTCAATTAAAGTTTGCAAGCTGCTTAAGTCATTTAACGAGTATTCTGATTGATGTAAAAGATCAATGATTTGAATTAAAAATGTCAACAGTTTCCAGTTATAGTTTTGCCGAGAAATTAAATCACCTATCATAAGCGGAAGAAAATGAACAAAGCACATCATTTCGCTTGCAGTCATTTTCAAATTAAAGAGTTTTAGTTTAGTTACATCTATATTTGGCGATACATTTGCAATTTCCGTTTCACCAAATTGGAAAAAGTTCTTTCTACTGTTTAACACATCAATCGATAGCACGTTATCATTTATTAAAGCTAATATGATATTACATAAGTCATATCGGCAAACGCCTTCATAAACATCGTGCATAATATCAAAACAAAAATTTTGATAAGCATCAAAACATTGCAATTGATCAAAAATGCAACTATTTTTAATACCAGTTTCTTTAAAATCATTAATCGATAAGTCTAACAGATAGTTGTCTTTATTTCTTAAAGATAATGCTAATTCTGAAACGTCAGTTTTTGTATTTTCACGGGTTCTAGTACAAACACGGCAAAATCGTTTTGAGTTAAAAGATTGAACGTATCCAAGAATACTATTCATTCCAAGATTATCTCCAACTATCACTCCTAAAATAAATCGAACCTTAAAAGTTCCTTTTGATGTGAGAATATCAACGCCATCCTCTAGCTGCTTTAGCTCATTAACTAATTGGTGAAACGATCTGTCATTGCCAAATTGTTTTATAATACTAGTTTGAATAAATGCGCAGTGAAATATTAAATCTAATTTGGACAATAAATATTGCGGCATAGTAGGGAAATTATAATAAAACCCACATACTGAAGAACAGTGACTACCCAAAGCATTATTGATTTGAAAATCATCAGCGTATAATACATACGGTATAACAATATCATTTTTGTAGTTTTGTTTCTTTATTTTAAAGAGTTCCCCTGACGCAAAGTTTTGTAAGTTATTTGTGCTGAAATAATAATTGGTATTTTTTAAGGTTTCTTCTAAAACATTTGGAAGTTCAAAAATAGCTTTGAATTGAAACTTTAAAGACATAACATAAATATTACTGACTTTTGGTAGGGATGCCAGACAGTATCCTTTGACTGAAAGTATTATCAATAACGAAAGTTAAAGGGTAGTTGAAAAGTTTAACTTCTTTTAACATTTTAAAGAGACGATGCTCGGAATTTATTTCTTTAAAAGGTTCTTCACAAAAATATAACACATTTTCAAAGTTATTTAGGTCGTTTATGGTTTTTCCTTGGATCGTACTTTTTACAGCAATTGATACCATTGTTAACATTTGTTTTATTATATCCTGAATCTCTAAGGCTTGCTTTCTACATAAATTATTATTTGCGTAAAGTTGTAAAGATTTAAAGAATGTTTTTTGAGATTCTGTATCAATTGTTCAGTACTGATAGTTACGCTATTATTGGAATTTGATGTTTGTTCCTGATTTTTAAACGGCTCCGGAAGTATGCTACTATTCATATCAAAATTAAAAATTTGCGGAGCTTCAAGATCATTTGATTCAATAAAATCATTAATTTGGAATTTATGAAGTCTATCTAAGTGGGCGCGAAATGTTGAAAAATTTGAAAACAGTTGATTACATCCATTTTGTTTACAGCTGATCGTGATAGATTTTCCTGAAAACAAATGGTCGTACTTGTAGTATCGTATTAGAACCGAAGGGTTTGGGAAGCTTTTTAAACATTTACAACAGACATACATATTGAAATAACTTAATTAATAAAATGAAAAGTTAAGTAAACATGTGTTTATATATATTGTAATTCAAATTCACTTGTAACTTATTTTAATGAAAAAAATCAAGAGTTTATGATGTTCATATGATTAATCACAGAAGTTAAATTTGACGATTTAACATCAAAACTTGTGTTAATTTCAAAAAAATATTTTTGTATGAAATTCCATGGAATTTCACATGATTTTGGGTACTTCAACTCAAAAATTTGAAATAGTTTAAAACATAAGTCTAAACTAGCAATAAACGATGGAAACTTATACAATGTACCATCAAAATATACATAAAAATTTTTCAAATGAGAGTTGATTGAACCCTCAACTATTAAAAAGGGCTGCAATGTCAAACCACTATAATAATGTTTGCTTGTGATTTCGGAAATATGTGGTCAATAAATAATTGTTTTAAATTAATATCTTGATAAAAAAATCGTAATGGAATTCAAGCGTTATAGTGTTATTGCACTGTATTTGGGAGGAAATTCACAAACAGCAATAGTTTGTCAGCTCCAGCATTTGAATGTGAATAAAATGTTGGTGTATCGAACCATAATTCGATACAACGAAACTGAAAGCATCGCTAAGCGCAACAGAGGCGGTCCTAAAAATACAGCAACATCAAAAGAAATGATACGAAAGATGAAGAAACGAATCCAACGAAATCCTCGTCAAAGTGTGAATCAATTAGCCGCACGTCTACATGTTTCACGATACAGCATTCAAGCCATATTGGAAAATGAACTACACTAGAAACCCCACAAGATACAAAAAGTTCAAGATCTTACGGTGCACAAAAAAAAGTTAGGCTTCAAAGAACTCGAGCATTGAAGGCCTTGGCCGAACGTGATGAGATTCCAAAAATTGTCTTTTCTGATGAGAAAATGTTCACCATTCAACAGTATGTTAATAAATAAAATGATCGTGTTTGGTTAGAGCACAAGTCCAACGATAATTTGGACACAAGAGTTGCCATGCGCAAGCAATCACCAGCTTATGTTACGGTTTGGGCTGCAGTTACTGCAGATGGACGCACTCCTCTGGTTTTCAACGAACATGGAGTCAAGGTAGTTCAAGAGATGTATCGCCAAAAGATTTCATCGAAAGAATGACCACCATATTCACCAGACTTGAATCCCATGGATTTCTTCATATGGTCCATTTTGGAGAGTAAGGTGTCCACTAAAAAATACGAAAGTGTTGATGCATTGAAGTCAGCTCTTGTTCGAGAATGGAATAAAATTCCGCAAGCCCACGTACGGTCAGCATGTAACGCTTTCTATGGAAGACTGAATCAAATAATCAGAGCCAAAGGAGGTTATATCGAGCAGTAACATGTTTTTCATAAAATGTAATATGTTTTCAACATATTCCACGAAATTTCAATAAAAAATAGTCAAAATAAAAAAATTACAGCGTTTTCACTTGGCCTCAGCCACCCTGATATAAATATAAGTTACATTCTAAATCCATCCCCCAGGAAATTTTAATGCGAATTTTCTGATCGAGAAGAGGAGAAACCAGACCATTTTAATTAGGCGCATTTACTAGACGACTAAAGTGGGTTTGAGATGTTTAACGGGAGGATCTTTGCCAATCTACTAGGCATCTGCTATGATTAAAGAATTCTGAATTATTTTGAACCAATATTCTGTTAAAACTTAATCATTTGCGACGCTCTGACTGAAAAAAAAATTGAGATTGGCAAGCAATTCATAAAAACAATCCCACCGTAAAAATATTTTTTGGCGACTTTAACTGAGACCGAAAAATTATGTAGCTCAAGTTAAACAATTCGAGATTTGAACAAAGGCTCGATCCACATGACTTAAATCCCATTCATATCAAGAAGTACAAGCGATACTGGTACTGTTAAAAAAATGGTATCAACAGCTCTGTACGCATGCTGTTTGTTACTAAGTGAAATTCTTCATAAAATTACAAAAAGTTGATAACAAACTAATAGATCAAAATACAGGCTTGAGAAACCACTTTGTTGCTGCTATCCCATAAGGCTTAACAATATTAGATACTTAAAACAAAAGATGGTGCTTTCAATAGATGAAGGAGATTTAAGGTGATTTTAACGAGGAAAACTCATGCGGAATTTCAGCTGGAAAACTCGCATTTGGAAGTATAGTTCTTATAAAAATTTAAGAACTAGTCAAAGTAGACCCGAGGTAATATAAATAGTGATTCTTCTGTGAAGATTTATTAAATGAGAAAGTTAAAAACAATATTACAATTGTGGCAGAAATAGAATAAATCGGTCTCTTGATGTCTACTATGGTGGTGAAGTATTGAAAATTACGACTAATCTCTATGAGTTTCTGTTTAATCGTTTTTTTCAGCATCCATCTGGAATTTATTGATCAACGCTTCGAATATTGGCCAACGCTAAATTAATAAAAAGTTTTGATATAAAACGAAAGTTAATGTTTGAGCTTTCATGAAATGATATTTTAATTACATCAATTTTTATTTTAATTACGTTTACTATTCCAAATTTGTTTTTGCTTAAAGAAAGCTCCAGAAAGCTCGTAAAAATTGTACACCGATAGACATTGGCGTACTTACGAATATTGCCAATAATAGTATTATGAACAGTTTTGATCTTGCAGTTTTACGTTTTCTATTCCAAATCTATTTTGCATAACGAAAGCTCCAGAAAGCTCGTAAAAATTGTACATCGACAGACATTGACGTACTTACGAATATTGCCAATACTTTTATAATGAAAAAATTTTATCTTGCAGTTTAACGTTTAGTATACCAAATCAGTTTTTGCTTAAGGAAAGCTCCAGAAAGCTCGTACAACGATAGACATTTAAGTACTTACGAATATTGCCAGTACTTGTTTAATAAACAAATTTGATGTTGCAGTTTTACGATAACTATTACAAATCTGTGGTGGCTTTAGGAAAGCTCCAGAAAGCTCGTAAAATTGTATAAAGATAGACATTGACGTACTTACGAATATTGCCAATACTGGTATAATGAACAGATTCGATCTTGCAGTTTTACGTTTACTATTCCAAATCTGTTTGTACTTAAAGAAAGCTCCAGAAAGCTCTTAAAAATTGTACACCAATATACATTGACGAACTTACGAATATTGCCAATACTAGTTAAATGAACAGATTTGATCTTTGCAGTTTTACGTTTACTATTCCATGGCTGTTTTTGCTTAAAAGAAGCTCCTAAAGCTCGTAAAGATTGTACACGGATAGATATTGACGTACTTACGAATATTTCCAATACCAGTATAATGAACAGATTCGATCTTGCAGTTTTACGTTTACTATTCCAAATCTTTTTGTGCTTAAAGAAAGCTCCATAAAGCTCGTAAAAACTGTACATAGTTAAAATTAAGTGGTATTCTTGATTAAACGTAGTCTTTTATAAAACTGCCAACAATTGTTTAAAGAGCTTTCGGAAAAAGTTAATCTCAGACATAAAGACCGAAATTCAGGCCTGGAAATTCAACTTTGTCGCTCCTTCCTCATGGCTTAAGAATAATACTAAAAACAATAGATGGGATTTTAAATGTATCTAGTATGTGATTTTAATGAAGGAAAACTCATGCTGAATTCTAGCTGAATGAACTGCATCAAATCTATAAGATTATGCCAGATTAGAAGAGCCTTTGACCTTTGTTAATACACCAAGGCTCTATTTTGAATAAAGTTTTTCCAATAATTTCATTCGAAATGTTTAATTGTTTTAAGATCTGTAAAAACTAAATCATATGCTTAGCTCTGACAGCCTTTCAACAAAGAGCTTTCAGGAAAATTGATAAAAAAAACTACCCAAAACAATAGATGGAGTTTGAAAAGATTAAGTAGCTGATTTGCTGAATTTTAGTTAAAAAAACCCGCATCAGGTCTACAAAATTTAAAAAGCACAAATGGAAAAATAAAATAATCAAATAAATAATCGAAATCAGTTTGCCAGAGGAGCAAGGTCTGTCAGTTAAAATAAAAGCATAAGAGTTTTTTTTATTCCAAATCAGTCTCGAACTAGCATCTAATGTTGCAATATGGAAAGATTGAATTTTGAACTGTGAAAGCTTATTGTTTGAGCTTTTATGACATTTTTTTTTGAATGTTGTGAATTTACGTAATGTTAATTCGCTTTTTCTCAAACAGTGAAAGTCTAGTATTCATACTTTTGCTATACTGTTGTTAATGACCATAATAATTAAGAAATCTCGTTTAAGGCAACTCTAACTGTCGAGGACCATTATATCCGGAAATGTAACAAAATCTTAAATGATCTGAATCAATTTTCAATGAAAACTTTGCGTGGGTATTTTCTTCGTATGCGTCGCTTTAGTAATTTTTTCAAATAATTTATAATAGGGGAGCAGTAAACCAAAAAAGTATTATATGACAAAAATTAAACATAATTTGAGATTTTAAAAAAGTTCCTTTTTGGTGGTTTTCTAATCGAACAGCATTAATAATGCATAACAACCGAGAAAAGTATCAAAATTCATAGAGCATCACCTTGGTAAATTCATGCATTTTGGGGAATATTCGTTATGACAATATCACTTTACTGTATGTTTTATGTTTGTAGACGTTTGGGTTGATCCAATTAAAATTAATTTTTATAATGATAATTAAAATTATAAGCAAATGTCTTCGGAGTTAAATAATAACGAAGTATATTGTTTCGTTAGAAACCATAAGAAAATCTGGATATCTAACTCGTAGCTTAGGCTGGTACGTAGAGCCCGCTATCAAAGGATTTGAAAGAATTAAAGCTCATTTTATCGGCGTCTGATTCCCGATCCGAAACTGTGGCCAATAATGAGGATTATGTGCATATATTGGAAAAACATAGTAATAAGCATCCCACGAATCCCTAAGAAGGATCTCCATTTGCTTAATGGTTTTTGAAATATGATATTACAGGAACATTCTCTGTGTCTGTACGGAAACCTCCATTACAAACTAAGTATTTCAAATATTTTACTTCCTTCAATAAGAACCGGGTTTTAAACATAAATGGAAAAAATTCACGAAGCAGCATAAGATGTTCCTGCAGAGTTGTGAACCTGATAAATAATTCGTCCAGATTTAGATGAAGATTCTATCATGGTTTATTGCACAAACCGAATGGCATAATCGTGAATTGATAAATTGGCCGACGAGGTATCGTGAAAACCGTCTTATCCCTGTGGGTCGCGATAAATGTGCCAAACGGCATAACATCAATGTTTGATATGAAGCGAGATTGATGCAATCGGTCAAACAATCCATCAATAATCGACAGTTGATAGACATTCTTGACGGTGACTTTATTACACTCACAGGCCTTCTAGCACAGACGAACTTTATCACTGGCCGTTTTCAACACATTTATATTTTCTCCAACTCAGTGTATACTTCAGTTTTTTTCTAAGCCGACGAATTACGTAGCAGCGGTGTTTCATCGGCTTAGCTGATTACATGCATCATCCAAATAGTTTTATTCAGGCCTAGTTGCGTACCAAAGGGGAACGTTGTTATGATTTGTTGCAGAAAAACCAGATTTATACCAATGATAACTTATGAACATAGGAAGTGGTTTTATCTAATTAAAGAAAGGGATGGACGAGTGTGTAAAATTGGCAAATTGGGAGCGATGCTGTACTTATTCCATAAATCAATAAAAAAAAACTGCCTGCTGGCAAACCTGCGTAGACCTATACGTAGTAAGTGTCATTATTTGATACATATGAATGGCGGCATCTATCTATACAATCATTGTGGCTATAATATTCGATTTCATATCATGCTTACGGTTCCAGCACTTTCTTAAACTATATGGTGCTACGTTTGAATTTATAATCGCGTTTCGGACGAGGATGATCATACATGAAAACTGGCTTGGTGCACTTAATTGGAGATTGATTTTGGTAGTGACATAAATTATCTGCGGCTTAGGCACACTTTTAATTTCTTCGAACAAGGTTTCTGGAGGAACGGGATAATCTGAAATTATTATTGATTTTTTGGTGACATCGGCAATATTGTGAGAGAATTTGCTATATGTGCAATTGGGCGCAAATATTTTTGAGGTACTGTGCGGTTTTCTGTTTTCTATCCTGGCTGATTATAATATGCACACTGTCATTTTTGTGAAATCATGGCACAAGTTCGGCGAGATGGACTTTCGGAGAATAGTGACCACTGTTGTTGCAATTGTATAGCAAATAACATATGTTGAATCATTAGGGTTGTTTTTTCTGTGTAACTGTAGCGTTACAAAGTGGTTTGCATAGCTGCAACATAAAGGATAATATAATTAGGATATCGAAACAAATACATACATCCAGCTTCATATTTTCTTAATAAGTATACTGTAATCAGATTTGTCTACGAGTGCATTCACTACACGTTGGGGTGAAAGGTTTTGGAGGTTTCCGAATCCTGGCTCATTATCTGGACCCTCTCGTTTGTAATATATAAAGTTGTCTGGATAGCTTCAGCTCATTCAATCGAAATAGCAATCGCTTATTTGGTAGCGTAATCCAGGTCACATATTTTTTTGTAATATTTTACTAGTCAATTTCACATCAAGATTAACTGTCCGAGTATCCATTTAAAGTACTCCATGGTATATGTATATGGGAACCAGAACATCCATTCAAGGTGATATTCAATTTATGACTTTTTCTTACCTGTGCGTCCAGCATAATTCTTAACCAAGTGACTTCTCCAAATAATTATAAGCTTAATCGATAAGCAATAAAACACATTTTTATGGGTTACAATTCAGGGCTAATTTTACAATTTTTATTTTATTAAATGTTTAATTTATTATTATATAATTTTACAATATTTATTTTAAATAATACATTATATATTTATTAAAAATTAATAAAATTAAATTATTTCTAAATGTATGATTGTATTTGTTCGAATTTTCACTAATCCTGTTAAAAGGAAAACACTCAGTTTTTTATAATAATTTGTAATGTTTTGGAATTTGGTTGTATTATTGAATTAAATACGTTTGTTGATCGTGTTGCTTACTATATCGACTAATGGTAATCTAGCTTTAAGATCAGCTCTAATATGGTAACAACAAACGTGTCCTTGATAAGTGTAAATTGTTTCAGTTTAACCTTTAACTTAATGCCAGGATAATGGTTGTGCTCTAAGATAAGGGAAAATATTTCAACTAATAGGAAAGGCTTAAAAAACTATAGGTGAAAAATATGCAATTGAGATACAATTTCAACAAAAAAAGGATCTTGTTGTTACTCCCGGCCAAGTATACACTGCCGATGAAAGTGGATTGTTCTGGAAGTTTTTGCTAAATAAAATACCATGTTACTTTTTACAAACTTGAAGGATAAGCACGTTGCTCGTACGCAAAGTATGTTTGCGATTTCAGATGGTTGGTCGGGTTTCTTAGACATTGGTTGTTACCGACGATGAAAAGAGATGCATAATTAAAATTATAACCACAAATTAATTGAATAGTTTACAAAAGGTCAGATCATTAGATCGAGACACGTTCAAAGCAGTCGCTTTCGATAACAATCTGATGTCGGTAAATTTTCTTATGTCAAATTTTGTTTACAAGATTTCAGAACGAAACAGTGACTGCCGAGTATCACTAAAAAGCCATTTTTAGTTTACCAAAATTGCTAATAATACCTTCGGAATTTAAACAAATTGACCACAACCTGACTATCGCAAGAGACCGAGTAAGAAATTTATAGACTCGAAAACTTGTATTTATGAAAAAGAACCACAAATATTTTAGTACAAACAGAAATTTTTGGTTGGTGGTATGTTAGGTCGAAGAGGATGTTATTTATTAATCCTCTGAGTTTTTGTATCTTTTTAAATTAATAGAACATCTTATCGAAATGAAGATATAAATGTGCAATATGTTTTATTGCCATTCATTAGAAACTGTGGTATGGAGGCCAACGAAATTATGAAAAGTAATGTTTCAAAGCGCCCTAAAAAAACCGCCACAAAAGGAAGAATTTTGTTGCTACTTGTGTAGCCTTTAAAAAAAATTTTGAAAAAACTTTTGAAAAATTAGAATTAGAAACAGTATAATTAGTAAATAAGACGATTGATGACGGGCGAAAATGTATGGAAACCATTATTCTCCCATCGATTAAAGTTACTTCTCGTGAATCAAGTGATAATTGTAGTGAATGAAAAGTGAAAAAAAAGTTCATTCTTTTTTTTAAGTGTAATTAGTATATGGAGAATACATTAACATAGTGCTAGTTCCGAAGAAGACGCAACACTCAACATACAACATACATCAATCAATACACGCAACAGGACACATCAGAGATGCAGAACATCTTTACCTAAGTAATGCTCTGGTAAGTGATATACTGGTAATAAAATCTTTCACTAATAACATTTTTCACCTCTCCACGGATTATGGAGAACTCTTTTGCGGTTTACGAAAGAAAAACCATAGTTTAATGAAATGTATTTAATTACAAAAGTAAAAATAATAAAAACAGAATAAGTATAAATTTCTTCCAAAAACCTCCACCTATCGTACCTCCAAGATCTCGAAATGGCGTAAAACGAATGATTACAAGCAATTTGATATTAAATCAATGAAATTGTGTTTTATATGATTGGTGCTTATGAGATTGTGTACTTTAGCTATTTAAAAGCGTTGATTAGTTAGTGATTTTATTTATTGTTGTTATGATACTAAGTTCTTCCTTTGGTATAGGTCAAGGGGAACGTTATGCATTACTTTTCTAAACTTCGTATCTTGTTTATATAAGGAATTCTCTATTAACAGAGATAAGGATTTTATGATGTTTAAAAACACAAAGATCAAGTTCACTATCACAGGCCGGAGAGAAATTTTTGGTTGTTGTTCTATTTCTTACACTTCCCTCTGACTTTAGTCATTAATCCTTTTCAGTAAGAAACTTTTTTACAAGCTTGCAGTTGGCTAAAACTTTGAGTAGTTGGAATATGACGCTTGTTGGAACAGTCAGAAGGAACAAAACATTTTTGCCGGTTAATATGCAGCCTGCAAAAGATAGAGCCTCTGGTACGATAAATTTTGCATTCAAAAATGATGCAACTCTGTGTTCTTATGTTCCAAAGAAGAACAAATCGGTTGTTCTTCTTTCATCAATGCACGCAAGCGGGGAAGTTGACGAGGCTAATGGAAAACCGGAAATAATAAAATACTACAACAAAACAAAAGGAGGGGTGGACACTATGGACAAAATGCTAAGTGAGTATACCGTAAAACGTAAAACACAGCGATGGCCTTTGGCTTTTTTTTATAATATAATCGACGTTGCCGCTTTAGCGGCATATATAATATATCGAGAGCATAACCCAAGATTTAGAGCAAAAGACCACCGAAGAAAATTTTTGAAAAATCTTGCATATGAATTATGTCTGCCTGCAGTGGAAGCCCGAAGTAAAAATATTCAAATAACGAAGAATCATTTCGTACGATCAGCCATTGAAATGGTACTTCAACGTCGGCTTACAATTTCAGAAGCCCAAACTAGCACCAAAAAGCCTCATGGAAGCCGAGGGCCGAGCGTTGTTTGCGGTAGTTGTTTTATTTGCCGGGAATTAAAACTTAAGCAGAGAAAAACGAGAAAATTCTGCGTGTCTTGCATAAACCCTATATGTGATGAACATAGTGTTTCTAACACCACGTGTGTCCATTGCAACCAAGCCTAGCTTGTATAAACAAACTATTTTATCATTGAAATATGTGTTTTAACTTTAATTTTTAGTTTTTTTATAATAAAATGGAATTATGAATTCAAAAATTATTTTTGGTTTATTTACATTCTTGTATTTCATGAATTTATATAAAGGTACAATTGTACCTATCACGCCGAAATATGTAGTATAATCAACTCCAGCCATTTTCATTGGGAAAACATAAAATAATTATTTAGAAAATTATGTTAAAATATTCTATTCCATAAATGTAGAGATGTCGCTGCGGTTGTACCACCTGCGTCTTATAAAAAAAAAGTTGTTGCAATTTTAAAACTCAAAAGGCACAATTGTACCTATCCAGCCGGATAAAGGTTAAAATGAAATAATTAAATAGGTTGACAATTTGACAATTGCTAAAAAGACAGCATATATCTAAAGCTAACAGGTTTTAGAAAATTTTTTTTAATATATTTAGAGTCCGATTTCCAAAAGAATCACAAAATAAGAAGTCAAAATACAAGGACAAATACTTGTTTTATTAGAGATATTTTAATTATTCCATGCAAAAATCTTTCACTGAATTTTTAATTTTTTTTTTTCGAAGAATTTTTTTGCGCCCAATTTTCGCAACACTGAACATTTACTATGGAATTTCAGAATTCTTCGAAAAAGTCACACTTATTTAATTTAATTAAACACCGAGCGGAAAAACACGCCCATTTTTCAGCTCGGTGTTTAATTAAATTAAATAAATTCGCTTGTGTGTGTATGTTTGTGACTTAAACTCTGGAATTTCAGATGAGTATCGTTATTATATTATATTATATTTTATATTAAATTATATTATATTATATATTGCATTATATATTTAGGTTTTTGTGTTTATATATTATTAGGGATGTGCATATATGGTATTTGTGTGTGTCAGTTTACATCGTATATACATTGCCAATTGCATGCGACACGTGTTTCGTTTTGTTTTGTTTGAGGAGCCCATCCCATAATTTGATCTTCATATAATGCTAACTAAATGAACGTTATATATTTCCCTTTCCTCCAAATAATTTTTTGTTAAATGTATATATCAAGGCATACAGCGGAGAAGATTTTTGGAGATTTTTGAATTTTAACGCGTTCACTGCATGTACATTTGTGTCTTTTTATATACATCAGTTGTGGAAAAACACAAATACACATTCTGTTGTCCTTGAAAGCGATTGCATATAAATTTTTATTAAATTTTATATAGCACGTTATTATGTTTTTGTTTTCTTCTCTATTCAAATTATTCTATTATGTATTAACATGCACACCTGCAAAGGCTGCATTAGTCAAATAAAATTCTTAATATTTATTATAAGAAAATTCGACTGTTTGCTTTAATCATAGAAAAATCAAAACCAGTGTTAGTGAAAACTAGTGAAAGTGCTCTATTGATTCCATGGATATTTTCAATTCAGACGGAGATTAAAGAAAAACCCAGTCGAGTTTATCTTACCTTACGATAATCAGTTTACACCATTATCGTTCTGCATTAGTGATAACGAAATCACTAAAACATCCCGAGTTCCCCCAATAATCGTCAATAACTACTTGTGACATGTGTCATCAAAATAGGCGTAGGAAACTTCACGGCTAAGATCTTTAGTCGATCAGGACATGTAAGGATAAATCCTCGCAACATCATGCCACGCTGATGACTGAGTTGGAAAAATCTCATGAATTCTACTAGTTTACCAACGAAGAGGACCGGGAATACTGTGTATTCGTACAGGGGCTGTATGAAATAGATCCAGAAACGATAAACACCGGTATAATAGATGCTGGTATCAAAGAAGTCAAGGCAGTCACCAAAAGGAGTACCATATATTATATTATATTATATATTGCATTATATATTTAGGTTTTTGTGTTTTTATATTATAATGGATGTGCATATATCGTATTTGGGTGTTGTTGTGTTTCTCCAATAGAAACCAAAACATCTGGCAAAAAGAATATATTAATAAACATATCGCCACCTTCCTCAATAATTTTATATTTACGAGTATCATAATATAGTAATAAACACATATACATATCTAAACGTTATCATAAACAAATGCATTGACATTTCTAAATTTGTTTCTTAAAATTAACCAGACATTTTTTATTCTTTTTATAGTTATTATAACATAGTAATAAACACTTACACTAAGAATCCTATTTTAAAAATAAAAGATATAAACAAACGAGTTGACACTTTTACAACTCCTTATGTTAAATTGTTTCACACATTTTTTAACCCTGATTTTAACTTAAAAGAAAAGTAAACAAACATTAGTGTTTACGAGTAACATACTCATTATTTTACACCATCAATAGCTGATAATAATATTTTTGGTAAATCAAAAGGAAAGAGACAAAACATAAAATTTAGTATATAAGACAAAATTTAGATATAAGAAAATCAGTTGTATCATCAGTGTATCATCAGTTGTATCAGTTGAAATTAAGAGTTGGTATCACAGTCAGTTGTATTAGTAGTTGTATATTGAAATCAATTGTAATCCAAGAAGAATATAAAATATAAAATTAAATAATATAACTTAAATATAAAATTTGAAATTCAACGAAAACAAAATCTTTATATCATAAAAGAGATTCAACAATAAATTGGTAAGTATTTTAATATATTAATTGATAACAAAGTTCAGGGAGTTAATGAATAACGCTCCCTTATCTACCTTAATCAAAGGGAGAACTTTTGTATCATAACCACAAACAATAAAACCTACTTACTACCAAAAGCTATTAAATAGCTAATACCATTCACTATAAATTCTATACAAAATCAACCATACCGTAAACAAAGTATTTTGTAAACATTTCAAATCTTCTTCACGAATTAAACCAATTCTCGTAATTTCTATAATTTCTTATAAAACATTTCGATTTAAATCAATAATCTTCTTATAAAACATTCAACAAACAAATCTATAATTTCCTATAAAACAACGCTGATGACTGAGTTGGAAAAATCTCATGAATTCTACTAGTTTACCAACGAAGAGGACCGGGAATACTGTGTATTCGTACAGGGGCTGTATGAAATTGATCCAGAAACGATAAACACCGGTATAATAGATGCTGGTATCAAAGAAGTCAAGGCAGTTACCAAAAGGAGTACCATATATTATATTATATTATATATTGCATTATATATTTAGGTTTTTGTGTTTTTATATTATAATGGATGTGCATATATCGTATTTGTGTGAGTCAGTTTGCATCGTATATACATTGCCAGTAGTGGTATTGGTTTATACATCAATTTCAATATCACACATACAATTGCATGCGACACGTGTGTTTCGTTTTGTTTTGTTTGACGAGCCAATTCCATAATTCGATCTTCATATAGATTTAACTAACTAAACGTTATATATTTCCCTTTCCTCTGGATGATTTTTTATATTTTGTTTTATGTATCAAAATGTATAAATCAAGGCATACAGTGGAGGGGATTTTTGGAGATTTTTGAATTTAACGAGTTCACTGCATGTGTATTTGTGTCTTTTTATATACATCAGCTGTGGAAAACACAAATACACATTCTATAGTCTAAATTTTAATGTCCTTGAAAACGATTGCATATAAATTCTTGTTTAATTTTATATAGCACGTTATTTTGTTTTTGTTTTCTTCTCTCTTCAAATTTCTCTATTTCTATTATGTATTATCATGCACACCTGCAACGGTTGCATTAGTCAAATAAAATTTTAAATATTTGATCTGCTATTTGATGGGTTTGCATGTAGTGTTCTTATATTTAATTATTGTATAAAAATTTAAATTTTGTAAATAATATTTTGAAATAAAAAATATTTTGAAATTAAACACATGTCATTTTATCATAAATCATAAAATCTTTTTTAATCTGAAATTTATCATATGTCATTTTTTATATCAACAAGCATTTGAAATTAATCATATGTTTCTTTTTATCCCCACTTCATATAAAAATTTAGTATATAAGGACAAAATTATTATAAGAAAAATCAGTGTTAATCGAGATACCAAATACATCAAATTGAGTAAAAACAAGTTCTTTTAAAATCAGAAAATTGAAAGGATAATCAACTACCGGTAAGTAACATAATTATATAACTGATACGAAAGCTCAGGGAATAACTGAATAACGTTCCCTCACATACCTAAGGCAAAGGGAGAGCAATTAGTATCTTAACAATTATCAAAACAAATACTTACTAACAAAAGCTATTTAATAGCTAAATAAAACAATCAACTACTTTCAACACAATCTTTACTCATATAAATAAAACTAATATATTTTATTAAACATTTCTATTAAACATTTTATAAAACATTTCTTTTCTAAAACATTCTGATATAAATCAACAATCATCTTATGAAACATTCCAATCAAACATACAATAATAAACAAATGTATATCAAAACACTTACTTTCATATTTACAAGCCAAACATTCTAACTTATAAAACAGTATTGGTATATACATCAATTTCAATATCACACACAATTTTTCGTTGGAAACGATTGCATGCGACACGTGTGTTTCGTTTTGTTTTGTTTGACGAGCCAATCCCATAATTCGATCTTCATATAATGCTAACTAAATGAACATTATATATTTCTCTTTCCTTTAGACAATTTTTCATATTTTGTTTTATATTTGTATCAAGGTATATATTAGAAGGGATTTTAGAGATTTTTTAATTGTAAAGCGATCACTGTCGCGAAAATTAAAGGACTTCTTCAATCAATGAAACATCGATAGAATAACTTCATCTATCATCTAACCACAACAATAATATAGAATAAAAGATAATACATTAGCAAAATAGAATCAAAATGTTATTTAGACTGCCATGTAAGAGTTTAATATCAGCGCAGCTATAATAAATAAAATCGACCAATTATTGAATACGATTTTGTGATGGACCAGGAAGACTCAAAATTCAGTGAAGTATTGCTGTGTTTCTCATCAAGAAACCATACATCTGGCAATAGAACATATTCGATTTTTAACTGTTTTAGGTAAACACCAGGTAATAGAACACATTCAATTGTTTATTGCCGCCTTCTTTAATAATTTTATATCGGTTACCGTCTACTTCTTCGAATAAGGTGCAGTTTAACGCAAGTCATGGTTGGTTCCAAAGATTTAAGCAAAGACATTCTTTGCATAATATAAAATTAAAAGGCGAGCATCTGTAGTGCTGCATCTGCTAATTCAGATGCAGCACTACAATACCCACAAAAATTTGCTGAAATTATTGCCGGTAAATCTTTCTGTCCTGATCAGGCTTTCAACGCTGATGAGTGTGGATTATTCTGGAAGAAAATGCCAGAAAGCGCATTTTTAGCTAAACATAACAAATCAGCCAGTGGTCATAAAGCAGTAAAAGAACGTATTACAATTCTTTTTTGTAGCAATGCTTCCGGCGATTATATTATGAAGCCATTGGTAATTAACAAAGCAAAGCATCCACGATCGTTTAAAGGGATAAACATAAACAATCTTTCCATTTATTGGAATGCCAATAAAAAAGCCTGGGTTACCGCCACATTGTTTAATGATTGGTTTCATAACTCTTTCGTGCCAGACGTAAAAACGTATTTAATCGAAAAAGGGTTACTTGTTAAGGCTCTTTTTTTACTGGACAATGCTCCAGGTCACCCTCAAGATTTGCAACATAAAAATGTAGAAATTATGTTTCTACCAACAAATACAACTTCTTTATTGCAACCATTAGACCAAGGAAAATTAATTGGAAAATGATGGTTCTCTTTCAATTATCGATGCTTGGAAAAAATTTACAATTTTAGATTGCGTTAAGCATATAGGAATGACATATCCCAAGAAAGCAAAATCAACTCTCCATGCATGTGGGAAAGCTGTTTGGCCTGGTGTTGTTGAAGGTAAAAATTCTAGAATATCTTTGGAGCAACAATATTCTGAGATAATTGAGTTGGCTCATACATTAGGTGGAGAAGGTTTCGAAGATTTAGCTGAAGAAGATATTAATGGTGTAATGGTAGACCAAGAATTAGATGAAGACGACTAAATTGAAATTGTCACTTTATATAAAATTTTAGTATATAAGGACAAAATAGTTATAAGGAGTGTCAAAAAAGTTTGAAGTGCAGTGGACATGTTTTTATTCGTCTCCACTAAAATAAAATAAATAAATAGTTTTGTCTCCCAATATGAGCATTTACGGTGATACAAGAGTGTTCTAAGATGGTTTACCTGATAAGTGATCCTTCTGAATACTTAGAACGCAGTGGTTTTTGATACAAGCGGTGATTTACAAATTCATTTTGTGATACGCATAGACGCTGTATATTGTAGGACATCTATGATCGAATAGATGAACAAATAAATATAGTATGCGTCTATGGATTGAGCAACTTCTGTGACGTCAGTGAAAATGTCAAATGCTGGTAAACAAACCGAATCATTTTTGCTTTGTTTGTTTCGAACCGCGGTATATCTAATTGTCGATGGGCATATTGGAGAGACAATAATAATAATTATTGATGAAAATGTGAGTTTTTGAGTATGCCGATGAGCATAATTCGAAAAATAACAAATGATGAACGAAAGAAATGTGCGCGGATTTAACCAACTGACTGATTATAATAAGGAAGAGTAATGTGTATACACATGAAATAAATATATAAATGGTTTTGTATATATATGAAATATTTACTTAAGCGTATATGTACATGGATGCGTGTTAAGTGCCACATGTGCACGAATATTTGCATATGATACGCATATACATTGAGAATCCAATGGAGGGGTAGAAATGGGAGAAAGGAAAGATACACAGCCGAGACAATGGAAGGAAACAAAATTGGGCGAGGCGTCAACGATGGATACAATCGAACTCACTCATATACAAGAGACGGGCTCTACTAATGGGAAGACCAGCGGAACAACAACAACAAACAGGACGGAAGTGAAAGCAGGACAACAGAAAGGGAAATCACTGACGCGATCCCAGTGAAACAGAGAAGCGATATTTTCTTTTTTATATTTATATATTATCGATTCGTGAATATTATATTACCATCTCTTTCACTCAATTATCTATCCATATACCCTATGTGCTATTTTATTTTATTTATTTATTTTATTTGATCTGTAACCAGAGGTATTTTAGGTACTGCGAATTTAATACGCGCAATATTAAATAAATTAGGTAAATTTTATTTAAGTATATTTAAGATTTTTTGAAACACAATAGAGAACTAAAAGGATAGCTGCTGGATGGTATTTACGATCAAATGATTCTCTTGCTTAAAGAATAGTACAATTACTATATAATTAATAAATATCTAGCATCGTTTGAATAATTCACCATAATAGCAGCTATTCAGATAAGGACCCTAACAGTGTATATTTAGAATTAGAATATTTATTAAATAGAATATTTAGAATTAGAAATTTGAATTTAATGTAATTTATATATATAATCACATATTAGACGAATTATTATTGAACGAACGCATCCCAAAACGCAGGGATAAAGTCTAATATGAGAGCGCGAGTTACGTACTGCAGAGTCCTCCACATCATCATGAGTTACTATAATAATCTATATATTTAACCTAAACCCTAATTAAGATAAGATAATAAATTGTAAACAATAATATCACGAGATAATAAATTGTAAACAATAAATAACCAATAGATAAGCATGAATCACATTCTGTACTCATGCAAAGTTAAGATAATAGATTGTAAACAATAAAATATAACCCGATAAGCATGAGTCACATTCTGTACTCATGTAAAATAAAGCCTAATATAACTACACTATAAATACCAACTAACACTAGATGTAAGATTCAGAATTATTGTGAACGTTAAACCTAGAACATAAAGAAATAAATTTGTATTCAAGATATCTTAATAAAATTAATATTTTTTTATTCTTTAAACTTGCTTGAATACGTAATTCGCGCGAGTTACGTATCCCCACTTCACCCGTCACTATAATGACGACGTCTACCAAGCCGCATGAGCAACATGTTACATAGAACAACAACTACACATGTAAAACAGCAACAAGGAAAACAACTAACTAAGCAATTCTTAATGTATAATAAATAAGTTTGACCCACATAAAAGAATAGCCAAAACATAAAGATATTCATAATTCATATGTTACACTGTAACATAATACAACACATATGTATGTAAATATCATTTGTCGGGAAACTGTCTTTTATGATCTTATGCACTACTTCATTTCTTAGAATTAAATATGGAACAGATTATAAAACTATGCACTACTGCATTTCTTAGAATTAAATATGTAAAAGATTATATTCCCACTTAATTATTTCAACCAATAGAACTTAAGAAAACTTACATTCGATAACGAATGTTAGAATATTATAAATAGTAGGTTGATGATAGATTTAAGCATTATTATTGTAAACCTAATAGAATAAAGAACAAAAAAAATTGTTAAAGTATATTTTATATCCACCACGACTGCAATCTTTAACTCGCGCGTATGAAGTTGTACAGAAGAAATAGAAAAAAAGAAAAAATATTAGTCGAATTTAATCGCAATAAAACCACCAACGAGTTAAGCTCTATAAATAAATACATGTTGAGATGCAAGCAGAGACTGGGCCCGTATAATTCTGGAGTAAAAATTCTCAGATATCTATTTGGAACTCTGCTGAATATACTCCAGGATTATTGTAACAACCTCAGAATCACCGTAACTGGTTGGCTTGTACTTCTCCCATCATATCATATCATAAGGACTGTTGTTTCTCATCAAGAAACCAAACATCTGACAGTAGAACATATTTAATTGTTTATTATCACTTTCCTTAATAATTTTATAACCACATTCTAATTTTACAATCTTTAAACCATAAATCATAAAATCCTTTTCTTAACTTGAAATTTATCATATGTCATTTTTATGTATCATAAACAAATCAACAAGCATATGAAATTAACCATATGTTTCTTTTATCCTCACTTCATATAAAAATTTAGTATATAAGGACAAAATTATTATAAGAAAGATCAGTTGTATCAGTTGTAATTAACAGTTGTATATCACAGTCAGTTGTAATAAAATTTGAAATTCAACGAAAACAAAATCTTTATATCATAAAAGAGATTCAACAATAAATTGGTAAGTATTATAATATATTAATTGATAACAAAGTTCAGGGAGTTAATGAATAACGCTCCCTTATCTACCTAAATCAAAGGGAGAACTTTGTGTCATAACAACAAACTATAAAATACACTTACTAACAAAGCTATTTAATAGCTAAACTAAAAACTCCAATCTCTTAACATTCAACAGTCAATTACCACCATAACAATTTCTTTAGAAAACATTTTCATATAATAAATAATCTTTATTATAAAACATTACAATATTATAAACTACAGACATATTATAAACAAAATCTTATAAATTATTAAAAAACAGGACAAAATAGTTATAAGAAAAATCAGTGTTATATAGTAGAAATTCAGAGATGGTTTTAATCCAGAAACAAATTGTAATATGCAGTTGTAATATTCGATTGTAACCAAAAAGTCAACAGAAATAAAAACGTTCACATAAATTAAATGAACTAAATCTTTAAATAAAAAATAGGATAATCAGCCAGATTAGGTAAGTATTATTATTAAATCATAGATAATAAAGCTCAAAGAAGTAATGAATAACGTTCCCTTACATACCTAAATCAAAGGGAGAGCTTTATATCATAATACAAACAAAAAACAAATACTTACTAACAAAAGCTATTTAATAGCTAAAATAAAATGCAAACATACTCAATTAAATAAAACATTCATTCAAATTAAAACATTTATCACAATCATCTTATTATAAAACATTCCAATTCTTCTTCAATCTTAAACCAATTCTCTTGAAAACATTTCAATATTATAAATAAGAAATACATTTATAATAAAACAGTAGCAACCGGAGTGTTGTGTTGATCTTCACACCGAGTGGACGTGTTTCCTCTCGGTGTTCTTATATAAAATAAAATAAATGCGTTTGTTGTGTGTGGATGTGTGGTTTTAAATCGGATCACAGATGAGTATCGCTATTATATTATTATATTATATTTTATTATTATTACAATTACATTATATATTATATTATATTATATTATATTATATTGTGTTATATTTTATTATATTTTGTACGATACAATCACATCTCACAGGCAATGTATGTAACAAACATCTATTACAAAAAAAAATTGAAAAACAAATCCAAATGTCATTACCATGAAAATAAACAAAATTGCCAGGAAAAAAAAACAAAGATAAGTATAATGATATTGATAATTATTAATTAGTTTTGTTTATTTTAGATAGATATCAACATGATTATGGAATATGGTTTTTTCATATTTTGGTTTATGTATGTATATCGGTAAATACAGTTAAACCTTTGATATTTCTGAATTAACTATTCAATAACTTTACACATAATGATTTCATATTTGAATCTTTGTAAGACTATTGAGGTTTTTATGTAGTGCCATGTATATTAATGGTAAAAGGGGTTGAAGATGGTTTTAATATGATCACAAACATTATATGATCATTATATTGACGATAATATATATGCTCAGTAGAAATTACTTATTGATTGGTTACACTTTAATTGGCTTATATGTTGAAGCTCGATATAGCATTGTTCATATATATAGTGTAGTTTGTTATACAAGAAATCTATTAAGACCAAATAAACTTAAATGATATTATAATACAAATTAAACTATTATACATATTCTAAACATGATAATATCCTTAATAATGGAGAGCTAAGCAAACGTCAAGATATGCGTCACTTCCAAATCAAACCAATCAACCGTAAGTTAAGAATTGCTAGGAAGAAGTTTTTGTTTTGTATTTTTGTTATTGTTGTATTGTTATGATTATTCAATGATAATTACATAAATTATAAGTTTTATTATTTTTATAATAATGTATAGTGAAACAAATTAAGATTTAAGCTAATTAATAATATTTAATATAGTTTTTTGTCTATGTTGTTAGTTTAAATATTTATGTTTTTATGCAGTTCATGGTGATTTCAAACTTTGTTGCTTTTTTTGTAATTTTAAACCATATTTTATTAATTCTGATAAATCACACCCTGGCAGAGTTTAAATTAGCCGACAAAATAATTCGTATAAAAATTTCCTTCCAACATAAATAAGAAGTTTAGGATTTTAAAACTTACAAAACATAAAAACTATTGATGGACTTACCAGTTTTTATAGAAATATAGAAAAAACCGAAAAGTTTGTAGAGAAAATATAAAACAAAACAATGTGTAAAACCCTATTTCTCCACATTTGCTTAAACAAGGAGAGAAAGAAATTCAACGAATGCTTCAGCTTTATGTCGTTCGTCTTTGTCCGCAGTCTCCTTGGAGAACTTTCAATTGATACAACTGATCATTTCTTGCATCTATTAAATATATATAAAATAAGGATTAAAAGACATATGGATAATTTAAAACAAACAATTGTCATTAAAGACAAATGATTGTCATTTATGTTATGATACACCGATATACACTATAATCAATAACAAAATCATTAAAAAGCTTTTAACTAAAAAAAATCATATTCAAAATTGAATACTGGTCCGCATCCCATTAAGAACAAAGCCGAAAATGACCCATTTTTTTTCATATCTAAATTCTAAAAGGTATTTACTATCGTATTAAAGATCTGTATATATATATATATATATATATATATATATATATATATATATATATATATATATATATATATATATATATATATTTAATATTCCAATCGATAAACATCGATAAGATTTATTACTAGAAAACCAACCCAGCATTAGTAAGCTCCTTAAAACTCGGCAAAGATGGTAAACCTTAATGAAGAGTAGTAGTTGATTTCAGGAAACTAAACGATGTCACAATAGAGAATTTATTTCCACTACCCAATATCAACGGCATACTGGACCAAGATGGTCACGTACAATATTTCTCCTTCTTTGGATATTGCAAGCGGCTATCTCCAAATCGAAATGAACTCGACACTTACACAAATTTGCTTTCATTGCTGATTATGAACATTTTGAATTGTAATGAATGCCATTTGGATTAAAAACGGCCAAATAACTTTTCAAAGGTTTAAAACACTGAATCGGCCAACGCAATAAAACAACTACATGACACAACCACCAAATCACTCTACAACCCTACCAGGTTTTAAGAAACAGTGTTACTGAATGTTATTTGGAGACTATAGAGTGTTCATCTAACACTCAGGCTCATAAACTAAAATAACACGTACAAGGTGTAGTAAAGGTACCAGATTGAATCTCAAAAATGTATATACTTAAGCTAGTAAGATTTGTGGAAAATTTTAAATGATCAGGTAATTTTACTCCAGCTTAAAACTTCTCGCTGAATACTGGTTAATGGATGGTATAAATTTATTATACTAATTATTTACGATCCACGGCAGAATTAGACGAGAGGTCGTACCTTTAATTTATGGCCTTATGAGCTCAAAAAGCAAAGAATGCCGTTTTACGGATTTTCACGAACTGCTCAAATGGGCTTGTGACTGAAATATAAGTTTAAACCCCCAATGAATTATTGCTGATTTTAAGGGAAAGTGTATCAGCTCTTAAAGTTTTTTTCCCGGAAGCTTTGTACAAAGGTATTTTGTTCCGTAAGAAAACCGAGGGTTTGAAAAACGGAATTTCGTTACACATCCTTCTATGGTAAATGCTCTTGTATAGACGAGTATGTAAAAATTGTACATCCCATATTTACTAACCCATCAATAAGTTGTGACGTCATTAAAAAAAATAACACAATTACCCTATATTTCAACATTATTACTACAAAATTTCGGACAGTGTACAGCAAAGAAAAAAAATATGTTTCATTTTTGTTTTTCTTTGCTGTAAATTATACCTGTTAAAAACAACAAATATGCTAAAACAAACATTGAGAGAGTGAACATCAAAGTGAAAATTGATATAAAATAAAACTATTTTACTCGTATATTAAACATATTTTGCATCTTATTTGTATCAACATTTTATCTTGGAACCACATTAATACTAAACAATACCCGTAGACAATAATAAATTATTTATTATAATAAAACGTTTATATTATAATTAATAATTAAAATTGTATGATGTATTTCTGTGTGGAATAAGGGAGAACTGTCAAAATGCTATAAGAATTCATAATTACATTGCACAATCCATTTTTATTTCATGACTTTTTTGCGATAATCACAAATATAAAATATGTGACATCTATCGACGAATAGATGAATCACTAAAACATAGAATTATACTTGTTGATTGAGCAATTAATATAATGTTGTTTGAAGTGTCAAATGAATTGTGAACAAGCGAAAAGGTGTAACGACCTATTTTAATTAATTAAAAGTCGTTACTGATAATTTGATAATTCAATACAGATGTTGTGTTTACCTAAGTTTTGTTTTTAATTTTGGAAAATTTTAATTTTACAACCTACTCGTAGTATTGTACAATAAAATGCACATTTTAAGTAGGAGAAATACAATTTGGTTGGTTGGTTAATTGAGCGATTGTGTTATTGATTGATTGATTGGAAATGATTGGTAATTAAAAATGGAGGTGAAGTGGGAGAAAAAGGACTTAAGAGCAAGATTGTTTTGAAAAGGGGAGAGAAAAGAAAAAGTAAAGAGCTGTGCAAGATCGAGAAGCGATTAAAAAAATGAACGTAGTTTTTCTTTACGAAAAAAAAAATTGATAATTCACAAATCGAAAGTGATCTAAGTAATATTTTTTTTATAAATAAAGGCATTAAACTAATATAGAGATGAATCAAGTGATCAAAGTTTAGTGAATAGAACTGTAAAAGCAAACACTGTTCTATAAAGTGAAATATGTAAGAACTGTTCTATAAAGTTTAGTTGCTGATGTGAATATATAGATATTCAATCAATAAAATTCAGACTATAAAAATTCTATTGTGAGTGAATATTCATGCACAAGAGAAAACAAACAAACAATGAACAAATAAGTGACATTATAATAAATAAAACTATACAAATAAAACATTAATAATTATTAAATAGTTGTGCTCAACAAATATTATGTGCGCGAGTTACGTCCTGCTGCCTTCACAGAACCAGTTATATCCAGCGTAGCTGTCTAAACGAAGTCTGCTTCATATCATAATTTATTTCATGTCACATAATTAATTATCTCAGGTTCTAATTCTAATATTTATAATCGTCACATTGAAAGATCGCAATAAATTGTTTCTGTTTAATATCAATATATAATTTTCATATAATAATATCGCAATCTTTTTCTAAGAAATTTAAAGTAAAGTAAACAAACTACTAAAAGATGATCTGTTTCATATCATTATAATTGTCATATAGTAAAATTGCTAATTCTAAGAATTTTAATGTTATTGTAATTTTTAATGTAATGAACACTTCCTGTTTACCCATCTCATCCCTACTCTTTTTATTGTGTTAAATAATTTAATATATAAAAACAAATCAAATCAAGAAAGGATCAGAATTAATGTGACTATCAAATTATAAAGTTTATAAATAAATAAGTTGTGTTAAATAAAAAGTTAAGTTAAATTTAATTTTATCTTTTTTTATTGTCGACTGCATATAAGAAAAAATATAACTCGCGTAAAAGCAACATCCAGATATGCGTCGCGTCGCTAATCAAACCAATCAATCAGTAGTAAGTTTAAGTAATCAAGTTAATTTTTAAGTTCTAATTTTAATTTACTTAATTCTAATAATTTCTAATAAATGTATTTTTTTTTATTATATTATTATAATAAGTATTTGATTTTTTTTTCTTTACTTCCACCCAAATCATTTTTTTTTGTATATTGTGATAATAATTAAAATTTAATATACAACTGTTGTGTTTCTCATCAAGAAACCAAACATCTGACAGTAGACCATATTTTATTGTTTATTGTCGCCTGCCTTAATAGTTCTATAACCACATTCTAATTTTACAATCTTTAAACCATAAATCATTAAAACCTCTTTCTTATCTGAAACTTAGCATATGTCTTTAAATAATAAAATCACACATCGTAAAAATTGCAATCCCAAAATCAAACTAAACAATTTAAGATAAATAATATTTTGAAATTAAACACATGTCCTTTAATCATAAAATCCTTTTCTTTAATTTGAAATTAAACATACGTATTTTAATAATATCAATCCCTAAAGTTAAATTAAATAATTTAAGATAAATAATAATTTTTGAAATTAAACACATGTCATTTTATCATAAATCATAAAATCTTTTTTAATCTGAAATTTATCATATGTCATTTTTTATATCAACAAGCATTTGAAATTAATCATTTGTTTCTTTTTATCCTCACTTCATATAAAAATTTAGTATATAAGGACAAAATTATTATAAGAAAAGTCAGTGTTAATCGAGATACCAAATACATCAAATAGAGTAAAAACAAGTTCTTTTAAAATCAGAAAATTGAAAGGATAATCAACTACCGGTAAGTAAAATAATTATATAACTGATACGAAAGCTCAGGGAATAACTGAATAACGTTCCCTCACATACCTAAGGCAAAGGGAGAGCAATAAGTATCATAACCACAAACAATAAAACCTACTTACTAACAAAAGCTATTTAATAGCTAATACCATTCATTATAAATTCTATACAAAATCAACCGTGCCGTAAACAAAGTATTTTATAAACATTTCAAATCTTCTTCACGAATTAAACCAATTCTCGTGAAAACATCTCAATACATTATAAATTACAGTCAAACTATCTTATCTTATAAAACATTACTCCCAAAACATTTCAATATTATAAATAAGCAATTTCTTCAATTATAAAACACTTTCATATTTATAAATAAATCTTCCTTTTTATAAAACATCCAAATACACTTTTTCTATACCATTCACATCATAAACAAAATCTCTCGATAAATATTCATATCCAGATTATAAAACACAACTATATTATGAATATATGATATGAAAAAAAAGTTATTAAACAAATTCTTTAAAAATAGAATTATTACTATTCCTGTTATTATTTTCAATTTTTTTTTTCTCAATGATGTTTATGTTATGAATCATTAATTATTGGAATTAAAATAATAAAGGAAATTAATCTAAAAGATGTATAATATGTAAATTCAATCAGAAATAAAATGATATTTATAAATTCAGTTCGGTAGTAATCATAATTTGTGTTATTATTTTAATTTTGTTTTGAGAACCCCACCTCGCTGAGTGAAGTTATAGCCGGTCAGATATGCCAGGTTGCGAATGATTTTAGAAATTCGTAACATGGGGTTTATGTTTAATTGTTTATGTGTTAGTGAAAAAAACAATATTAAAAATGTGCCGAACCAAAAGCAACATAACCAGAGAACAGAAGAAAGCACAACAAACTACAAAATTATAATGGAAGAGAAGAATTTAATTTATAATAGAAATATTGTTGTGTTTCTTATTAAGAAACCAAATATCAGGCAATAGAACACATTCAATTGTTTATTGTCGTCTTCTTTAATAATTATATAACCACATTCTAATTTTACAATCTTTAAACCATAAATCATAAAAATCTTTTTCTTATCTGAAACTAAACATATGTCTTTAAATAATAAAGTCACACATCGTAATAATTGCAATCCCAAAATTAAATTAAACAATTTAAGATAAGCAATAATTTCTGAAATTAAACTCTTTTAATAATAAATAGCATAAAGCAAAATATCAATCTCAAAAATCAAATTAAAGATAAATAATATTTTGAAATTAAACACATGTCCTTTAATCATAAAATCACTTTTCTTAATTTGATATTAAACATATGCTTTTTAATCCCCACTTTATATAAAAATTAGTATATAAGGACAAAATAAATATAAGAAAAGTTAGTTGTAAATTTATCACCAAAAAGTTATATACTGATCACAATAAAAATACAAAGTTAACCAACTTTGTAATTAAATAAAAATAATAAATTTTAAATTCATAAAGTGAATCAAAAATAATTTGGGTAAGTATATTAATTAAATAAAGATAACAAAGCTCAGGGAATAAATGAATAACGTTCCCTTAATTACCTAAGTCAAAGGGAGAGCTTTGTGTCATAACACAATAAAACAAAACTACTTACTAACAAAAACTGTTTAATAGCTAATCTAAAACCCAAATCTCTTTAATATAACATTCAAACCAATTTATAAAATATTCCTCACTTTCAATTAAACAAATCATTAAATTCAAATAATCCAATTAGATCAAAACCAACATTATATAGTCAAATTCTTTTATAAAACATTTTCGTATAATAAATAATCTTTATTATAAAACATTTCAATATTTCTTCAATCATAAACCAATTCTCAATAAAACATAATTTGCAAGGCCAATATCCCGATCACGTTCACGCTCTCGATCAGGTTGACGATCTCGTACTCGCTCGATCAATCAATGGCAATATTCCGGTTCAAATAATCCGAACCATCTTTGTTGGTATCATTTTCACCACAAAGAAAAAGCTCACAAGTGTATTAAGCCATGTGCTTATAAGCCACAAACAGGTAGTGATCCAAAAAACTTGTAGATCTCCTGATCGATTCGGCCGCGCTCTCGACCTTCAATAACAGTCGCCTCTTTATTCATGACGTAATAAACCACCTGACTTTTCTTGTTGACACGGGAGCTGACCTTTCGGTGCTCCCTGTCCGAAGTTTTTACACGTCGATATTTTTGAATTTAAAATCATACGATCTAGTGGTAGCAACCGGAGAGTTGTGTTGATCTTCACACCAAGTGAACGTGTTTCCTCTCGGTGTTGTTAAATAAAATAAAATAAATGTATTTGTTTTGTGTGTGTGTGTGGCTTTAAATCGGATCACAGGTGAGTATCGCTATTATATTATTATATTATATTTTATTATTATTATAATTACATTATATATTATAAAGGGTGTTTTTTTAAGAGGTTGCCGATTTTGTTTTTGAATAAAACACATATAAAATTATGAAATGACCAAAATTTTTTTTATTTGGTAGATAATTTTTTGGCATTTAACATTTGAACACAATTTCTGGCATATGGCTACCACGACTATTTTTCACAAATGTCATTCTGGAGGTCCAATTTTCCAGCACTTTTTCAAGCATTTGAGGGCGTATGTCAGCAATGACACGTTGAATATTGGTTTCCAAAGCGTCAATCGATTGAGGTTTATCCACATAAACCAATGACTTCACGTATCCCCACAAAAAATAATCGAGTGGCGTCAAATCGCACGAACGCGGAGGCCAATTCACCGGACCATTTCTCGAAATAATGTTGTCGTTGAAAGTTTCTTTCAATAAGTCGATTGTTTCACGTGCTGTATGGCAAGTGGCACCATCTTGTTGAAACCACATTTCATCCATATCCATATCTTCAAGATTTGACAACAAAAACTCATTTAACATGGTTCTGTATCGATTTCCATTCACGGTAACGCGTCGTCCTTCCTCATTTTTAAAGAAATATGGACCGATGATCCCACCAGCCCATAGACCGCACCAAACAGTACATTTATCAGGATGCATTGGTAATTCTTGAACGGCGTGTGGATTATCTTTGCTCCAAATGCGACAATTTTGTTTGTTGACGTATCCATTTAACCAAAAATGCGCCTCATCACTGAAGAGAATTTTACGGTAAAAAAATGAATCTTCGTTCAATTGATTTAACGACCAATCACTGAATTCACGGCGCAAACGATGGTCGTGTAGCTTTAATTCTTGCAGCAATTGAATTTTGTATGGCACCAAACCCAAATCTTTACGTAAAATTTTCCATAAAGTCGATGGACAAAGTCCAATTTGCTGAGCACGACGACGAATCGATAAATTGTCGTTTTCTTCGACACTGGCCTCAACGACAGCAATATTTTCTTCTGTACGAACTCTTCTCATTCTTGTCGGTGGCTTGGCATCCAAAAGAGTGAATGTAGACCGAAATTTGGTAATTACGTTCTTTATGGTGGTCTCTGACGGATTATTATGTGCACCATAAAATTCACGAAGTGCTCTATAAACATTTTTAATTGAACACTGATTTTGAAAATAAATTTCCACGATTTGAAAACGTTGTTCTGGAGTTAACCTATTCATAATGATTTGCCAAACAATACTGAGTAGAAATGCCACTTTGAGCTGTCAAAACAACTGTCATAAAATAAAACGACATCTATCGGAAAAACAAACCTCCTAAAAAAACACCCTTTATTATATTATATTGTGTTATATTTTATTATATTTTGTACCATACAATTACATCTCACAGGCAATGTATGTACTATAGCTTAGATCTAAGACAAAGAACAAACATCTATTACAAAAAAAAATTGAAAAACAAATCCAAATGTCATTACCATGAAAATAAACAAAATTGCCAGGAAAAAAACAAAGATAAGTATAATGACATTGATAATTATTATTTAGTTTTATATTAGTTTTGTTTATTTTAGATACATATCAACATGATTATGGAATATGGTTATTAAAAGATTTCTTTTTTTTTCACGCAACAATATTTTAATGGAAGCGATCGCTTATATACTTCCCTTTCCTTTAGACGTTTTTTCATATTTTGGTTTATGTATGTATATCGGTAAATACAGTAAAACCTTTGATATTTCTGAATAAACTGTTCAATAGCTTTACACATAATGATTTCATATTTGAATCTTTGTAAGACTATTGAGGTTTTTATGTAGTGCCATGTATATTAATGGTAAAAGGGGCTGAAGATGGTTTTAATATGATCACAAACATTATATGATCATTATATTGACGATAATATATATGCTCAGTAGAAATTACTTATTGATTGGTGACACTTTAATTGGCTTTGTTGTGTTTCTCATCATGAAACCAAACATCTGGCAATAGAACATATCCAATTGTTTACTGTCGCTTTCCCTCATAGTTTTATAATTACATCCTAGTTTTATAATCTTCAATAATAAAATCACTTAATAAGCAATCTCAAATTGAAACTAAACAATTTAACATAAATAATAATTTTTGGAAATTAAACACATGTCCTTTAATCATAAATCATAAAATATTTTTTGTCAATTTGAAATTAAACATATGTCCTTTTACCTTATATTTTTTTATCATTAAGAAAGCAACTAGCATTTGAACTTAACCATGTGTTTTAATCCCGATTTGAAATAAAATTTTAGTATATAAGGACAAATTAGTTATAAGCAAAATCAGTGTTAATCTACATATCAGTTATATCAAGTCGAATAAAAGACAGAGATAATAAATATTTTATTAAAATTAAAAGTTTCTTTTAAAATTCAAAATTGAAAGGATAAACAGTAAATGGTAAGTACCGTGATTATATAATCGATACGAAAGCTCAGGGAAGTAATGAATAACGTTCCTTTACATACCTAAGCCAAAGGGAGAGCTATTTGTATCTTAACAATTATCAACATTATACAGTCAAATCATATTTTTATAAAACATTGACGCTGTAGAATTCGCACCTGTTGCAATTAGTTAAGTTTATGAACAAAAAAATCCCAAAATATCTGCACGGACATTTTCTACGATCAATTCGTAAAAAACCACTTCAAGAACCAACAATACCGGAAATCGAACATATTTTACCAACCACGGAAGATTGGGACGACGAAGAACAAGTTAACTTAATTCAATTAAATACAATAATGAACAGACTAGAACTACAACAATATATAGCAGGTTCTGTCCCTGAATTCGATAGGAAAAACCTAACAACAGTAAGAGAAGATTTAATAAGATTTATAAATAAAGCCGACCGTATAATATAAGATCTCTCAGAACAAGAAAACTTACTTTTTGATAAATTAATCAAACATAGAATTACAGGAGATGCATTCACACGCATCCAAGACAAAATAATTGCCACATATCAAGAACTTAAAATTAAACTTACTTTTATATACAGTCAAACTCAACCGTTAGCAGAACTATCGAGAATTCTAAACGCAACTCGACAGAAACCAAATGAATCCTTAAAAAACTTCGGCCAAAGGCTTAATCACAATCTCACAGAATATATTAACGGATACAAACAGAAATATAAAATCAATCAGGTTGATGCCACCTACAAGAGACACATTACTGACGATATTTCATTCACCCAATAAATATCCAAATCTTACTATCCAACTATCCACTATCTACACTTCGATGGTTGGTCGGTAAGACAGATTTTTAATATATTCTTTATTTTGGATTGGCCTACAAATATTTTACAATTACTTTAGTTCATGTTTTGGCCGTCACATGCTTAAATTGTGTTTTAAATTTAGAGTATAAAACGCAATCAATCAAAATATGAATATTTGAGCTACTGCAGAATGAATGTCAATTACTTGTTTGACAATACAATTCATTAAAGGTAAATATAATAAATTTATATAATTCAAAGATTAATTACTAAACGGATATTTTTTCCATAGCTAATATATAATGAATTAAAGTTCAGTGTTGATCGTCACACTGAGTGGACGTGTTTTTTCCGCTCGGTGTTTATTCAAATAAAAAAAATTCGTTTTGGTGTATGTTTGTGGCTTAAATTATGGAATTTCAGATGAGTAGCGTTATTATATTATATTAAATATTGCATTATATATTTAGGTTTTTGTGTTTATATATTATGGAGGATGTGCATATATCGTATTTGTGTGAGTGTCAGTTTTGTTACACACACACAATTTTCCGTTGCAAACGATTGCATGCGACACGTGTTTCGTTTTGTTTTGTTTGACGAGACAATCCCATAATTCGATCGTCATCAGATTTAACTAACTAAACGTTATATATTTCCGTTTCCTCTAGATGATTTTTCATATCTTGTATTATGTATCATAATGTTTGTATCAAGGCTAACAGTGGAGGGGATTTTTGGAGATATTTGAATTTTAACGCAATCACGCACGTGTATGTGTACATTGTATTTGTGTTTTTTATATAATTCAGTGTGGAAAACACAAATATACATTCTATAGTCTAAATTTTGATGTCCTTGAAAAAGTTTGGAAATCAATTTTGTTAAATTTTACATAGCACGTTATTTTGTTTTTGTTTTCTTCTCTTTTCAAATGTTTTATTATGTATTATGCACACCTGCAAAGGCTGCAGCGGTTGCATATTGCATTAGTCAAATAAAATTCTTAATATTTGACTATGTATTTCCCTTCCCTCTTGTTTTATATATTTTGCTTATATGTATATAGATGTATACAAATTTGATTTTGTTTTACATTTGTGTACATGTAGGGTAATGTATAAATGAATACAGTAAAGCCTTACTTATTACTAGTTTTGCTATTTGATGGTTTTGCATATAATGCTCTTATATTTGATTATTGTATGAAAGCATAGTACTATTAGGGTTTTACTGTATTGCCATGTATATTAATGGTCAAAGGAACATTTTTTATACTATCACGACCAGTGATATCGCTTGTATGTGGAGACATCTATCAACGAATAGATGAGTGACTAAAACATAGAATTATACTTGCGGATTGAGCAATTAATAAAATTATGATTGAAGTGTCAAATGCATTGTGAATACGCGCATAGGGTTTATGTTTAATTTTTTATGTGCTAGTGAAAAAAATAATATTAAAAATGTGCCGAACCATCAACAACATAAGCAGAGAACAGAAGAAAGGACAACAAACAACAAAATTATGATGGAAGAGAATAATTTAATTTATAATAGAAATATCACGTGTGTAAATGAACAAGATTTCGCGCGTGACTTGAGGTTGGAAAGGAATCGCTTGACCGAGTTTATTTTATTTTAATAAGCGGCTATTTGGCTGTATAAATAATTATGTTACCGACTTCAAACTTTCTGAAACAGATGGATGCTTTGGTGATTTCTTTCATTGGATTGTAGTGTGTCATACAAGAAATATACTTTTGTGTATTGTGTGAATGTTTGTTCTAAAATATAAAAACGGACATAAGATAGGTATAAACGTCATTGCGGAAATTTATATTATTCCACACGTTAGATGGTGATGGATTAATGCGTTAATGAATTTTACTTACAAATTTTGGTATTTAATAATATAACAAATACTTGTACTAATAGCATAATTTAAAAAGTACAGTATAAATAAATAGTATACGCAGTACATTTATAAATTAAAAAGTGGTTATTAAAACCACTAGTGAAGTTCAATCCAATCAACTTCTTTCATTAAGTTCTTTATATGGCGAAGTAGTTGGTTCAACAGTAAATGACAGATCGATTACTTCATCAATTAAGAAAGTTAATAATTTAGAAGATCCTGGAGATTGGCCGGATCCAGAATTAAATAATAAACTAATGACTCTGCTGGTTGAGAAAGGTCCGATACAAGTAGACAATATATGTTTTCCGATGACATCAGGTAGAAAATGCAATCCCAAACATTACACCAGAATTTTATCAAATGGGGAAAACATTATGCGCTCTTGGTTAGTTTATTCCATATCTAAAAATGCAGTTTACTGTTTCTGTTGTAAATTATTTGTAAATAATTCAAATAATTCCAGTTCAGGATTCAGTGATTGGAATCATTTAGGTAGATTAGTTAAAGAACATGAAAAAAGCTCATTGCACATGGCGAATTTTCAAAAATGGAAGGAACTAGAATAACGATTAGTTAAAAACCTGACAAAAGACTCAACCTTTGAAAAAAATATGTCAAAGGAAATTCAGCATTGGAGGAGTTCACACTGAGTGGACGTGTTTTTTTCCGCTCAGTGTTTAATTAAATTAAATAAATTCGTTTGTGTGTGTATGTTTGTGGCTTAAGCTCTGGAATTTCAGATGAGTAGCGTTATTATATTATATTATATTTTATATTAAATTATATTATATTATATATTGCATTATATATTCAGGTTTTTGTGTTTATATTATAGTGGATGTGCATATATCGTATTTGTGTGTCAGTTTGCATCGTGTATACATTGCCAGTAACGGTATTGGTATATACATCAATTTCATTATCACACACAAACACACACATTATTTTCCGTTGCAAACGATTGAATGCGACACGAAGGTTTTTGTTTTGTTTCGTTTCACGAGCCAATCCCATAATTCGATCTTCATATATTTCCCTTTCCTCTGGATGATTTCTATATTTTATTTTATGTATCAAAATAAACATATCAAGTGAGGGGAATTTTTGGAGATTTTGAATTGTAACGCGTTCACTGCATGTGTCTTTGTGTCTTTTATATACATCATTTGTGGAAAACACAAATATTGATGTCCGGAAACATTTGCATAAAAAAAATTTTTGTTAAATTTTATATAGCACGTTATTTTGTTGTGGTTTCTTCTTTATTCAAATTTTTCTATTATGTATTAACATGCTGCAACGGTTGCCTTAGTCAAATAAATTCTAAATATTTGACTATGTATTTCCCTTGCCATAAGCAAATAAACAATGTCTTGTAAATAAATAAACTTAGCAATAGTGGACAATAGTAAATAATAATAATTTATAGTTTAGGTTAAGCCAAAAGAAAATCACGTCTCATATGTCGTCAAACTAGCTTTATACAGAGTCATTAGAATAAAAGATCATAAATAACCTAGGTTAAAAATATCTTAGTTTAGTCCAATTATATGTTTGTATTGGGTCCGGGTCAAAATGCCGCGTTTTAAAATGTCGCGTTTTAAAATGTCGCGTTTCAAAATGTCGCGTTTCAAAATGCCGCGAGGTACAAATTTGAGGGCGATAACCATAATAAAAGTACGTTTTTAATATTTTTCTAATTTCAAATATCGAACCCCTTTTCAGATAATTGACCATTTCTTATAAAAGTATTTTTTCAGTTTTATCACTAAATTAGACATTAAAGATAAATGTTTTTACTATATGAAATTTGGAAAAACCAGCAATAAAACAGCGCATTATAAATTTAAAACGTAATTTTTTCAGATCGGAGAATAAATACAATGTACCAAAGAGGCAGTTTGATGATGTAATAAAAGTAACATTTTTATGATTTCAAAATTTTGACAAACTCCTTTGTTTCATTTATCGATCTTTAAATAAGGGTTAAAAAACAACAGCACATCAAGGTATATATAAATAACAATTTCCATTACTCTGGGTATCAGTTTGTTAATGAATTGCAAAGTAGCAGGATATAAATAAATCGATTAATTTTCATAAGTTGGTGAAACTAAATTTCATAAAAATATATAAGTTAAAAAATATCAAAGAAAATATTAATTATAATAGAAAATTAAATAAGTAATATAGTACGAGAAGCATTAAAGTAATATTGCACCCAAATGGAGGATAAGGAGATTTATTCGGGACAGCTGATTGAGTTGACAATATCTCAGAAAAATTCTAAAATCCTAATTTTAAATGGATTTAGTTACACTTCCGATGCCCGCAGGAATAAATGGAGATGTACAAAGCGACAAAATAGAGTTTTGAAATGCTCTTGCAATTTGAGAGCCGAAGAAATAGATGGAAAATTCTATTTACAAAAATTGTGGAATTCCCATAATCACTCTCCTGATCCTGAAACGTTACCAGTACTAAATGTCATAAATAGTATTAAAGATATAGCAAGCACTTCAAGCAATTTACCTTGCCAAATACTACAATCAAAGATTGCAAAACTTCCTGAGAATGTAGGTGGTTGCCTACCTTCTAAGGCCGCCTTAACCCAAATCATCAAACGTGAGCAACGAAAATTAATAGTGGACAAGGAGCCAGTATCACTGGCATTCGATATACCAGAAAGGTTTCTCCAAATTGATGGAGAGCAATTTGTATACGGGGATATCAAAGAGGGCGATAATCGGATAATTATTTTTACTATCAAAAATAATTTAACCAAGCTTCGCGATGCAGAGTTTTGGATGATGGACGGTACATTCAAAGTTGTACCAAAATTATTTTATCAACTTTATACTGTGCATTGCAGTATCGCGCCTCATAAAACAGTACACCCAATGGTGTACGCTTTAATGAGCGGCAAATCTTCGGCAATATACAATAAATTGTTTACAACTCTACAAGAGAGTGCAATAAGAGTTGGTATCAGTTTAGCACCAAAATTGGTAATAACTGATTTTGAAAAAGCAGCAATCAGCAACATTCCGAGTGTCTTTGAGAGAGTCAACGTCAAGGGTTGCAATTTTCACTTCATGCAGAACATATATAGACACATCCAAAAAATTGGTTGGCAAGTGCGGTATGGCACAGATATAGAGTTTGCCATGAAGGTAAGACAGGTCGCTGCTTTATGTTTCCTGGAACCTGAAGAGATACCGGAATGGTTCAAGGATATTAAAGAAGAACTAGGCGCAGAATTTGAACCGCTAACCAATTGGATGGATGAAAACTATGTTTCCGGCAAAAATAATAGAACACCATTATTTCCACCGAGTTTATGGAGCATCAGTGAACAAAATAAGAATAAAATACCCCGCACACAGAACTATGCAGAATCGTTCCATAATTATTTTAATGTTGTAATTGGTCGGCCGCATATTAGTGTTTACCACTTAATAGACGAACTTAAAAAGCAAACAAAAATTACAAGTGCCGAAATAGAAAAATTAACAAGGGGAAATCTTCCACCTAAAAAAAACAAAAAATTTATTTTAAAAGAAAAAAGGATTGAGTTGATTTTATCTAAAAAAAAAGAATTCAGCAAATTTGGATTTTTGAAAGCAATTGCAGGAAATATTTCTTTTTAATTTTATTATTAAATATTAGTTTTAAATTAATTTTTTGATTTAGATATTAAGTTTATGATGATGGACTTCAAAATTTTGAAGGTTCAACTTCAAAATTTTCCTTTCTCAATATATATGAGGTAATATAGTTTATAATTCAGATTTATTTTAAACTATTTTATTTTCTAATATTATTTGTGTTTAGAATGAATTCATTCCAAAAGCAACGAACGAGAGCACGTATAATTCGTTTGAATGCGGATGACCTTTTTAGCTTCGACCATGCACCAGATTACATAATTAATTCGTTCTTCGATAATTGTACATACAAGAAACGTTTAACTGTTGTCACATTTTGCTTCGTAAATGGCATACAATATGATGATTTGTTGAAACTAATCCGATGGAAAGATGTTACAAAATTTGATTACCGTAAAGTGCAAAAACTGTGGTCTGACAGTTCTCGAGAACCATACAAATCAAAGTGGTTCGCGTATAATTGCCATTTGGAAAGGGTTATTTATTTAAATGGTGCACTAAAATAATATTATATATATACAAATATATATAATAATTATATATCTAAATACATATGTACAAAATTTGATTAATAATAAACAAGAATTCTTAAAAAATGTTTCAATTTGGATTAAATTGTGTATCCGATATCAACTTCCGATTTATAAGGACTTAACTTTAACATTTTAGTGAAGGAATATATTGTTTTTATACAACTCACGTATATTCGCAATTTTTCCGCATTTCCCGTAGTTTTTCCGGGTTGGTGTATAAGGCAAATATTCTTATAATATTTTTCTTCATCTATGTACTCGGAAAATTTTCGGAAAATGCGGGAAAATTTTCCGAACATTTTCCGATTTTTCTAAAATTTTGTACATAGATGAAGAAAAATAAACTAAAAATATTTCCCATATACACCAACCCGGAAAAACTACGGAAAATCCGGAAAAACTGTGATTTTCCATTTCCACTCGGAAAATTTTCCCGAAAATTAATGTTGGAAAATCACCATATTTTTCTGAGTCATTATCGTTCATCTGTATACAAAATTTTAGGAAAATCGGAAAATTTTGTACCACGAGGCATTTTGAAAAGCGACATTTTAAAACGCGACATTTTAAAACGCGACATTTTGTACCACGCGACATTTTGTACCTTGCGGCATTTTGAAACGCGACATTTTAAAACGCGACATTTTGTACCTCGCGGCATTTTGTACCTCGCGGCATTTTAAAACGCGACATTTTGAAACGCGACATTTTGTACCTCGCGGCATTTTGTACCTCGCGGCATTTTGAAATGCGACATTTTAAAACGCGACATTTTGTACTTCGCGGCATTTTGAAACGCGGTATTTTAAAACGCGACATTTTAAAATGCGGCATTTTGAACGGTTCCCATCGTGTTTGTGTGAGTCAGTTTGCATCGTGTATACATTGCCAGTAACGGTATTGGTATATACATCAATTTCATTGTCACACACAAACACACACATTATTTTCCGTTGCAAACGATTGAATGCGACACGAAGGTTTTTGTTTTGTTTCGTTTCACGAGCCAATCCCATAATTCGATCTTCATATATTTCCCTTTCCTCTGGATGATTTCTATATTTTGTTTTATGTATCAAAATAAACATATCAAGTGAGGGGAATTTTTGGAGATTTTGAATTGTAACGCGTTCACTGCATGTGTATTTGTGTCTTTTATATACATCATTTGTGGAAAACACAAAGATTGATGTCCGGAAACATTTGCATAAAAAAATTTTTGTTAAATTTTATATAGCACGTTATTTTGTTGTGGTTTCTTCTTTATTCAAATTTTTCTATTATGTATTAACATGCTGCAACGGTTGCATTAGTCAAATAAATTCTAAATATTTTACTATGTATTTCCCTTGCCATAAGCAAATAAACAATGTCTTGTAAATAAATAAACTTAGCAATAGTTAACAATAGTAAATAATAATAATTTAGAGTTTAGGTTAAGCCAAAAGAAAATCACGTCTCATATGTCGTCAAACTAGCTTTATACAGAGTCATTAGAATAAAAGATCATAAATAACCTAGGTTAAAAATATCTTAGTTTAGTCCAATTATATGTTTGTATTAGTTTATAAGATAAATTTTTGAAATATAAAAAAAATCCCCTTCCCTTTTGTTTTATATATTTTGCTTATATAATATATAGATCAATACCATTGCAATGCGTATACGGGCAATCAATGCATGTATAGAATAGATACATACAGGTTTGATCTTGTTTATATTTGTGTACATATAATCAATGCGTTAATATAAAATATCAATGCTTACAGTGTTGGTTAGATAATTTTGTTTGTTTTTGTTTTGTATTTTGTGCAGGTGTTCACTTGCACGTGAAAAAGAACAAAACATTTTAAAAATATATATTTATACATAAATATCGGTACATACAGCAAACCTTTCATATCGATGGATTTACTATTCAAAAGTTTTGAAAATGATGTTTTCGTATCTTATATCAAATTTGAAATAGACTATATCTATAAGACTATTGAGGTTTTAATGTAGTGCCATGTATATTAATGGTAGAATTGACTGAAGATTGTTTTAATACGATCATTACCACTATACGATCATTATATTGACGATAATATATACGATCAGTAAATATCCTGTTTGTTGGCGAGATTTGAATTGGCTAAAATGTTGAAGTTCGATTTAGCCGATGCTTGTTCATATATTAGGAAAGTGGTGTTTTTTCATCGATATCATCATATACTTCTGACATTTTAGAAGAGAATTGTCTTAAGTTAGAGCACTCTCTTTGACATAATGGTAAGTCAGATATAAGTGGATCGGAATTATTTGATGAGCTTAAAACATTTTCAACGTTAAATTTTCTAAACCTACCACCAATCGAAACATTGAATTACATCTTCAATAAGAAAATAGAATCATTATTTCCTAACAGCTTGATAGCTCTGAAAATTTTATTAACTATACCTGTAAATGTAGCTTCAGGCGAACGAAACTTTTTTAAATTAAAAATTATAAAAAATTATCTTCGAACCACAATGGCACAAGACAGATAAGTAGAATTGGCTATGATATCAATTGAAAGCGAATTACTTCAATATTTGGATTATAATGATTTAATAGATGATTTTGCTAAAAATAAAAGCTCGTCGAATTAACTTTTTACAATAATTAGTTAGCAAGTTTTCAAAGAGTCTCTTTGTTTTAATGTATTTTGCTTATGAGGATTAGGTTTCCTGGAGATACCTCGTTAAAAAAAATTCATTATAAATCTTACCTCTAGGGTAATGTGGAAACAGATTTTTATATAGGGCGCCATTTTCGAAAATTGCACCGAGTGAAAAATAGTCTATTGCCGGCCCTGATGGATTGGGTATTATAGGAACAAATTTTTAAATACAGTGAGAAGATTTTTTTTTATAGGTTATACCCGTAAAAAATAATAAATTATTTATTATAATAAAACGCTATAATTATAATATTATAATTAATGTTGTATCACTTTTGGCCTGTGGATAAATATGTTAAATGTGAATGTGATTTGTGCAACTATATCTTTGGGTTTTAGAATTATTGTGGAAATATCACTACTTTTGATGATCGTGATCGTCTTCGTTATCTACATTGATGTAGATCATCGTCCTCTGTGTTTAATTCCAAATTAAATCAAACTAGTTTAAGTTCCGTGTGGATTGGGGGGTCTACAAATAATTATATTAGATTAGGATTTACTTGTTTGTTCCCAACATATTTATCATTTTTGTTCTCTTTTAGTGTTTCAACAAATCGTTCAGCTTACCCAAGCGATATACTGTGGTAAGACAACGTTAAGATTCGATCTTTTCGGCAACGATATAAATTACTAAAATATTTACTCTTGAATTGAGTCCCGTTGTCGGTTACTCAAATTTTCAGTTTACCAATTTGTGAAGCAACGACGTTAGAGCAGTAGTGAACGTTGGAAACATTGAAAAGTAATACGAGATATCACTTCCATTAGAAGTTCGCGAAAAAGGACATGAAACTAGACAATAATTGTGATGTTATTATCAATTTTTAGCTAGTATGACTCGACTGGCGACTATTGCAGTTTTAAAAATGTGTTTTGTACATCTATGCAACTGCCGTAAAATAAGATTTCGGCATCGTGAGGAGGTAATGTTCTTGTCACAAAATATAATTCAACCACACAATCATTCTTCAGTGGTTAATCGATAGTATGTCATTGTCTAGACGAATTAAAAATATTAAATAGTTTATATTTGGGTCTCATTTGAGTCGATGAGACATAATACTAACTTGTATGATATTGATATAATATGTCGAGGAAGTCATATATTTTGAATGTTGAATTCAATATACGGTATAATGGAAATTTCGTAACCATATCATTAGCAGCGATACTTCATAATGATATGGTTAAACGAAACAGAAATATTTTAAAAATGTTAATAACTATTGGAGCTCTTACTCGGAAAGCAAGAATTGCCATTTCGAGGTCTCGACGAAGGAGTTGATTCCTTACATATTGAAGTGTGTCACACAAGAAATATACTCTTGTGTATTGTGTGAATATTTGTTCTAAAAGATAAAAACGGACATAAGATGCATAATGTAGCATAATATAGGATAGGATATCAGATATGTAAAACTATTTATTTATTTAAATAGTTTCTCTTATAATCGAAATTAAATTAATTGGAACAGATTCCTGAACCATAAGTTAATCAATTTTCTTTCAAAGTTTGTATTTATCTTTTAAAAAGGATAGGCGTTGTGTGGATCTTCACACCGAGTGACGCTCGGTGTTTCTTTAATTAAATTAAATTAAATAAATGCGTTTGGTGTGTGTATGTGTGGTTGAAAATGATTACAGATGAGTATCATTATTATATTATATTATTATATAACATTTCATTATATATTATTACATTATATTATATTTTACTATATTATATTCAATTTATTCTTATTTCTCCCTTACATACTATAATATAACGTTTTTTGTCTTTGTATTCTATATACATCATTTTCATATAAAATCACAGTATACCGTTGGAATCGATTGCATACGACGTGTGTTTCGTTTTGTCTCGTTTGGTGACCCCATCCGATAATTTACTCTTCTAATAATTCTAAACTTCTGACTAAATAAACGTTATATACTTCCCTTTCCTTTAAACGATTTTTAATATTTTGTTTTATGTATATATCAAAGCATACAGTAGAAGAGATTTTGGAGATTTAAAATTTAACGCGATCACTGCCATTGTGCGATCGTTGTAATGGCAACTATATATAGATTCAATGTAATTGGCGATGAACAAATTTGATGTAAATTTGCACAAATTAGGGCTGGTTCAATGGATTTAGTTATAACAATTTTACGAATTTTTTGTAATATATTTCAATTTATATAAATGTAAAATTATACAATATTAATTAATTTGGTTTTAATAACTTTTAATTGCCTTTTATAATTTTTATGTTCGCTTTTAAAGATCGCTTATAGTAATTTTTATATTCGCTATGTTCGCTTTTGAAGGTCGCTTTTAATAATAAAATTTATTTTACAATGATTGAAAAAACCCAAATGTTCACTAGGTTTCTTGAATGACATCTATATTAATATAATTATACTAACTAGTAACTATTTTAAATGAGATTCAATATTTAGCAGGGACACCTAATGGAGAATAGAATGAATGCTTAATATTAACTGATCTACTATTGTGTTACATCAATGAGTACTAACTATTTTATCGACAGTCAACAAACTGTCAAAATAATAAAATAATTGAATATTGATGGAATTGACAATGACTAAGAATAAATATTTGTTTATATTCATTCTTAAGTTATGTTTAATATTGTAAATTATGTTTACATATAAGATAAGTTTTTAAATATATTATTATTATTTTATGACAAATTTTATTATAATTCATCTCTTTTAATTTAGATAAATTGATACTTTTATCATTTTTACATTTTATTTTTATAAACGTTGGTATTATGTATTGTATGTGTTGTATATACATCATTATTTGATGTTGAAAACGCAAATGCATACATAACAGTCTACAGTTGAATGTCTTAGGTATTCATTTTATGTATATAACATATTTTTCGTTTGTTTTTTATTTTTATTTCATATTTTGTGCAGGTGTTATATACATATAACACCTGCAGAAGAAAAAAAATTTATATAAATATCTTTCGGTGCATACAGTAAAACCTTCCATATTGATGGTTTTGCTATTCAAAAGTTTTGAAAATGATGCTTTCATATTTGTATCTTATATCAAATTTGTACTAAGATTATATCTATAAGACTATTGAGGTTTTAATGTAGTGCCATGTATATTAACAGTAGAAGGGATTGAAGATTGTTTTAATACGATCACTACCATTGTACGATCATTATGTTGACGCTAATACATATAACCAGTAACTTTACTATTTGTTAGTGAGATTTAAGTTGGCTAAAATGTTGAAGTTCGATTTAGCAGATACTTGTTCATATCTTCCAGACTTTCATTCATAGGAATAGGATCCTTGAACACTTATATGATCTACAAGCTCCAATAAGTTGGAAACCCGGGTATTCAGTTTATATAACGAGCAAAGCTAGACTATTACTTAGAATGTTTGTTTCTTATGTTCAAATTGGGTTGAATTATTAGAAAATAGATTTTTTATATTATGACTGTATTCATTCAGTTGATAAGATTAAAGAATGATTGTTTTATTTCATGAAGAAAACGTTATGCATTAATTCTCTGAGCTTTGTATTTTATTTATTTAGTGAAAATAATAATACGATGCACAATTTTGTAGCCTAATTTTATATAAAAAAACTAAACAAATATTAGCATAAGGTGACATATTTTCTTCTACGGAGTCATCGAGATCAAACCTCTAAATAATCTCCGTATTCAACTTTTCTTAATGACAAGGTCATTTTTATTATTAATTTCAACAAATCATGGATAATCTCATAAAGAGATACACCTCTAGATTCGAATGATGCATTAACTAATTCAGAATGTATTAACAGTTCACCCAAAAATGACAGCTGTAAGTATCACACTGCTTCACTTAGATTTAACAGTTTCAATATATGAGAGATATCTGAAGATTCAAAAAACATGTTCGAATCAACAAAACCGACAACCTGATAACAGCTTATAGGATAAAGGTTATAGGCATACGACAGTTGGCGCCATATTACGGCAGGCATCAACGACATTCAAGCAAATAAGATGGATCTTACTCTGAAGGTTAAGTAAGCCCTCTTTGGCCAATGCCGAAAGGAGTATATAGACCAAAAGAAAGTAACAAATTGACAAAGAGGAACATAGCGGCCAGCAAGTGGCTAATCTTATAGACGATATTTTAACCGTAATGATATAGACAAATTCTTGGTGTAGTATGACAACTGATAAGATTTGGATATCCAAATCTTTATATATATAACGTTAGTCGTAATGTTTACATAGAAAATGTACGAGTACACTTAGAAAATACGTAAACGAACTTAAAACATGAACAGTCTTTTTTAATTGGAAGCTTCAAAATACTAAACTACATATAGTCAAGTAAATTATATACAGTGGCTAGAGAGTATAACGTCTGAAAAATCGAGCTAAATTCATTAATATAGTCAGATGATCTTTTCTATTCAGCTCAGTAAATGTAGTTTAGTATCCAAAGACCTTTCGCAAAAAACTAAACTGAAAAAATTCCATCACATATCGAAGTGACTAAGTTTCAGGAGTACCATATTAGAGCTTTCTAAAGCATGACGACATTTACTTTAAAACAAAATCGCGGAATCAATAATATAACCAATATACCAAAACGATACATCGTTCGATAATCTAATCTTGATACGATCACCAATTAAATGGAAACGTTCGATCAAATACAATCCACATTTTAACAAGAATAAAATACTTAAATTAAAGCTAATTAATTAATAAAATTTATATTTACACCTAATCAGCTGCACCCGCGTCTTCCCGATGTTGGTTAATTTTCTGTATGATCCGCCTCTGCTACACACTGCATCACTACATATTTCAGGTTTTGTACTTCGTCTGCATACACCGTATATAATATCAATATCTCAGCATTGTTATGTTGAAACCATGTGGTTTGTCCACAAACGCCACATATATCACTATCACACACCACAGCATTATTATGAATCTGGTTCGACCAAGCGTCGTTTATATATCTTATAGACACTTATAATTTATTTTAGCACATTGTGTTCATTTTAGTTCACTTCGAATAGTACACTTAACATTTTTTATACTAACATTTCGATGTGCATTGAACTTAACTATCCTAAACCAGATAGAACTAGAGCCTTTAAGGTTTACACACCATGATTGTATTAATTATAATTTAACATTTGAGTTAATTCTTAAATTATTTAATTTTATTCAGCACGCATCTAAAGACGATGCTACCTTCTTGACGACTGTTCTAATTATAGTTTATATTTTTTTTTCTGCGAACATAAACGAACGAGAAATGTTTGAAAAGATAAAAATTGACCTGAATGCTTGAAATAAACAAAACATTTGAAGGTTCCTCCCCTACAGTAAAAATATTCTTTTGTATGCGATATAATGGGAAACCTACAAAACGAGTTTTATGGCGTTAGCTGGGTTTTATTATTCCTTCCATGTATTCTAGTCGATATTTATATGTCGAACAATAAATTTTTTTATTATATATCTACGCGAAACCCTTTGAGTTATAAACCCAACTATAAATGAAATCGCAATATGAGTCATTCGTTAGAGTAAATATTCTACAGTGAAACTACATTTAACGAAATGTGCGACACACATGGGATATATAATTTTTCTATGTTGTATATTTCCTCTGTGTTTGAAGCGAGAAGTTGAACATGACGTCGCACATCGAAAACCTAAAATATTTGTTGATTTTATCACATATACGTAAGAGAGAGAGAGAGAGTAGGAAAAAAACCGATGTAATTTTCATGACCTAAAGTTATATCGGTCGTTATAGTCTAATTCGTAAGCTTCACCAATCAGCCAGTTAGCTAAATTTTAGATTCGATCAATCGACGTAATCGATAGTTTACCTGTGAACATCTGTTTGTACAAGATAAATTTGTAAAATCAAAAACGTGTGACGGACAGACCCTCCTTAGAAAGAGGATTTCAAACTCTCTTAATGAAGATTATCTTGCAACAAATTATTTAGGAAATTATTGTCATTTCTTTTTATTATGATAATATGGTATGGTTAAATTATGTATGGAACAAAATATCGGCTAAATGGCCGCCGTGACCTCGGCGGGAGCCGTCGGGTTCCAAAATTTCAATGACGCTTAGGCAAAATTGAAGTTCTATGGCGTTTTTGTTTTGCGGTTTTTACAGGCCATTACCGGCCCGTACCGTGTCAACAATCTGACTCCATCGGTTTTGATTACGAGCAAGCTCTTCAAACCGTTGTAGGCAGATCGCTCTCTACGCCGTGGAGCCATCGTCGCCGACAGCGACCTATTCGCCTACCGAAAGGCGGTTCTCCCTTAAAGGTTCACTGTATCATTCGGTTCGGATCAGCACGCAGAACGTGTCCGAGCCAGCGTACTCGCTGTCCTTTAATTTCATGCACGATATCAGGAATTTGCATTAAATTCCTAATCTCGTGATTGAAAAGAACTCAGTATGTGCCATCGACGTCGCGTTTTGGGACATATATCACACGCATGATTCTTCTCTCGAATGTTAGAAGCCATCTTTTTTACTCATCCGTCAAGGTCAAACTATCACATCCATACATGACAACGGGTCTGATCAACACTCTGTACAGTTTCAGCTTATCCGTATTTGAAAGATATTTTGATTTCAGCAGTGTTCGTACAGGATACAAAGCCCGATTGCCAGCGGCAAGGTGGAGCTTGATATCCTCACCCACTCTATTATCGTGAGTGATGAGAGATCCAAGATACTTGAATCTCATTACTCCTTCAAACGTGTGATTACCACTACTGAAATCAATTGCGTCTTGGTCTCTAAAACCCGAGATTAGATATTTGGTTTTGGAATCGTTGATTTTGAGACCAACGGAAGCTGAACACTGTTCCAGTGGATCAAGTATCTATTTCACTCCGTTGCCATTTAATCCAATCACACAGATATCATCTGCATATGCAAGAAGTTGATTGGATTGTCGGAAAAAGATATTGTCCTGAGGTGTTGCACTTTTACGAAGGATGTATTCCAACATAAGATTAAAAAGTATCGGGGACAGCGCATCTCCTTGTCGAACACCAGAAGTAATTGCAAAAATTCTCGATAGCCTGTTCTCAACTTTGACACAGCATTGTGACTGCGTTAATGTCATTTTACACAGATGTACATATTTTTTTGGTATTCCTAAATATTCAAGCGCATACCATAGCCTCTCTCGATTGATCGAGTCATAGGCTTGCTTGAAATCTAGGAATACCTGGTGTACATCGCAAGATGTTTCGTAGTACTTGGAAAGAATCAGCCGTACCGAAAAAACTTAATCAGTGACTGACCGATTTGGACGGAATCCTCCTTGGTAGTCATCGACAATTTCCTCCGCTAGAGGAGTAATTCTTCCCAAGATAATGTATGACAGTAACTTATATGCTGTGCAAAGGAGAGCTATACCGCGATAAATCTCGCATTTCAAGCGATCACCTTTCTTGAAAATTGGGCATAACGCGGCCACTTTCCATTCTTCGGGCATAACTTCATTTCGCCATACCAATCGAACAAGGTCGAACAGACAGTTCCACAAAGTTAGCCCTCCGAATATCAAGGGCTCTGAATTAATGCAATCAACTCCTGATGAACGATTTCTCTTTAATTTCCGCATGGCCATTGTGTATTCCTCATAGGATGGATCCTCAATGAACATCTCCGCGGTTTGTATTTGAGGGTATTCAAACACAGCTTGTGATACATGTGGAACATTAAGTAGATCAGAAAAAAGTTTACGCCATGTATCGAGTACCGCATCGACGTTAACACAGAGGTTTCCATCCTGGTCCCGAATGGCAGTTGACCGATATCTTAAGGTATGGTGCAATTCGGTGATTCCTTTAAAGAAACCACGCGAATTGTGCTCATTGCTGAGTTGTTGTGGGACCTAAGCCTTCCACCATTCTCACTTCTTCAGTCTACAAATTCGTTTAGCTGTCCTCCTAGCAAGAACTGCTTTGTTTTTCCATGCGATTGTAAACCGAGTCTTCGCTTCATTATAGGCTATATTTCGTTGCTCAACAGCAAGACGACACTCATCATCAAACCAATCATTTTTGGGCTTAGTTTTCACTATACCGAGAGTTTGCTGGGCAGTATCGACAACCGAGATTTTCAATACTTCCCAGACACTGTTCACATCATCAGATTGGTAGTTGGATCGTAAAATGCTATTGCTGACAAGATCTTGATATTTTCGTTGCGTTTCTTCATTTATCAGACCTTCACAGGAGAATCGCGTTTTATATTCTCCTGTCCTCCCTGACTTGTACGAAAATTTCCATCGTAGCTTTGCAGCAACCATAAAATGGTCACTGCCTACGAATTTTGTTGACGACCGATACGATCTCACGTCTTGAACAACCCGAGCCCGGTCTTTTGAAATCAACACATGGTCAATTTGGCTTCTGGATGTTTTACGTGGATGTGTCCAGGTTTCCAAATGGATGTTTTTGTGGGGAAAGAATGTACTTGCCACTTGGAGATCATGTGCGATCGCAAAGTACATCATTATTTCCCCATTTTCGGTCGCAGTTTCGTGTCGGGAGTACGGACCTATATTATTACATAAGTCGGTCTGATTTCTGCCAGCTCTAGCATTAAAGTCACCAATCACCAATCAGATATCGTGTTCAGGTATAGAGCCCATCAGATTATCCAAATTATTGTAAAATGAGTCTTTCTCTTGGGGTTGGCTTACATCAGTGGGCGCATGTATACATACAATTGACAGGTTGGCTCGACTGCTGAAAGTCCAAGACAGCCTTTTTTATCTGTGGCCCAATGAGAAATCCAACCCCAAGATTTCCGAGGTCATCTCCAGTGTGTAGCAACGTATAGCCTTGGGACACATGGTCTCCACTTTTAGGCCATCGAGTTTCTTGGAGAGCTTCGAGTTCCAGCCGATACTCTTTCATGCATGTGATAAGGCCGTCCAACGCGCCAGGTTTTCTTAATGACTGCACGTTCCACGTGCCGATCCTCAATCTCGTGTCCGGGTACGGGGGTTCGTTTTTTTTGTTGTTCTATGCCGTTAATGTGCCGAATTATCTCATCCTTTAGCTCTTGAATTGTTAGTGGCTTGTTGACGTAGTTCTTGAGTCAATTGTATCTTATATCAACGACGAGCGTGATAGGTGCACTTGTTGGGCGCACGACGACGAGTTGAGGTGGACTGCTCTTCAGCCACACTATCGCGACCAGCAGCAATATTTTCTACAGTACGGTTTTTTAAAATCTCCTACAGAAATGGTTTGCTCAACTTTTTGTGCGATTTTTCCGATTGTACGCACATTTGGACGATTAAATTGACCGAAAAATTAACGAAGTGCACGCTATGCATTTTGATTTGAACGCCCATTTTAGGTTAGGTTCACATTCAACGTCGGCCCTTAAAATTTAACCACCTTTTCCAAATGAAGATAAGCTGGAAATTGCTGATCAAACCCGTTCTTTCGAGACAAAATTCATGCGGTAGACTTATAAGGGGTCAAAACGCGTCGGTTAGGAAATACATCGAAATCAAAACAGACTAGCTCTGAGATGTTCTGCGTGCGCTGACCCCGAGTCATCTTTTGGTAAGCGAATTTATTGCTATCATCATAAGATCTCTACGGTGCAGAGAACGGTTTGGCATTATCTAGTTGTTTAAAAACAACAACGTTGTGGTTTGCGATCGAAGCCTACCGTATAGTGATTCTCAATTACATCCAACTGTGGAAGTTAGGGTTGTTTATAACTGATAATCATTTATGCTTAAAGTAAACTACATTGCTGATCTCTAAATTTTAAGGTAAAGATTACTTATTTTAAAGATATTTGCTATTGATGATAACCGGATTTTTCCTATTCACGTCTCACTGACAATATACTGAGTAACTTCGGAATTTTTTAAGTGTCTGTCTGTGTCTATCTCTGCAGTCTGTTTTGAGGCTCAAGGCACTCCCAACTCTTTTGTGATTCGCTTATTTACATCCTTCTTAATGCTATTACATATAGTCATATCGAGGACGTACGGCTGTAGTTCCGATTTACGTAAAACCATCTGCACAACTTCTAACCTCTGGATCTGAAATAGATGAGAACCAGTAAAATGCGACATCCAGATCTGCTTGTTCTTTCGGGTGAAGACGTAAATATCTGCAATATTCAAAACGCATTCCGTTCATTTATGATGAATAATATTATGATTCCACATCACTGATCTCAAAAATTCTATAATACTAGCAATAAATAATATTATTACTGTCGCATTACAATTTGATAGCTAAACATTTCATATCATCTTAAAGAATCAGCATCATTTTTATTCGTTTCTTAATAGCGCAACAATCCAACAACAAAACATCTTAGCAACATATAAGAGACAATAAAATACGGGACTGTTAAATTAATACGAATCCTAATAATCTTATTTTATTCTCGAGCGATCAATAAAATTAGGATAACACCAAACTCTCGTAATTGCAGATATATAACTTTTGTTTGTTGCCATTACAATATTGTGATTATGTTTTTGAATAAAATTTATTGTCCTATTAAAAAGAAATATTAAAAGATCATTTCCGCTGTATACAGTTTAAGATGGAAACCTTGAATCAATCTACTTTGTTCATTATTATTAAGGAAAAGTCTAATCATTAAAACCAGCACTTTACGAAACAAAAGCTTTAGGGGCTGTCTTAACTGACTAGAGTCATTTTTTAGAAGCAATGTATCAACGAGATATAGGGGAGAGTAGCTGACATCAAATGTATGGAGATGCAAATGCTCCACTAGTTGAAGCAATTAGTATCTTCAGGATCATAGCGCGTTCACTAGACTGGGCTATCTGACTTTACTGGGAGGTATTATTTTTAGCTCCCCGAGTTCAATCGCTTCGGCTAGCATCGTTTTCCTCCGAGTCATTGCTGGCCTTCCGACTTTCCTTTTTTCCATGTGGATTTAATTTTAATGATATTCGTGTTATGTCATTTGGGGGGTCTTTCTCGCAAACTTTGGTTTGTTTGCCTCAGAAGCCCTTTATGTTTGTTTTGATCTGACCAGAAGCATTTTATTGTTCTCAGGCGTTTTTGTATTTTGCTCTGAATGGGTTTCCATGTTTTACAGACACATTGCACAATCATAGCTTTGTTTTTCTCTACAGGACCGATACAATTCAATCCTTTTGAAGGATGTGGAATTTATTTTTGGTTTCTACATTACAACCGAGGAGGGATGCGAATTTCTCAACCTCTTCTATTGAGTGGTATTTATGGTCTTCATTTAATACCATTTAGAGATGTATAGTGTCGAGTTTGCTATTACGTTAGTACACTAGAGGAGATAATACGCACAGTTTTTCCTTATTGCTCACGAATTGAAGAAATTTTTACTTTGCTTCCATCATCCCGATACAACTCTTTGATTCGTTCAATTATTTGCTTCGGTATGCCTATTTTGAAAAATGCATTTTTGATTGCGTTTCGACTGATTGATTCAAATGCTCGTTTGATGTCTATGAATAGAAGGTTCAGTGGTGGAGGCTACTCGTTTAGTTGTTGCATGATGATACGTGTATAGTCTTGATATGATCTCTACAGATCTTTCCTGGTTTCAAGCCTCAGTTCGTTCCGTTCTTAATTATTATTGATTCATTAGGTTGTTCGCTCAAGAATTATCATCGCTAATCTTTTTTTGTGCTGTTAAGGAGTGAGATACCCGCAGTACTGGCATTATCTTAGGTCGCCGTTCTTCGTGATTGTTATGTTTAAACCCTCTTTCCATTCGGCGGAATTGTTTCGGTATTCCACATACTTCAACTAATAGTGGTGCAAAAATTCCGACAGTAAATGTGTGTCACCTTTGAATAATTTAGCTGGTATATATTATCTGTACCAGCGTCCTTGTTATACTTGCGATCTGGAAGTTTGTAGTCCGGTTTCCAACTGTCCTCAAATTATTCTTTTCATCTTGTGTACTGAAAGTATATAGATACTATATGAACAAGGTTTCATATTGGTTAACTCATCAACAAACTTTCAACCAACACCAACAAATGATAATTGGTCGATATCATTGACGTATTGTTGCCAAAATCTACGCAGGCTCTCACGTAACTATTATTAGTGGAACTTGTGTAAAATGCATATAGTTGATCGGCTAGGTCGTAGTTGATCGGCTAGGTTCACAAAATTGTCAGATGTAAAGGTACGTTTTGGCAAAAAACAAACATTAGCTGATCCTGCCATTTCCACCAACAATTTATCCACAAAGAGTTCATCTAAGTTAGCTTTAAGTAAAAGATTGAGAGAGTCCAAAGACAGTACGTTAAGGATAGTAATTTTGTTAACGATTTTATTAGACCTTAACGCGTCAGTAATTTAGCTCGATCGATTTCAATCACAGAGCTACAAAATGCTTCAAGATGTCATATTGTTCTTTGTGGCCTGCAGGTATTTCTACAGATTTTGGCCACTACGAACGAAGTTCAAATATTTAAATTTAAACTCATTGAATTCTATCAGTCGATGAAGTATCTTTATTCATTAACTATATCTAACCTATAATCACCCAGATATTACAAGCAAGCTCTTGTAGAATACCTATATGAGTTAGTTATATAAAGAGAGGGAGAGATAAGACAACCACAATGTATTCTCATGGGGAACAACCCGGTATTACAATAAACGTTATCCATCAGACCTGGAAAGCTAGATAGGATTCAATGGAACTCTAACATTCAATGGACCGCAATCATGTATTAATTTGAGGTCAAAATGGTTATCAGAAATTAATAACAAGTGCCACAAATACATAATACATCAACCATTGGCAAATCGAACAGGGAGGTGAAAAATGGAAAATCTGACCACTCACAGATAAATTAGCACATTGAAAATTTCACGTTACTTGATAGACGCGTCTGAACCATAAAATGATTTCTGAATAGCAAGAACACACAAGAATTGAAATAATGTACAAAGAGATTTCGATTTAAAAATTGAGAAACAGATCTGGCAACCTCCAAATGGGGTAAACATGGAAGTATTCCAACACTTGGAGGGTTAGGACGAAATTAGGTCCTACCTTAATGGCAGATGAAGCACAAACCATATCCACCAACAGAGTGGAAGAATAAAACTGTCATCACTAAATAAAGATGAACTATGCCTCTGGAAGATACATTAAAGAAGCTGACAACTGCAAAAATTCCAAAAAAATTACCTGATAAAATGCCAGAACTGATGGGGTATATCCTTTTTCAATTGAAGCTTAGCAATGATCATCCTAGTAACGAATAATCTGGTTTGAGTTCTGAGATGACTTCCGCCAATCATATGAACCCATTAATATTGAGTTAAGTTCAGCAAGAGAGTTCACAAGTAAATCTAATATTCGTGAACTTTGAACGGCCATTTGACACAAGACACATTGATGTGATACAGTAAGCTGCGACACCTAGAAGGTAACTGAATGAAGTATAGACTTTTGAACTGAAAATGAGCAAGCGCACATGAATTACAAATAACGAAGGTTTTTGGAATAAGACCCAGAAATCGGCAAAAAGGGTGTAAATCATAGCAATAAATGGTCATGTCAATAGTAGACCTATGGTTTTAAAATTGAAGTAATTCAACTTATAATTATTTTCGAGCTAATAGTTTGTTTCCAATCGACCAACCGCTAGTACCCGCTAGTAGTTCGTTGTGTGTCTTTACTAAATAATGCATAATAAATTTAGCAAAGACACGCAACGAACTACTATCGGTTCACTAGCGGGTACTAGCGGTTGGTCGATTGGAAAGCATAGTTAGTAATACCCGCTAGTAATTCGTGCTAGCTAGTAATTCGTTGCGTATCTTTGCTAAATAATCCATAGTAAATTCGAAGTACTAGCGGAATACGCACCGAAGTAGTAGCGGTTCACTAGCGGGTACTAGCGGTTCGTCCATTGGAAAGCAGGTATTAGTTGCTTTCCAATCGACCAACCGCTAGTACCCGCTAGTGAACCGATAGTAGTTCGTTGCGTGTCTTTACTAAATTTACAATAGATTTAGTAAAGACATGCAACGAATTTTTTTTTTTTTTAGTTTTTTCACTAAGACGCATGTTATGAGCTGACAGCCAGTGGGATAATAGATCTAAGTCGTGATTGATTGAAATAACATTTTGCTGAAAGTTTGAATTAGCATAACCTAACGAGAGGTCGTCAGCGAATGCAATAATAGAACCGAAGAAACGTTGTCTAAAGATTCCATTTATGTACACTAGGAATAATAAAGGTCCCAGGACAGAGCCCTGGGGAACCCCAACCTTGATCGGTAAATTTTTGCTCAGATGGCTGTTTACTCTCACACACTGGCTGCGCCCATGTAAATACGATTGAAGCCATTTACAAATAACGCCCCGAATGCCATATGACGATAGTTTCCTTATCAGCAGACTATGGTCAACCCTATCAAACGCCTTAGTCATGTCCACGAACAGGGCCGAGACTTTAAGCCCCAGGTCGATAGAATTTGTGACAACCTTCAAGAATGTCAAGAGAGCCATTTCAGTACTTTTTTTGCTCTAAAACCAAATTGTGAATCAGAGAAAATTAATTTTGCATTCAAGAAGTCCATAATTCTTCTTTTCATGGTTTTTTCTAATATTTTAGAGAAAACTGACAAAAGAGAAATTGGGCGATAATTATTCAAGCACGTTTTATCATTTTTCTTGTAGATTGGTATAACTACTGCATTCTTTAATGAAGCAGGGAAGACACTTGATTTCACACTTAAATTGAAAATATGCGCCAGAACATCTACCAGATAGCAAGCTATTTTCTTGATGACGATATTAGTTACACCATCTAAATCGGGTGACGAAGAGTTTTTCAGCGTATTAATTAAACCATACAACTCTCCAGGGGTAACTGGTGATAAGAAAAAACTATTAATTGGATTGTTATTTTCAAATAGGATACTTTCAAGATCAGCAGAAGGTGAAAAAGTAGTAGGACTACCATTATCACCAACGCTAGTAAAAAATTCGTTGAATTTGTTTGAAATATCATACGCGTCAGTAATATTTGTTTCTGTTTCGTCTACATTAATACACGCTTTATCTGTTTGCCCACAAATGATTTCATTGACTAATCTCCAATTTTTACGAGCATCTTTGGCATTTTCTTGAAAGCGTATGGTGTAATATTGTTTCTTGGTAGTTGTGATTTTTTGATTAACTAACTCGCAAAGTTTCACACTATAACTATTCAGTCTCAGATTAGACGGATGTTTTTTCGAAAGCCGGCAAAACTTGTTTCTTTTACGTAACAAGCCAAGCAAATAATCATTCATCCAATGTTTTAGTTTAACAGAACAATTTGAATTTTGTGGAATAGTTGAATTATTGAGATGGTCCCAAAAACTTTCATAAATTTATCAAAAGCATAAGATGCATTTGAACAAGCATAAACCAACTCCCATTCTTCGACAAGCAATAAATTTCTCAATTTGCCATAATCGGTACGATTATGCGATAATTTGGAATTCACAGTTGTTTCTCTAGTTATTGTCTTTGAAACGACTTCAAATGAAATCAAACAATGATCAGTGATTTTTAAATTTTGAACTGTTCCTAAAACTTCACGAAATGATGTCAATTCTAAATAGGACATTGTCAATACAAGTCGCAGACGTATCAGTAATACGAGTTGGTTCAGATACCAAATTGACGAGGCCATTATTCGATAACAGCATCAAGAATTGGTCAACCAAAGCATTTTTCAGCAAACAGATCAAAATTGAAGTCGCCTACAATAAACAAATTGGCATGCGTCAAATCGTTAAGGAGTACAGAAAATTCTTCGAAGAAATCTGATATATTTGTAAACCCAAAACGAAAGATACAAACAAATGTCATTTTTTTCGAATACAAATAAAATTGAATAACTACAGCATCAAATGTACGGAAATTGAAAGCGAGTTGAGTGCAATTCAATTTATTGCTAGCGTATATAGCAACTCCACCCGACCGTATATTACTGTTACCATTAAGAAAAAGGTTATAACCATTTACCTCATAGTCCAGATATTGTTCATTATAAATCCACACCTCCAAAAGTCCAATAATCATTGGCCTCTCCCGCAAAGAATCCACATAAGCGAATAATTTATCCGAGTTTCTCCTCAAACTTCTTATATTCTGGTAGATAAAATTAATTTTCTTTGATCGAATAACCGTAATTAACTTTAAATGAAAATATAAACAAGTGACCCATTATGTCCTTCACATTAAAATAACAATCCATTTCAGCTAAAATACAACACAGCAATACTATAAACATTGCAAAATACAGATTTTTTCAGAAATCGGTTCACTAGCGGGTACTAGCGGTTGGTCGATTGGAAAGCAACTATTATGACAGAGTAATTTTACAAAGCTTACTGTAGCACCTGTATAAATTTCTTTAAATCCTTTCCACTAACAACAGGTTGGCCATTTATTGGTTTAAATTTTAACCACTGGTTATTTCGGATCTGACAATACTTATGTCATTCTACTCTGTCACAAAATTCAGTACATTATCTCCACTGAACGAAATGAGTCGATTAACGCTTGAGCAACTTAGCGATTTATTGGAAATTTATTTCCAAAACAAAATTGGTCGGAATTTTCGGACGAAGCTCATTTTCATTTTGGTGGGTACGTTAATAAGCAAATTTGCCGTATTTGGGGCTCAGAAAACCCACACGTGGTCTTACAGAAGCCAATGCACCCATTACGAGTGACTGTTTCATTTGCCAACATTCATTTGAAAATGACGACGGCGCAACCGTTATGCATCATGATAACCGATTTTTTGCGCCTGCTCTTCATGGTATTGTAGTAAACAATTTTTGTTTTTAACAGGATGGTGCCATTGGCCACACATTCCATGCCACTATCGCCAAAATGGTGATGTCAATATGCCGACAAGAAGCTGCGTTTTAACACCAGTTGACTATTTTCTACCAGTGGGCGCCGTTAAAGACATGTGTTATGCCGACAAACCTGAGGCAATTGATTTTTTATCCCTCAGCTACGCGGTCATCAAGATTTCTATTATAACAGAAGCTTCAATGGCTCATTCGTATATGGTAGATCCGCATTCTTCGAAGTATTTTGTATTATTCTTAAAACTTAAAGTTAAAATAAGAAAGAAGACACAAAAAAATACTGTAATTAAATCTCAAGTGGGATGAAATATAATATTTTGAAATGTTTTTTTTCCCATTCGGCGAAAAGCAGTTCTTGTGATTGTTTGTTGTTGTCGTTGGGTATATGATTTTATGTACGGCTAGAATCTTATTATTGTATAGTAAAAATAATCTCTCAACTAATAAATTTAATACAGTTTTTATTACATCACTTGTTTATAAGTACAATAATCGTTGCTATATAATTATAATGGTTATTGTTATAATTTTTTTGACTTAAATAAAATTAAAACTTCCAATTTCAAGCATCCTACTGCTAATTTAATAACATGCTGGCTTCCAGTTTTTATTGCTCGAATAAATTTTATATTTTTATTAATTTATTCAATTGTTTCAGAGGAATCAATTGAGTAGATTAAGTCTTCCGATGCTATGGACATTTATAGGATATAGATAATTTGGTATATAACAAAACTGTACAGTCAAAAGTACCAGTCACGCATAATTTGCAACCTTATTCAATGCATTGGTAGCTGACTCTAAGATTCATTGCACCAATCATTCGTTAGTCCAAACTACACCAGGTGGTGGACCTAACCTTGTGCCCAAATTAAGAACGTCAAATGGTATAAACTGATGATCGAATCTTATGTTCTGTGCAGGAAGACAATATGCATATGAACATAGGAATTCTAACAACGACTAAAGAAAAGATAGTGTCTTTCAAATAAAACCAAGACTTAATGTTAGACGAGTCTGACGACCAGTTCCACGTAATAATATATACAGAAACACTTAAAGATTGAGAAATGGAAGCGCTATCCCTCCTCAATAGTATATTAAGCAACAACCTTTCCGGGACGGTTATCATCCAGGATCAACTCGGGATATAAAAAACGAACAGACTTGATTCAACCTGGAAGAAGCTGTAAAGATCACATAAACTCATCACTATATTTACCATTCCTGAACACACACTTGCTTCTATCAATAGATGCTTAGTATGACAGACACTGTACGAAACGTGTATTCCGAAAAAATACTTGATTGAGGAAATGTAGAGGGACGTCTTACAAGGTTGTGTACACCCTCTACTCCTGCTCATAATTGCACTCGACGGTATGTTTACAAGCACCTAAACAATAAGGCACTTATCTAGCAGACAAACTAAACCGAAATTTAGTGCGAAATTAAGAAACAAATCTGGAGATGGATATGACATATAAGAAGTTGAGTCCTAAAATATAACAAAGATTTCATTAGAGTGGAATCAACCCAAAAAAGACAGTATCGAAAGGGCCACAATGATCTGGAAAGGAAAGAGGGTGAAAGCGTTTGTCCTGAGAAGGCGGATTCTTTTGGGTAGACATTGATTTTGATTTGTTTGTAAATACTAAAGACAAACTGCTTAGTGTACCTATATTGCTTTCGGGAACTGGTTTGTGTTTTGTTTGAGTTTTTATGTTTATTCACAGATCTCGAGTGATAAGGAGGTAAAGCTCTACGAACTTTTTCAAAACTGTTTGAATTTAAAATAAAAAAATTTCAAAACGATTCTCCACACCCAATTTATAAATATCACATCTTCTTAACATCTTAACAAAACTGAGATTAAAGTTAAGGATTATCAATTTATCACGTTTGTGAAAATATGCCGTATGTCGGAACCTCACAGCAAAATTTTGTGATTGATCCTGATTAGCATACTGTACTAACAGAATGATCCCGAGACCCACTCTATTAAGTGAATTGAATTATTATTAAAGCGCCCTAGAAGCGAAAATATAACGTATAACGTTCCTAAAGGATCATCACACTAAATAGAGCTCCATAAGAAACATTTTAACAAGATCTGTCACTGTATATTTTGTACAGCAATGGCAAAACCACAAAATATTTTCGATATAGTTCGATTTGGTGACTTTAGTTCGTAAGTGAACTAAGTGAGACAATATAATTAGTATCAATGCAACAATTTTATCACAATAAATGCATTGGAAAACGTCGTGCTTCCTATAAGTAAGCGCAATCTAGACCAACTAACTAAATTCTTCGGTTATTTCCCGTCAAAATTAATGCTGAACTGGGAATGTGAGCATACCAAAGATATGGTATACTATGAAATTTGATTAAATCGATGAGAACATTTTATCTTTTAGTTCGGAGGAATATAAACTACAAATCTTCCTTAAAATTCTATGAATGCAAAATTCCAGATTCTACATTTTGACAGCGACTATACTTAGTGAATTTCTTTGAAAAATTCAAATCCATCTGTCATGAAAATAAAACTATGCCCTGTCTTTAATTTATTTGGCCGATCTAGATAAAGGTAAGGCATACTCGCTTGTGAGGCATTATGAGATCTCCAAAACTAATTATCTAGAGGCATTATATAAATTATCTTAAAGATAAAACCCAAGGCGACCCAAGTTTAGTAAGTTCATCGAGCAGTCAAACGTGAAGTCAGCTATAGTTCCTACAATATAATAAACTTCCAAAGAGGGGATTCGAAGCTTAAGAGCGTTGAGTGGAAATGGTGGGTCAAAACACACTTGGTCATATAGTGCAAAATCTGGACAATTATGCAGAAAATGAATGGGCTCCAGTCACAACAGAACTTAAATATAACTAATAATGCTCTTCGACTTTCTCAGTAAGCTAGTGGAAATCGAGGATGTCTCGATTAATACTTTAAGGATGTACTTGAAGTTCATACTGTGCGATACGTTCATTCGTGACGCTACTATCGCTGGTGAATTACAAGGACTTATCGAAATATCGATTTTATTAATTAATTGTGGAGTGAGATAATTTGCGATTTGTTTGAGTTGCTCTCTGTACGCCACATTACTCCTCCGCAAGTAAATTTCTATCTCCAGTTGATTATGATTATCTATGCCGTAATGCGTTGCGGTACCTAAATCCGCCCTCTTAGTGACTAGGCTTGTTGCGATATAAAACCTGACTTCATGCTGTATTTGTGGGTGCCCGCATTGGCCCGTCTTATTGAGTTTGGCTTTGTTCCAGCATGAAACGAATTTCCTGGAAATATCTGCGCCTTGAGAAAGTGCGAAACGGACTACCACGTATTGAGAGAGAAGGCAGAAATGCCACTGCGGGAAGTTGGTTTTGCCGTGTAAAGGTTAGGCAAGAGGTAGGATGAAATTATCGGGAGGTTGTGTCAGAAGATATTGACGTGTTGTTCCCTAAACAGGGCTGTTGGGGTCACTAACGATTTCACGTCGGGATCACCAATGAAGCGTATAGCTTAAGATCGAGTTTGGAACGGCACAGATTCAACATCGAAAACTTATAAAGGCACGTTAATCACGAGCCAAACTTACAAAATAATACTGTCGAGATTACTGGTCGGGAAAATTTAAGAGCACCTTGGAACTCCAAAGATTGTAAATGGATTTAATGACAACTAGGCCATATAACTGAAATCGACGTTAGCAAACAAAATGATGTAGTATGATACGTCAGCGAAATGTTCAGACGATGTTGCTCTTTGAACGAGAAAATGATTGGCCGTATATTTTGACAACATCACTATACGTAATAGTTGGGATATATTCAAGCGAATCCATGAACAATTTTGAAAGTGGTAAAAAATAGAAAATTTGACACCGCTTCAATCTCGGTAGAATAATTTGAAATTCGGATTTGGGAAGATTTACTATAATTACTGTTTTAAGGAACAGCGTTTGGAACTCGCACACTATCAATCGCAACGCAACGCTTCGGAAATGTTTAGCTATACTCTATACAACAATTAATTAGTAATTAAACAAGGTAAACTACAATAGGTAAAATAATACGAGTAAATAATTAGTTATACTTTTATTAGGAGATATCGTACACATTTCCATTCAAATGAACAAATTAATTCCATTAGCGAAATGGTACAGTATGTTATGCTGAGTAAATAAAATTTACATCAATTAAAAACTTTGGGTTTTTTTTTTATTATTTTTCATGAAAAGTTTTAAACCCAAAGTTTTTCCATTTAAACATTGGAAACTTTCTCTATTCCACCAAATCGTATATTATTCTATCTCATAATGCACTTTGCTTGTACATCGTATATATTTGGAAGATACTTAAAATCATGGCAAAAAACTCGTTAGCGTATTACCTTTAGCGGAATTTCTTAGTGTAAATATGTTAATTTAAACTAATATTTTGGTTTGGTATTTAATGAACAGTGGTCCAGGATGGTAAGTAATTTACTATTAGCGTAGGTAAGGTTATAGTGGCTCCTTGTTATGTCCAATTAAACCGGCGACGGCCCGTTGTTCACTACAATTTTTTTTCATTCATATCTTGGCCATGTACTCTTTTCAGAATTACCATCTGCGCATTGAATAGTTCCATTCCAATTTGTATAGTATTATAGCTAAAAATTTGTATAGTATTATGGCTATAATAAGCCTTAATTAAAACACTGACACCGTATCGAATAAGAGTTTCACCATATAATTCTGAAATAATATTAGTAGACCGAACTATTCATGGAGAAAATGAGGAGCAATAAAATTTTAAATGACGTTCAGGAAATTAAGGCAAGTGACTCTTCAAAGCGTTAATATATATATATATATATATATATATATATATATATATATATATATATATATATATATATATATATATATATATATATATATATGATGATTCTCGATAACCTAAGTGAGTGGAGGGATTGAAATATCGCTGGACAATAAAGAATTTTCCTTTTTTTTTGTTTGTTTTTTTTTTGTAGTGTTATCTGTCATTTAGGCTATATTGGCCCATTGTGACGTCCCACTATATTACTTTACGTTCCGGCTATAGGTCCGATTTTTCGAAGAACCCATCTGCACATTGCATAGCTCCATGTCAGCCTGTAGTACTGACCTGGAAGATAGGACGGCACACGGATTCTAACCTCAACTGGGTCTCAAATGAGTTCATTCGCACCACCGATCGTTTACCGCCCAAACGATCGATGGATACAATCCCTTTTCGCATCCTGTCTCTATCGGGATTCGAACTCGGTACCTCCCGCCTCACGCCGCAGCATTTTTACTACTGTACAACCTGGGTGGTCAGAATTTTTCTTGGCAGCATTTCTTAACATTGAAGGATACATTTTGTCTAGTAATTTAGTGCCATGCTTAGATAAACTACTTGTGGAGATATTGACATTTAATTTAATAGTCTACACCGCAGTGAGGAGAGAAACAGAGGAGGTTGTTATATGTGATCTTTATATTCTATACACAGAATCAATTAATGACCTTGAAGATAAGGGATGTATGTGCCTTGATTTTGACGACTGACTGATATGGAAGCATTCGGTTTGAAAAGGGATGAGTCATCAAAACCTGAGTCACGAGAAAAAAACTAGTATACAATCACTTATGTAGTCGAATGACCATGATTAACTGTGTGTGTTAAATCTGATTGATTCAACATTGAACTCTATAATCTTGAAACTCAAGACGAATAAATCCTTAAGAGTAAATGCTTTATTAGAGATATAAGATTATGTGTCCAATGTGAACTTAATTTGAACAAGTACGACCGATTTCTTCAGATGAAGATTCTAGAACAGAAACAATTGTTAGCTGAGAGAAATTTTGAATAATTGAATTGGGATCGACCCATCAATCAGAAGTGTGCAGTTCATAACTCAGGCTTTAATACCACATTTTCCTGGTTTAAACTTTAAAATGCACTTGTAAATTTGAACTATACTCCCTCTGAACGCTAGTGCACTGGTGGATTGTTTAACAATACATAGTTTCTCAGAACCATAAGCGAATATTGATTCGTTATGCCAAAATGTATCAAATGCATGTGCTACATCCAAAAAGGACATTAGAACATATTCTTTACTGCCCAGGTGGCGCAGTGGGTAAAGCTGGGGCAGTTGGAACGGAATGCACTGGGTTCAAATCCCGATAGGGGCAGGATGCAAAAGGAATTTTTCACCATGAGATTACGATCGGTGGTTTGAATGAACACAACTATGACCTCCTGTTGGAGTGCAGAACTTATGGGCCGACCCATCTTCCATGTCAGCACTATAGGCTAGCATGGAGCTATGCAATGTGCAGATGGTAAAGAAAATTGGACCTATAACCGTACGTCATCGAATTGGCTGTCATGGCGTAAAAGTAAGGACGTAAATAAGCGAACCGCGAACAAGTAAGGAATGCCTTGAGCCCTCAAAACAGATTTGAGATAAAAGAAATTGTCCTTCTCCACAAAAGAGAATTTGATAATATTTACAATCATGAGCACTTATGCCCTATAATTTTATGTTTACTTCAGATTCGAATTGTTAGTTTATTAGAATCAACTGCTTTTCTAGTTTATTCAAAAAGCTCCCAGATGGTTGGAAGTTTGCGACCATTAATACCATCCATTTTTGGTACATAACCAGTTCACAAGTACTTTCATCACTTCTCGATTAGTGTTCACTTCGGTTCGTTAAAGTTTACTAAACTCATCCTTATATTTGGGTATTGATCAGTTGGTGTCCCTAATGGAAGTCTTCTAAACTGATTCTTTTTTATTACCGTTGTGAATATTTAACGATGTCATCAGTTGAAGAGAATTGTTTTTTTCATTTGGCTCAAGCTTGACTCTCAGTTCCAAAATCAGTTTGTTCGTCAGTAAATCCAAAGCAGTTTTCAAATCGTTATCCAAAGCAGTTCAGTCTATGGAAAGAGTATGAAGATAAGGAGGATTAGAAGTGCTCAATAGTTTCCTCGACTCATTGTTCTAAGTTTACGTTGTTCAGTAAAATCTTCAGAGTACGCCTATCATAATTCGAGAACGACTAGGGTCCTACATGATTTATTGTTCCATAGAAAATTTTGGATATATAGGCGAAAAAAGTGAGGATGTCCCATTTATTCTGATGCAAACCACTAAAGGGATAGCTTAGATCTATCTCAAGAGACTACCGAAGAGTGGGCTTAGGTTACAAAAAAGTGGCAGCAGTGTCTGGTTATCTAGTAAAGTTTCGTTAAAACCTGTCAAGTCGATTAAAGTCAATTATACCCTCTCCAAAACAAGTTTCGATGAAACAATATGAATGTCAATCGCCTTTTGTTACGAAGATCTCTGCAAAACATCCCCTTTCCATAGAGTGCTGCTATTAAAATAATAGTAATATTCGCCTAAGAGGCAGTAGCGTACGTTTATCAAGGGATATGTATAGTTTAATTTCAGGATTAAGCATGCATAACCCGGCACCAGCCACAATAAAAAATTCTGATCCACCATTAAAGATTTTCATATCATCACCGGAGAGTGAATAATTTTCCGAAAACTTGATTTGACACCATTGTGTCCTACAACATTGGGCAGTTATGTGCCAGCCCACTTCCCTACTTATTTGATTGTGCCGCCAATAACTAAATTAATTGTCTTTCTCTCTCTCTCTCTCTTGTAGAGGAGCATTGCTGTATCTTCTGACCCAAACATCAAGTGGCAGCAGACCTACATTCATCTCAAAATTTGCATTGGGTGTGTTTTGCATAGCTCCCACAATACCCAGATAAACAAGCCTTTGGCTCAGAGGTTTCCCTCCAACTAAATGTTCTGGGCCATCAATTATGTTCGGGAAACGAGATTATGGCAAACCAGATTTTTTAGCTTGATATAGTTTACAAGATATTCCATCATCTAGAAACTTGTTGATTGAACATATTTGTTCATTTATTAAGTTCATGTATAGTGAAGGACATTCTAAAAAGAAATTATCAATTTTAACCATGTACAAGAACAACCATTTTCGATAATTAAAACCGAAACTTCCGATATCGAAAAAGCTCTAACTATAGCAACATCATATGATGGTAACTACACTAAATCATTCCAATTCAAAAGTGTTAAAAATAAAATAAAGCTTTTACATAAACTTTTAAAATGCTTTCAACCATAAATAAGATGATGTTAAAAACGACAAAACGTGATTCCGTTATTTTATTTTTCGTCTCAAAAACTTATCAGCATCCAGAATAGAGGATATGATTTGTTAAGCATGTATATGTGTAACATTCATACGTGATATGTTTCTGTATCGATGGGTTTCTATTACATCTGATTAGCCATAGGCATGATCAAAGCATATCCGGTTTGCTTGTCCAATGCGATTGACTTGTATAATGACGATTTTAAGAAACTGTCTGTCAATGATTTATAAAAAATTTCGTTATATAGACCAATCACGATTCAAGATGGGAAATAAATTTGGGAATCATAGGTGTGGCAGTAATCCAATCATCTATAGTTATAATTACAAAAAAAACTATTTCGTGTTTTTTTTTGTACTGCCTATGGCTTTTATTCTTGAATCTTAGGAAACTAACAATATGTAATCAAATCTTAAAGGCTAATATAATTTCAATTAATAAGACTTAACCTATGTTAGTATTCTTAATATTAATGTGCACTCGGTAAAATCTGAATTACCTATCTAGATCCAAAGGATCCAATTTTTTTAGTCGCCTATTTCTTGGCCTATTTAATAGTTCCCTGGCTAATTCGTTGGGATGACAAACAAGTTTTAACTGGTATTTTTTGCTGTACTGATGAATTGTATCGTTTGCGGTATCGATGAGTAAATCACGTCGAAGGTTTGCATTGCGTACATACCAGTACATACCCCACAACTGAATACCATATGTCCAGATGTGCTTAAGTATCATTTTGAACAGCAAGACCTTACAGTCTAGATTTAACTTTGAGTGTTTTCCAATTCACCAATTTAGTTTAACGCATTTTAATTTGATTTGTTGACGTTAGTTCAACTTCAATGTGTTTTTTCCACGTGAGTCTTCTATCTAAATGAAGTCCAAGATATTTAACACTTTCGTGTTGTGGGAGAGTGATGTTATTTAGTCTGACAGGACAGGTTAGTTTACGGAGTGTAAATGTGATGTGTGCCGATTTACGCTCGATGGCCTTAATTCTCCATTTTATTAGCCATTTTTCGATTTTGTCTAACTGTTCTTGTAGAATTCTTGTTGCTATCGTAGGATTTTGATGGGCAGCTAGGATTGCAGTATCATCCGTGAAGGTAGAGACTTTCACGTAATTTGAAGTTGGTAAGTCTGCTGTATAGATCAAGTACAACACTGGCCCCAGTACACTGCCTTGAGGTACTCCTGCATGAATATCATATAAATCTGTGAATGCAGTATTATATTTCACTAAAAATTTTCGATTGAGCAAATAATTTTCAATAACTTTACAGAAACTTGACGGTAATTGTGCTCGAACCTTATCGAAAGCTTGGGCTATATCTAGGAACGGTGCAGAGCAATATTTTTTTTGTTCAAGGGAGTTTCTGATTTCAGATACGACTCTGTGAACTTCTTCCACGGATCCGTGATCTTCTCTAAATCCAAATTGATGATCCGGTATGATTTTTTTCTTGTTCAAAAAGCTTTGAGATAGTTGGTAATAAGCTAATTGGGATTTCCGAAAAGCTTTGAGATAGTTGGTAATAAGCTAATTTTGCGATATGAGTTAATTTTTGTTTCATCTTTGCCAAGTTTTGGAATCATTATAATAACTGAAGTTTTCCAGATTTCTGGATAATGACATCATTTTACCACTTATAAGATCATGTCCGGGTGCCTTTTTTACATCGATGCTGTCCTTGATCGTTTGTTTGATATTGCGCCACTTGTATTTGATTGGCTTGCTTTCAGACGTGTCTGCAAAATATATTTGCTTTCTCTACATCACTTCTTGCCCATAGCTTCCGTCAGAGAGTCGTATTGGAGGGAATGAGAGTGTTGGTCGTTTCAGCTTACCTGTAGCTTTCCATAATGAGAAATCCGTTGCTTCAGTAGCTGTAAGTCCCTTGAGATAATGTTGAAGCTCTTCGTTATGTTTATTTAAAAAAGCGATTTTCACCGTTTTAGTCACTTTATTTAACCTTGATTTAAGAGTAGGTGATCTGTAGAGTTGCCATTGCCTGCGTATTGAGCGCTTCGTCATTAGTAGTTGTTGAATATTCGGAGAAAGTTTACGTTTCTTAAAATTAGCAGACTTGATCAGCGTAACATTAATCGGGGAAGCGATCTTAGCGGCTTGTTGTAGAATACTAGTTAGTTGTTGAACCGCTACGTCAATTTCATAGTTTTTCTTTAATGGAATATTTAACGAACACTTCCAGCTTATTTTAGACTTAAATAGAAACCAATTAGTATATTGATTCGTCAGGAATCTAGATGGTTCTAGTTGTAGAACCTGCGTGTTAAGAGTTATCAATATCGGAGAGTGATCAGACACATCGAAGCACGTTTCGGCCTTTACTAATGTTCTAGACATACCCTTTGTTACACAAACGTCAAGTAAATCGGGAATTTTTTGCCTGTCAGTTGGCCAGTAGGTTGGGTGGCCAGAAGATATGTGATCAATCTTTTCATTCATGGCCACAGTTGTTTTCTTTCGTAGAAGTTAATCTCGAACCCCATTTTCGTTAGCTTTGCGTTGTAGTCACCTCCTGCTATGAACTTATCTCCTAGAGTTCTAAAGTAATTCGCAAATTGTTCGCTCTTAATTGAGTGTCTCGGCGGGCAGTAAACCGCAGATATGATACATTTCCCTGTCCACTCTTCTAGACAGATGCTGGTTGCTTGGATATGTTCTTCCCTATATTTTTGGAGTTCTTGGTGATTTATTCTGTTTTTAATAAGAATAGCAGTTCCACCATGTAATTTTCCGCTAGGATGTTTAGTATCGTAGATACTGTATCCTGAGATCTTGAGGTAACTCGTATTTGTAAACTGAGTTTTGGAAATCAGCATAATATCGATATCGTTTTCAATAAGAAACTTTTGTACTTCAAGTTTATGTTGCGCTAGCCCATTGGCGTTCCATACAACTATCTTAATTGCATTCATTTTTGGTTTTTAATGAGAAGTTGCATGAGAGTATTCATGTTTTGAAGCATGAGACTCATCTGCATAAATTTGTTCATTGACTCATTGAGAGAACTGATCATGTTATAAATACCATGGTCATCGCTTGTTTTTGCATTAACTGAGTTGCCTCTGACAGCTTCTGCATAAGATATTTTAGGACTTGTGTTTGGAGATAATTCACTGTCGCTGGTTTGATTTTTAAATATGTGATCTAACTTTTGTTGTTCGACTCTTTGTCGTGGAGTCATTTTCTTGCTTAACTCCTTGTATACTACACAACCTCTATAGTTTGCAGTATGATTTTCTCCACAGTTACTACATTTTCTAACCTCTGGGTTTTTTTTATCCAGCTCACATTTGCTAGTTTCATGTAGGTTTCCGCATATAACACACACAGCTGGAAGTTTACAATAATTTCTTGAATGACCATATTCTTGGCAGTTATTTTTATATTCTTGGCGATTTTTCGATACAATAAGTATCTAACATCATAGATCGGATGATGGCCCTTAAATTTTATTGGCTCTGGTTCCAACTTAACTTTAAACAAAGGTAGTGGTTTTCTCTCGCGATTTATTATATTGATCACGCTTTTCACTTTAAAGTTCATAGTTTTTAGTCCTTCGCTAATTTCGTCTGGATGCACAGTGGACTCGATCCCTTTTATAACAACCGTGATTCCTTTCGCACTCTTCAATCTATAATCGTGTAGAAGAATTTTTGGTTTTTTTCTAAGATGGCTATAATTTTTGAATAGCCGTCAATATGTTTTGCTTGAATTCTGGTTTCATTAATATTGCCACGTTTGATTTGGGCAATAAAGAATTCACCGTTGGTTTCCGCGTTGAGTGCAGTTACCAATTGTTTCGTTGGTGCCTCTCTTAAATAAATCGTCGGAGGTCTCTCTTTAGGCTCTCTTTTTTTATCTTTACTGTAATCTTCCACACATAGAGCTTCGAACACTTTTTAGCTTAGACTTTAAAATAGCCTCTTCTGGAGATATGAGATTACGTTCCCGTTTGCACTAATGTTTGTTGACATTCATTGTCAAGGTTATTATTATGATTATTTTCCATTGTTTTATTGTTTATTTCACTCATATTGCTTACATTAATACTTGATGATTTTGCACTATTTTTATTATATTCTGGAATTACACATACTTTGTATTCTGAAAATACATGTGTTGACGATGCATTTGTTTTTTGAGCAGTAGCCGATGCACTTGAGTTATTTTCTGTAGATTTCACTATATTTAAATCTGATGTTGAGTTTGAAGAAGATTTTTTTGGAGAAAAAAGTCCCATCGTCACATTTTATACCGTGAGTAATCAACAACTTTTAATAAGCACACGTTTGTATGCGAAAAATAAACAAACACTGTACTTTTTTTATTATTTTAATTTAATTTAATTTTTTTTTTTTGCACTCCGATTTTCCATCCAAACAACACGGCGGTTAGACGCAGAATTCGTGGTTGAGGAAATGTTAATCCGTCGAAACTGATCCTCTGATTCTCATGGGACTTAATTCGGAAGAACGCGATTCGGATTCTGTATTATCACCATTATAAATCTTTTGAGCATTTTGGTTACATTCAATCTTATGTATCGAGGATCTCAAGTGACCATTTTACTCGAGGTATCTGTATATTATTAGCCATGATTTTCTAATGACTTCAGTGTTTAAATCTATATATTATTAGCCATGATTTCCTAATGACTCTTGGATAAGATATTGGTTCCGGTCATCAAGCGTATTTGTCCCGGACGGCCTCTAGATTTATCACACCGGCCGCTGCTTTGGATCAGAATTTTTTTGATGGCTACCTAAAGCTATAGTACCTAACTAGAATTGTGGTTGGATAGTGACTTTCACTATTTTAAGTTGTCCAGCGCGTCATATGTTACCTCCAGTTTCTATGTAGTCCTACTTTTGCTTTAATACTTCGTGATATGGATGAGAGTATTTGGTATAAAGTTTCTGTCATAGAACAACTGGGCCGATGGTTAAAACTGTGGCAATTGGAGCGGGAGGTACCGGATCTGAATTTCGATATAGGGGCAGGATGCAAAAGAGATTTCTCAATATCTGATTATGTTCGGTGTTGTATATGAACACATCTATAACCCCCTGTTGGAGTGCAGAATTCATGGATCAACTCATCTTCGAAGCTAGTTACTTTAGGTTGCTATGGAGCTATGCAATTGCGGCTGGCTCTACGTAAATCGGACCTTTACCTGTACGTCCTTGATTTGGCTACGAATGACGTAACGTAGGACAGTAAATAAACAAATCTCGAATGAGCTATGAGCCCCAAAACTGTTAACTTATACAAACAGACAGACAGCCAGATAGATAATTTTTGTTTTATTTACAAAGTCATAGCAGAATGTTTTAAGAAAATGGCAAAATTTTTTGTTTCTGTCAAACTTCCTCTCTCATTTAAAGCTATGCATATCCGATGACCAAATTTGTAACATATTGTACCGCTGGTTGATACTCTGGCCTATGTCATTACATGAGCTCATATAATCAACTGTTGATTTGAAAGAACATTTCTGAATTCTTTGTAAAGTTCTCCTCTGCTGTTTCCTGTCTCCGAAGTCTCATCCACCATATTGAATACAATAAGTATTTTCTTCAAGGTTCTCTTTCCATCGTCTAAAGTCCAGTGCCTTAAAGCTATTAATGGATTCATCCAATGAGTGCTAGAATAAAGTTGTTTGCTTTCTAGGTATGGTTGCGCTTCTTATCTTTTTGAAAATATTCGTGGTAATTTGCATCAATAACTGTAAGCGTTGCCAATTCAATAACCCTCTCAGATTTTGACATTAGCTCTCTCCAGTTAGGTTATCTACGACCGCAGTCTTCTTATCATCTCAGTCTACTTCAAGTGGTTCTTACACCCTATGTTATTACTATGGTAACGCAAAATAATGCATTTCCGCATGGTAGTACAGCTCCTCCGTACAATTAACAACGTTTGTCCCCGGGTCGGTACCAATGTTCTTTTGGACAGTTGGTTGTATACCAAATACTGCTCCTAATTTATCCTCTGCTTTGTTGTGTGTTTCTTTGTAATAATAGACTTCTAAGTATTCTACTGACTCAAATATACTGCTTTGGTAGTGTTACAAACCTGTTTGATCCGAACAGAATACAATTGTACTTCTCTGTAGAAATTAAATCTTTCCAGATAGATAGCCCTTTGATTTATATCCAAGGATCAGACTAACTAACCTCTACTCAAGTATTCAGTCATTTTCAGCGGATCTCATATCGAGCTTTAATCTGCTCCACATTCTGCTATTGTTAACTCGAAACATCGTTGGGGCTCATTGGCTGCTTTTTCTGGAATTATAAGTGTCTGGTTCCAATTTTCCAATTTGTGATAGAATCTTCATTCTATCACTTTATACGCTGTTTCGTTCTTAAATGTACAATCGATGGTGCGTCAATTTCTATCCTCCTGCTCTTCTCGAGTTATATTGTAGTGTTTGATATGCACAACGATTTCTATGTCAGTTACAAAGTCATGTAGTTCTTTGACATTTTGACTTCGGCATTTGAGCTCGGACTCTGAATCGAAAGAATTCTGAAGTTGAAACCTGGTTTAAGTCCTGCTACAAATCTATCTAACCACGTCAATTCATCGGTATTGATCCGAAATTATTATTTTTTTCGCACCACCAGTTGCTCCTACCGATGAACATTAAACAAAAATCAGACAACACACATTATATGGAATTAGGCGGCCTTGATCCACTCGCTCTTCCATTTCGATGGTTTTTCAATGGTTACTGTGAACACCAGCCTTTGGGTAGCGAAAATCACGATATATAAAGTAATAAATTACTTTGTGAATTGTGACCAAACCAAAGTGAGTCACTCGTAACAATTGTATATGATTTTTAAATGACATATCTGGTCCATGTTGCTCATCTCATAATAAGCTTTAACCCAAAAGAAGCTTTTATTATGAGTAATAAATTTCTTATATATTTAGTGCACTTACTACCTAATACAAATTATAAGTATTACATTAATAAACATGAATAAGCCCTATTGAACGTATTCTTAAAGTTAGCTGAAAGTTTTTCTTAAACTTTCATGTGGGAGTCCTTGATAATTCGATTTACTAAACCCATAGTGCAAACTTCTAATCTCTAAAGTGTTATTGCTGAATGAGAGCATATTTTATGCAGGTTGGCAATGGTTAGCACTGGAAATGTTTTGGGTGAAGTTTAAACTGATTTCCTGTCGTAACCATTGACATCTGTCGGCATTATCGACTGTTTAATTTTTTCATCTGGAAACTTTCGGCTAACTTTAACAGCACGTCTCGTACCATAAAATAAGAATGAATTAGTAAATGATCAATTTTATCAATTAATTAAGGGTCGTTCGTTGACCACACGTCTTAAACTATTGACTTTAGACAACTATTTTAAGGTTTCCACATCCAGTTAGTTTTCTTCCCCTCCAAGCATCTGTTATTATAATTATCATATTCACTAGAAGCTCGTTTAAAAGAAAACGGTTTCTTTAGGGCGTTGATCATTTCTGCTATTTGCTTGCAACTTTTGTCATTTACAATTATCTCACGCCGAATCAAATTGTTGTTCATAATTCGAAACATATCTGATATTTCGATCGTTTCCGTTTTTTTCAATGATTTTAACGTATGAATAAACTCCTGTATGAATAATGTCCCTCTTGCGGGATCCCGTAAACTGTAATTATTTGGTGTAGTTCCATAAATAAACACTAGATCTTTGTAAAACAAATCGGTGGGTGTTACTTCTATATTGAACTGAAACTCGGCTGAATCGAATGCTCCACTTGTTGAGGATACTGTTTGTGCCAAGTCATTGCCACGGCATGCCGATATAAAGAACATTTTCGGTTTACCAGCCAATATTTTAAATTGTTTTGGATGAAATTGATCAACCAAAATAGATAATTTATACGATCCATCGTTTGCATATAAATTGGTCGATGTTCCGTGTGTTAATATGAAAAACGATATGCTAGTTAACTGATTCCATTTAATGTTTTTCGTATTTGTCAGAATGGATCCCAAATTGGCTACAAGTTCAACACTTGGATCATTAAAAACTATATAATCGTAATAAATGTTTGGCAAAAGGGATGCCAATCCATCGACGTCACATTCTGAACCAAACCTGGTCGAAAGATGTGATTTAAACTCAACATTGTTTAGAATAATAGCTAGTCGGTCCCTCACAAACCAATCGCCAACGGTGGAGTTGTAATAAACCTGTAATATATACAATCTTATAAGTTTTATATTTAGATGCAACTCCTTAAATCTAAAGGAAATCTTTTAATTTTAAGACGGTAAGGTTGAACAGTAACCCATAGTGTAGTATTCGGCAAGTATGCTTACTCTTTGAGTTAACTAACACCTGCACTGTTTCCAGTTTATAGACAGAATTTATCCTTTTTTTTATCTCTACAATCTGTTATGGGCCTCGAGTCACTTCCAACTCTTTCGTGGTCCGCTTATTTACGTCCTTACCTTACGCCATTACAGTCAAATTGAGGACGTACGACTCGAGGTCTGATTTACGTAGAACTATTTGCACATTGCATGGCTCCATGACAGCTTATAGTACTGACTTGGAAGATGGGTTGGCCTATGAATTACACTCCAACAGGTGGTCATAGATGTGTTCATTCACACCACTGATCGTAATCGTATGGTGAAAAATCTCTTTTGCGTCCTGCTCCTATCGGGATTTGAATCCGGTATCTCCCACTCCAACTGCCACAGCTTTAACCACTGCGCCACCTGGGCGGTAATTTATCCTTTTCTCTAGGAAGTATATAAACTTCCACAGATTGAACATTCGGCGTAAAAGCATTTTAGTTCGACATTTAGAAACAAAGCGAACTATCTGCAGGAACGACATTGATAAGCATTATCAGATGGGGTTTAGAGTTCCCTATTGTACATGAGAGCGTTTATGCACCAGTAATAACATAAGCATAGAATTTTTTGCTATGACCTAGCTTTCAAAATTGCCTGGTTAAGTGTTGCAGCCATCTAAGCTAAACACTGGTTAAGATATAATAATATTTTCACCTTTAATGATAGTCAAGCATCCTATGAAAGGCTTCAATACCATTTTCTCCCGAAAGAGGTAGTTTTCATATCTGTTCAATTGATCCGGGAAAAGGAAAATTGACGAACCAGCTCTTCTGAATGGAAATGCTGCAGGATTCATGTTAGGTTTTGTTTTAGAAAAAAGCTGAAAGAAATCAATAAATGATAGATTGGTCCAGATCCGGACAGCTGATACCGCTTTGGTAACATTCTGTTCTGGTGGTTGTTACGAAATACTGCCCATAGATTTTATGAATGACCTCAGTGAGGCTAACGTTAGGTATATTCAAAGCTTTACCAAAACATTGATGGCTCAAGTTGTCCCGAAAGAAGCCCCTTGTCGTTAGATTACGAACCAGGATGTGTCTATCCCGGTTGATAAGCCAATACACTAAATACCTATCAGACAAAGGCAGATAAGCTGAAATTGTTGAGATATGTTTGGAATTACGGCCATGTTTGGAATTAAATTAAGTCTACCATACCCGATGAATCGATGAGTACAAGTGATGGCATAATCGTGTCAGTGTGTGGTTTAATTCCCAAAATGTGATGATAACACGAGATTTGGAATTTAATGCGGTTTCACTTTAGTCAAAAATTTCACCGATGTTTTTATTCACGGTAAAAGTCATCAATCGCAGTGAGTTAACTAACTATTTAGCGAGCAATTTTACCACTATTCCACGAATCTAAGCTGAAATCTGTATCTTTACTTTAATTTTGAATACACAAAAATATTACCAATTTTTTTTATTCACGGTTCATAATCAATCACAGTGGGTTAACTTACTATTTAGCAAGCAATAGTACCTCTATATAACGAATCTAAGCTATAATCTATATCTTTACTGTAAATTTGTTAACACGAGATTTGGAATTGAATGCAGGTTCACTATACTCAAAAAATTTACCGATGATTTAACGGTAAAAGACATCAATCACAGTAAATTAGCTAACTATTTAGAAAGCCAAAGTATCTTTGTGATTAAAGTAAATGTAATTTTGATAACACAAGATTTGGGATTGAATGCAGGTTCACTATATTCAAACACTTTACCGATGCTTTTTATATACGGTAAAAGGCATCAATAACAGTAGGCAAGCTAATTATATAGCAAGCAACTGTACCTCTATTCCACGAATCTCAGCTCAAATACTTATATATCACTTGCTATTAAAATTGCAATTGTTATCAACTGATTATATTATTCAATGATATTGATAACGTATTTCGAGGAGGGGGATAGACGTATCATATTAGCTTATTATAAGACATACATTAATATATGATAAGCTAAACGATAAAGAATAACTCAAACAATAAAAATTGTTTGCAATATTTTGAGATAAGAACAAAAAATACATAGCTACCTTTTTCAAATAATAGGGCGTTGTTAGAAAAAAAATAATTCCAAATAGACGCTGACTGTTTGTTCTGCTTATCAGTTTACAGTTAAATTCGTTTATAAATTTCGAAATTTCCATTCCATCTTGCTTTAGGTCACAAATTATATCGCTAAACGTTTTCCATATAACATCCTGAGGAACACTAGCGTTACCGTTTATGATCACTAAATCTTCGTACGCCTTGACTGGATAGGCAGCCATATCGTTCGGTACAAAGAACAGTTTTGTTTTGCCTTTCAATTGTTTAAACAGATTTGGATGAAATTGTGCGATGATCGCTAAATAATTGTACTTCAGTTTTTTTTTGTTCACATCCGTTGGCGAAAATATGAATAAAACACTGTCAATTTTGGTCCAATCGATTTGTTTAATCTTCTGCAATTTAGTCCGTATTTTGGATTCAGTAACTTTATGATAATCAAAATGTATAAAACCAAATCCAAGTTGTCTCAAAAACGGAAGCACATAATCAAACTCGGTTGAAAAGTTAAATAAAATCGCGAGACGTTTACTCGTCAGATCGAACTCAAAAACGTTGGGCATTTCACTGTTTAGGCACAAGTTAACTGTTCACTTTGAAACTGTTTAATCAAATGACACAGCTACACCTTACGCTACCTTATATAAACGTTTTATTAGATTATCGTGCGTTTTACTAGATTCGTTTATTAGTATACTTGAAAATATTACCTTATTCATAAAAACACTTTTATTTCGGTACTATACAGGTTTTAATGCAAGAGCACGTCAATAAGTTCATAATGAACGGAAAAAGCTCCGTTAAAAGCCGTTATAAGCCTTTTCAAATTCCATTAATGTAATAACTGGCGATGCGATCCAATACGGGTGTATCCTCGTCGTGCATTGTCTTGATGAATAGAGTATGGATCAGTATATGCAGTAATCTGGTTGATGCCAGACAAGTCGAGACAAAATCATTTAAAGTTGTAGCTTCTGGTCATATATTTGAAATACCCACAACCTCAGCAATCACCAACACTTGAACTTCTCTGATCATTCAACAACAAGTCATGAGTTTTATAGACTAGTCTGGTGACCTCAAAGCCGTTATCGCTTAAATTACCAAAAAGTCACTTTGAAAACTTTTATAACAAAACATTGGCAAATGACTGGTCAAGATGCAAAGACTAGGAACTACTCCCAGTGATGTTAAATAGGTTTGATATCATGTTTATAGGAAGATATTCTGAGCACCTCCAAAACTCGTCATCAACCACAGACTTACATCCTCCCAATCTTTTATAGAGGGCTTAATCTATCGCGATGAGAGAACCGTGTACACGCTCATCTGATAATACATGTTCACCTTTTTGGGATTTTCCGATTCTCTTCTTTCATTTCCATGTTTCGATATATTAAGTAATTGTTCCATCGATGGCGATTAATCTGTGAAACTTAACTAAACAGTCGATTTAAACTCTATTCCTTGTGAGCTGGCACATCACTTTTTGAGTGGCTTACTATATGCCTCTAGTACTATAATCTCATTTTGTTGTTCACTTCGTTGAAATCGATTTCATTTTCCAACTCGTACGGATATCGAACGGCAGTTGACTGTACCTTTCATTGTGTTACTGGTGTAAACGAATAAATTGGTACTTTTGGGACTGCTTTGAAAGAGTAAAAAGGGTTGATATAAGAGTACTTTGAAAAGATAAGTTGAACAAAGCTATTTGTCACGTTTACAAAGAGGCTTGTGCAAAGCTTAAAAGTTATCATAGGGTGTGTCACCCAAACAAAATAATTGAGATTACATGGTGAACAGACTATATTTAGCTTATCTTCAGTTATATCTGTATTACCAAAAATACTTGTAAACTGAACGTACCTATATATCAAACCAAGCATAAATTATATCTTATCGCTTTGCACTTATTGATTTGGCACGCACAATAACAACACCACAAACAAATATATTACGCAAATATTAGATAAGATCGTTTTCAATATCAAAACACAATAATTTTAACTTCTTCGAATTGTCAAACATTTAAAATTCAAGTACCCGTAAATAAATAAACAAAAACATTCATAGATTAGATGCCATACAGTCTATAATTTCACTATAACGAAATGACATGAACTACAATAAATTTTTTAGTAATGTTGGAGTAGACGTGCGGTGTACATGAACAACTTGTTAATTATTCGAATACTGTTCCAGAAGGCGCCACAATAGTAAATGTCATGTGTCAACACCTCATGTGTGTGTAGAAGCCATGGCCACAATTCTATGAATAACGCCTCAAATTGCTGCCACAACCACTATGTTTTCCAGACTTCACCCAATGCGACTACTTCCGGTTTTTCAAGTTGAAGAAATGACTTGTTGGAAAGAGATTCTCGATGCAACAAACGCCTATTTTGAATTAGGGTTGAGGAAATCTTATTATTCAGAAGGGATCCAAATATTGGAAAAACGTTGGACTAGGTGTATCGAGCTAAAATGCGACTACGTTGAAAACTAAATTTTTTTGGCCGAAAATATTATTCTTTGTTTTATTTTTACAGATGTCTGGTAAAACCTCACCCCTCGTTGATACCACAAACTATGAAACTCAAGACAAAAAATGTAAAATAATTTTATTTAGTCAGGTGAGTTACAAACTATTAAAGGATAGACAAATATTCTTCAGAGATCATTCGTTCTCAAATACGTAACAATTGTAACAATTGCGTCACGTTGGATATTTGAGATGCAGGAAATAAAAAAGCATTAAGTCAGCCCTCTCATCAAGGCATTCCCGAACCTAAAACGTCTCGTACCAGCTTGTACATGTAAAGTGTATGCAACCTCATCCACTTTTCAGATGTCCAGAATTTAAAAATCGAACATGCTGATATTTGTAACCGACAACATTATGTCTTTATTTTTAGTGAGAATTAAAACAGGTCGTTGTGGTTAATTTTGACAGTTAAACTTTGTACAATTGTAACAAATTTTATCACATATTAGTTCATTGACTAACCAGTTAATCCTCAACCAGTCTTCTTGTGTCGGTAGACTCACATATATTGAGCTTCTACCAAATTTAGCTACCGACGATATTTAGCTACTACCACAATATTTAGCTGTCAACAGACAGTGGTTAAATTTTATCAGGCACCATATAAAACAACAACTCGCGTTTTTCACTAAATAACATTTATAACCACTTGTGTCCCATTTTGGCCATTAAAAACTTTGAAGGAACCGCCAGAAAATCACCTTCATCTAAATAGCTGCACAAATAATATAAAATAAATTTTAAACTGTCGTGATCTGATATGTAACGAGTGATTCCGTACATTAATCCATCATCTAGACAGCCTGAATGAATTTTAATTTTACTGGATCACCAGTCACGTGAATATCAAACAATCCACTTTTAATGGACCTGAGCCCACCTTAGGAGTTACGTCTTCATATTTTAAAAGAAATATTGACTTTCACTTTGGTGTTTGGACCACGATTACGAGAAGAGGTGCGACAACCTCATCATTGGTCACCTTTCCAAAATCTTCGATAAATAAATCAGGAAAGATCTCAGTCCTTCTTAATACACGTTAGACATTCTCACGAGACATGTGATCAAAATGAAAATTCTGAACTACGCATACTGTGTGGAGGGGTAGAAAGGGAAACTATTCAGTATTTCTTGTGCTGGACGCTCTTCCATAGAGACTTAAAATCATATACGATTTAGGATCACGGTTCCGATCAACTGACGACTTTGAGGATACCGCAGATAGCTTCAACTTCATAAGAAGAAGAATCAAATTTCGGGACTGAGAATGTACGTCTGGGAGGGATATCAGAATGGGCCAATGGAGCCTGAGTAACATGGGAATGAAATATCTAAATACCATACTAGAGCAACTGTGGTTCAATCGACGTAAATGGAAGTTAAACTCTAAAGATTTTCCTTAATTATTTTCGCAACAAGACATCAGAATATTCCAAATCTAAATAGTCTAAGGTGATGAACCAATAAAATTATTGAAATAATTTGGAATCCGATTTCTCACGAAGATGGAAATTGTTTGTAGTCAACAGAAAGGCAATAACAGTCAAATCTATTCGAAGTACAACCCGTTGGTATGTAAACTTGCTACGTAGATGTTTAATCTCATTTGTCACCATTACCAGAAATATTAGCATTGAGTTGAACCAACTGGTATATATATTTATCTGGCGCATTGTATGTCAAACATAAAAACTCACTGGTAAAATATTATTATAATAATCATAATTTATGTCCACACTAAAACAAGACTAGATTAGGAGAAGAAACAGCTCAAATTTCGTTGGGACTGATCGAGAACTCCAGAAGCTCTAAGAAACACATAACTTATCTATCTAACAATCCTCTTATACCAGAATTTATTTTAGGAGAAGAGAATTTAGTTTCACTTCAGTTGGTATAGATAGTGGAAATCATTGTCAGAAGTTCTTAAAATTCTACTTGAGAAAGTTGGCAAGCCTCAACTTAATATTTATGGGGATAACAATCTTGACCACTAAACACGATAAATGGAGGTCGAACCGATTTACAAATTGTAGGTCTAACATACTTTCCGATGGAATAATCTTGGTCAACCACCCCAGAACCAAAGTCTGTTGATATCCCAAAACGTGAATTATACCAACACGATTTTAGAATAGCGGCATCATTGCAACAAAGACGCGAGTCCATTTAATATCCAAGTGTATGCAAAGTGACATACAAAACCATTCAGGATGTGACGGTATTACGCGTGTAAAATTGAGAACAAGTTTGTGATTCGAGGAATAAACTTAATTTCTAATCATAGCTAATCTCGGGCTTCCTTAATTCTATTAATTGGAGACATGTCGCAATATCTATGTCGCAATGTAAAACCTATTTTTACAACTTTGATTCATGTTAACGCGATTGAGTCGTAACACTGGGTATAATTACCCATTATGTAAAAATATGATGTTATCGGAAAACCGCAATCATCAAATTGTTGAAAAGTGTTTTTCACTTTATATAGTACCTAAATCTTTATGGGGATGAAACCACCTTTCAATATACGCTTTAGAGTAGAATAATAAGATTTTTGTGGTTATGTAAAGAAGCAGTAATAAACCCATAAAAATCCATAAATCTAGCTTCGAGAAATATTTGAATATTTTAACACCATTTCCCTCAATTTTCTAACCGAAACATTAATTTTTTATGACTACAACAATTATGTCAAAATTAATTGGTTTTGTCGTAGTAATTTTAGTGGGGTTTGAAGCCAACACAAATTCCAAATATCTAAATTGTATTTAATTAATTACTCATCAAGCTGTATAATTTGATTAAAGACTAGACAGCAAGACAAACTTGGGTTTGCTTATTTAGAAAAATCGACTACGTAAAGCCTATAAGTTCTGCATTCTAACAGGGACCAATATAGATACAAATCCCCGGTCTTAATCGAATTTTGGTAAATTGATTTTGCATCTAGCACTTTATCGGAATTTGAATCAAGGCCACTACAAATTAAAGTACCGCAGATTATAGGTCAAACACCTTACCAGTAGTTTCTAAGAGAAAAATAAATTATTGAAAGGGATGTACTATCACATAATATATATATACAGTGAGACCATTTAAAATTCGGACAAACGTAACATAAAATTATTCAATAAACTATTTACTATCGTAACGCCCAGTTTTCGCAGTGGTTAAAAAGCTTTGAAGTGGAGTGGGCGTTACCGGGTTCGAATCCCGATAGGGGTAGCATGCGAAAAGTGATGTTCACCATCGATCGTTTGGGTGGTGCGATCGGAAATGCGAATGAACTCATATGACACTCTTTTGAGCTTATAATCCATGTGCTGTCCCACCTTTCATGTCAGTACTATAGGCTGGCATGGAGCTATACAATGTGCAGATGATTTCTACGTAAAATCGGACCTTTAGCTGGAATGGCAGGTACTAGTGGGATGTCACAATGGGCCAATTGAATCTGAGTGACAAATAACAAAAAAAAAGTTCTGACTTTTGTCTGATATTTGCTTTACGGTTGCCCAAAGGTTTTGAACACACCACATCAGTCTCGAGACATAAACCCAATAGAGAATTTGTGGCACCTATTGCATGCGCAGACCTTTTGCAAACGTCATATTTCCAACAAGTTTTAATTGCAAAATATACTTCAGGAGAAATGGAACAAAATAAGACTAGAACTAACAAAAAACTAGTAAGTTCAATGCCAAAATAATAAAAATCTGTGATAAAGCAAAACGGGTGTGCAACAAAGTGCTAAAACATAAATATTGAAATAAAAATTTATAAAATATAAGCTAAAGCTGTCCCATGTCCGAATATTCAATTGTGATGAATTTGTGCCATGTTTTTTTAAATCAATTATTTTGTTAATTTATGAATCAATTTTTTTATTATAATTTACACCTCGTATTAGAGTAATAAATAAATAAACATATTCTTAATTTTAAGTTCGATATGATAGTAGATAATCTAATGAATAATTGTATGTTACGTTCGTCCGAATATTAAATGGTCTCACTGTATATATATATATATATATATATATATATATATATATATATATATATATATATATATATATATATATATATATATATATATTCAACTGTTGTCGACAAGCTTTTCACGCCGTTGCCATAAAAGATTAGGTTTTGCAATAAAACTGCAGATCACATCTTGAGAGACTGTTGCAAAATTAAGCTTAAGCGAGTACGACTACCATCGCGCATGTTACAAAGACCATAGCATAGGAGAAAAAGATAAAACTACCAAAAAAGCTTTCGGAGTAATATCGAAAGCTTGAAATAAAGTGACTAGAGATGGAGGATAGCTTAATCATTATGGCAATAGAATATGATAAATTAAAAAAAAACCATAAGGAAACAACAATAACAGCATTCCTAAGGTGAATGTTTACAAACGACAAGGAACAATTAGGCAGGTGCTATCCAATCAGTTTTAATACCTACGGTGGCTAACACACCGCATCGGTTCCAAATTTGCTCCTAATTAAGTACGCTTTCTATACGCTATTGCAACCAAATCGAAGACTTACGGCTAAAGGTCTGACTTCTGTAACATAGAAGATGTCTTGGTTCATCGATTTTGCACTCCAGCAGAAGATCATAAAACCGATACTTCCCGCTCCAATTATTTGACTTTAAAAATTTAAATTATTATTTGACTTTAAAAATTGGAGAAGGCAGGTTTTGAAACTATACTTATAGGAGCTAGTTTTGGATATAACACTTCAATGAAAATTATGCATTAAACACACTGTAATGAATCGGCATCTGGTTCACCACGGCAGCCATTATCTGATACATCTCTCTGGTCATCATCAACATTGTAATTATGTTCCAGAAGATTTTGTAGAAATTTAGCTCTGCCCTGTCAGTCCACTCATATCCAAAGTGTTTGTTAGGAGATTATTAACATCATTTAGTTTCGCCTGTTTAACGAGTCTTCCTTTGAAAATTATTTCCAGATCTATTTCAAATACCGAGTGAGTACTTTTAATAACACTCCGAAAATTACTCAAGTCGGTACTTTGTTTGAAATTCTGTTGCATTGCAAAATAATTCTCTTGCATGGCTTGTATTGAAAGTGCCAGTTATCTGCTTTCAACTGAACTTCATTTACTACCGTTTTCCAGTTTAAAACTGGACATTCTTTCTCACCTTGTTGAATCACAGTTCAAAAATCAACATATTCTTATGGATTAATAATTTCTTCTTTTTTCCTCACTCTCTTTCGTAGAAAGGAATGCCCAGTCACAGCGAAATAAAATTTCAGTGATTCTACCTGTTGAGGCGCACGACAAAGCAGCCATTTATGAGGCATCCCAACAATAATCGAATTTTTATTCTGGCCACCACAACCGTCTGCAAAAAGTCTGATTTTATTTATTTCAGGGCCGATTGCCATCTCCTTCAAATGATGAACAACAGTACTTGCGATTTCGTTAGCACCTTTTGCATATTCACTCACAAGCCAATTATAAATAAAAACGGTATGTTAATTTAGTGGATCCTTTGAAGATCCCGCGCAAATTGTTAAGTTGTATAACCACACAACTGTCTGCTGAATAAGCCGATTGGTCGGCCACTTTTGATAGGACAAGATTTTTTTCGCAGTCATACGAAAATGTTAAAGCAACACCTTTTTTTTAAGCCATTAAAAAATGCCTTGTATCTTAGAGCATTAATTCGTTTACTTATAATCACTTTAGATTTTCCCTCAGCATTAGTAGGGCTTTTAATTTTATTTTGTAGTTCCAAAGAATATGAGCAAACGTCGGTAGCTATGGTTGGCCGAATCCTATGTTGTATGTTTTATTGACATAGTTCCTTAAGAAATACTTTTTGACTTTTAGTTTAATATTCACACATTGATCATTGTACTTGCACCACAATCTGCTTAGTGAAAGATCAGATGATAAATACGATCTGTTGGAATTGTCACGGCAGTAGTGTTTTTCTGGAGATTTGAGGGGATTCCATAAACTGTGAAATAGCATTTCGTTTGTCTGCATCAGTAAAAATTTGCTTTTGTCTGAATTTTTTAAGCAAGAGAAGGCTTTAAAGAGTTTTATAAACTGTGCAAAGGTGGAAAAATGTGTTGGGCCACTTATCGATAGCTTAATTTTTAAGGAATCGTCTATTCATAGCAATATGTGATTCTAATAGCGTAGAGGAATTATTGAAACAAATAACAGTTTAAGATGCGTGCTCATAGTAATCAAAGAAATGAAAAAATACAACCCCGGAAACAATTTTAAATTGTTTCAGACATCTGGGATTTAAAGAACAGTCTGATGTGGAAATTATTCCAATGCAATTTGGATCAGATAGTGAGTATGTTGGTGTTGAAGAAAACATGATCCAGATAAATAAAATGATAGTTCGTTGTCTGATGGAGAGGGACGACATTAGGAATCTCCTTTAACCCTTACATTCACGAAAGCTCAACAAATTTAAAATAGTTGAAAAATTATGCCAGTGACCAAGGGCTTGGCGAGATGTTCGTTTATCTGAAAAGGTCTGAGCAGAAGCTAATGGAAAGAAAAATGTCTTTGAACACCCTTGAACAATTGAATAATTTAGAAGAAGTTGTAGCTTTGTATAGTCATTCGACTTTTAAATAGACTTTTGCTTTAATTACGAACGAAAAAAATAATAAAAGTAAAACTTTTTAATAGAACCAATTTTTTTTGGTCCCGAAGAAGGTTCGATTAGACATGGTTGACTGTATTATAATTTTTATTCTTTGAATATTTTCGAAAAATCGGAATTGCATAGAAAAGAAAAGAGACATGAAGATCATTTTACTACAGTTTTGTCTTCCAACAGAATTATACTAAATGATTGATAAATGATAATTAATAAAATTTGAAAGTTCCAAATATATTTCTAAGTCATAATGACATTTTACAACACAATTCAAACCACTTTTAATGAAAAGGTATTTAAGAATCAAGATAACTATAACATTTAAAATATGTAGTTAACTTAATTTTTCTGTATTTTACTTAAAGTGTAAAAAATACATATTTTACATGTAAAATTACATAGAGTAAATTGCAGGCACAACACTGTCACCTAGTCGGTACGCTTTCGGAGAGAGATTGATCTATGATTAAAAGATATTGAAAACAGGTCAAATTATCGGTTGAGAAGAAACTAATTATAAACGAACAGAAGGTTGAAGATCGATCAAGAGAAAATAATGAATGAACAAACCGTTAAGGCTATGGGATAGCTTGGATGTTGTAAAAGTATCTGGGACAACTTTGGTAGTTAAGAAAAAACAATGATCGCTGAGCTTTTTAATGCTAGGCGAATTCATAGCAAAACCACCGCACAAAAATATTTTCTTGATTCTGATGACAAATCGATTCGATTTGCATATCACAACGCGAGTAACATCTTATTTGTAGCGGTTTTATCACGGTTGTATCAGATTTTTCACTATAGGCTTATATCAAGATTTCAATCTGGTGTCTTATATGGTTGATTTTATTTGACACAATTAAACTATTTACACCAATACCTCGGTTTTCGTCGGTGTTTGATAAATGCACAAAAATGGTCTCAATTTTAAAGTTGTGTTGCAATACTTTCGCTGGAAATAAACAATTTTCATCGTCAAATAAAGGAGCCGTCATCCATTCTTTATTATTCGCTCGTCAAGAGATTGGAAAAATATTTTCCGAAATCGGTTTTAATACCCTCGGATTTTCTGAACAATAAATTAGCACTAGATCAAGCCAATCTGTAAAAATTGTTTAGTTTGCAGACGATTTCTCAAGTACTATAGTTGATAGAAGTTCGTTAAGGCCCTAAAAGAAGTTTTTAGTTGAGTTTTGTTAGTTTAATCCCATTACTTTTTTGAAACTCGATTGGTTTCCAATTCAGCGGGTCCAGACAGCGCATTAAATCGCGCTCATATTTTGACAAACATCAGTTTGTTGATAGATGTCCAATTGTATAGTTAAGCTATGTGCTATTGGATGCAGTCATTGACAAATAGGCAAATATAGCTCTTACGTGGTTTCTGCCACTCTCACAATATATGTTTGAAATGGTCCGCGTAATCAACACCCACTATGAAGAAAGGCATTACTAATTCAATCCTCGTGTTTGGTAGATGACCCATGGCTTGTACTAGAGGTTTTGCTTAGTATTGGACACATCGGACGCAGTTGTGTACCACTTTTCGAATCAGGTTTCTGGTTCTCAATATCTAATATCTCCTGCATAATGTAGCCATCATTCGTGTTGGTCCAGCATGTATGTGTTTCAAGTGATGTTCTCGGATTATTGTTTCTGCTATCTGGTCTTGCGCTGTTAGTATAGTGTTGAGTGTTTTATATTGTAAGATATAGCTGCATTTGTAATTCTTCCCCCGACATGTAGTAGGTCCGATTCGTCGACGAATAGTTTGAAGTACCTGATTCTGCTTGAAGCAGGAACTAGCTTCTTAGATTTAAGTAGGTCTATCTTCGTTGTGAAATATTTGGATGACGGAAAATAGTTTGATGAGATTGTTGTATTTCAGAGTTTACGAGGTACGATGATGTAGAATCCCTTTGGGTTTTTTTTAATTTTAAATTGATGTATCGATATATGTAAGCAAAGATTCGTACTATGGTGTTAAAATTTGAAATGTTTGCGATTAAATTTTCAACTATGCTGGATTAAGATATACTTGAATTTTTAATGACTGACTGCAAGATTCTTCTAAAGTTTGGTTTCATTCGTTCATTAATCATTCTGGACCATTCCACCATAATTTAAAATGCTGTAATTTGTTCGGAATTTACATGTATGATGTGACCTGTTAAAGTTTGATATAATATCTCCGGTTCTATTGCCAACAAATGTATTCCATTTACTCGAGTGAGTGCTTGACCAATCCAATACTATTGCGAAATCGGTCCATAGGATAATTTCGGTGATCTGAGTCCCTAGAGCTTGTTGTACGCTTAATAATAGCTTACTTCCCAATAATGCACCAGACAATTCCAGACGTGGAATTGATAATTGTTTTACTGGCTCTACCTTGGTCTTTGTTAAGAATAATTTAACGACAGATTCCCCCTTTTGATTGGTTATTTTTTCGTAAGCGACTGCTGAAAAGGCTTGTTTGGGGACGTCGGAAAACCCATGAAGCACAACTTTGCATTCTGTGTTGGCAGATATCTCTCCAATTCAGATATCTCTCCAATTCAGTAGTTGGCCATCCCAATTTAAGTTTTCAGTCCACAGTGATTGAAAGAATATCTTGATACTGACTGTGATCGGTGCGAGCTACCCTAGGGGATCAAACATTCAACTGGATTCAGATAAGATACCTTGTTTAGTGGTTGTTGGTAACTTATTCAAATTATATTTGGATTTGAAGCAATCATTAGTTGGGTCCCAATAAAGCCCTAAAACTTTGGTTGTATCACTTAAAGATATTCCTCCAGTAAAATCGTTTGATATTCGCTCATTCGATAAATAACTACTTTCTCAGTATTTATCCTGAGTTTGATAGAATCGACTGAATTTGAGTTTTGAGTAGGATAGCTACGGTCAGTATTGGCTCCTGTCATCAAGTCGTCGATCTACATAAATATTTCTTTGATGCTATTGGCCGCAATTTGAAACTCCTCAATATATTTGTTTGCGGCTTTGATAACTGCTTGAGTAGCCAGGTAGCTAGCACTAGCAGCTCATATGTGGTAAATTGATTCCTTGGGTCATCTCTCCATATGATCCTTTGATATTTGGTATCAGAGTCTACTATGCGCACTTGGCGATACATTTTTTGATGTCAGCTATGACAGCTACTTTGAATGTCCTAAAACGAAACATAATATCTGAGAGAATTGATTGTATTCAGTCATTGGCCAGACAATTTTGGATGATCCAACAATCACATTTCTCAATTTGGTTGTCGTGCTCGTGTTTTTAATAACACCGTGATGTGGAAGATAATACTGAGGTGCACTGTTTCTTTCTTTGCTGATTTTGACTTTTTTCATGTGCCCCAATAAAATGTATTCTCGCCTAAAGTCTTTATGTAACCTTTGTTCGACCATCTGTGTCAACTGTCTTGGTATCCGTGAAATTGTTTTGGTAGTACCTAATTTGGTATTTTGAAGAATAAATTGGTTTTCGGTTATGATTTTTCCATCTGACAACAGTTCAAAGAAATTGCTTGCTCCCATTATTATATCAATTTCAGAACCCTTTGTAGCATTCCACACGGTAGTGGCACAAAGAAATACACAAACACTCAATTCGGCAGATGGGAGTGAGGCTGCCTCTGGGATGGACTAATATGAGTAACGAGTGTTGAGTCTAATACTCAATATTATTTTTATTCCATCCATTTAGTTTGCATCCCTACTCCACTTTAATTGTAAACCGTTCCAGTAAGACTCACTGTTGTTCTGTCATTTTCGTTTTTGTCCTAAGATCGCCAACTTAATTTTATTAATTTATTACATGAACTCACCGACAACGAGAGTCTATTGGAACATAGATGGAGACACCGTCAAAAGTATACTATGGTAGATAGATGGCAGCATGGCGAGGGAATTCCACCACGTCGATGGGAAATTTCGATGACGTGGAAAGATGAAAAAATGAAGCTGGGCATTCAAGAGGTGAACGTGGACAAGGAAACCGGAGATAAAAAGAAGTCACCGTAAAAAAACAAATAAAAGAGAAATATTAAAGTTTTGGCGTAAGTTAGATGGCCTAACTTTAAATAAAAAAAAAAAAATAATTATTAATTATAAGTATTGTTAAACATTATCTTAAATATAATATAAAAAAAAAAAAAGATACTGTAATTATATTGTTGATTATTGTGCGTTTTGTTTGTGGTGTATGTTTCGGCATTCTTTTCTGTGCTTGATGAGTCACAGCTCGAGGTTCCCCTGTTATAAAAAAATAAACATTTTATTGCATCGAACTTGTTTTGTGAATCAAGTAAAAATTAACTAGAAGTGACAAAAAAAAAATAATAAAAAAAAAAATTTTGAAAACTGTAAAAACGCAAGCTGGTGAAAATAATAAGCGAGTGATCCAAAAAAAAGTGTCAACCAAGATGCACGCGTGATCGTTGGAGATAGGCGCGTGGTGAACGGTGATAAAAAGCACAGGAGTAGCGGTACCAGTGTTGCGGTGTGGCCGACGACACATGTGGATCACGACCAGCAAAGAAAACGGTGAGTCATCCTTTCTTCCACATTTTTTTTTGTATTTCTTTTTGTTACATTTACAAATTTTCATTTGCTTCCCCCTCGTAAATTGGCATCTCAGCCTCATTGCATTGTATTGGTCGTCCTAGTGGTAGCTTTAATTTCCATACCAGGTAATCCCCCCTACCGAGTCAACCTGCTCATAGAGCTAAGCTGGGGACATTACGTGCCGGTAGACTGGCGCCCAATTTGTGTTTTTTTTTTACTTTTGACTACCAAAGCTACCGCTATAGTGTGTGTGGCACGTTACACCTTGTAAAAGTGTTGGTCAACTAAATCATACAGCTAAATATTGTAAAATAACAAGCAATAAAAAGTACAGAGAAGGTAAGATACTACATTTTCATCGAAATTATTTAAAATTATTAATTATTTCAATTTGTTTGATTGAAGCCCTATGCAATACAAAATGTGAGAGATTTATAACTTGCACCAAGCAGTTCGCTTAGCAAGAGCAAAGGTGTAGTAGCTTGGTACAAATCAAAATAAAATTTATACCAACGAAATGCTCAGCGAAAGAAAGCGTCTTCACCAGTGATGGTTTGGGCTCCGGTTACGTGAGTTGGGCGTGTAAATTACATGATGTTATTTATACTGTTTTTTTTACATGTAAAAACCTGTAATTTACATAAGGTTATTTACCTAACCTTACCTGATTTACTCTTATTAAATGTTATTGTAACTAAAGCACCATCTGTTAAAAAATCTCCTTACTAATTTATGAATACAATTTTTCAAATAATTAACTAATTGTTAAAAAATATCTTAACTGGCTCGGGTGAATGGGAAACCAATCGCCTTTCAGCATGGTGGACCTGAAAACTCACCGATTTTGCAAATACGCATTTATCAATGTTAATTTATAATGAGCAAAGCAAAGATTGGTAAGTTTTTGACATTTTAAAACAGATGGCACTGCGAATGGTGTTGTCTTTGTTTTTTACATGTAATTTATGTTTTATGTAATTTACACTGTTTTTTACATAATTTACATAAAATGTTAAAAAGCATTTTTTATATGTAAAACCCAAACAGTGTCGGTCACTGCCACAGAACACATATTATTAATTATCGTGGAAGACGTAAAGGTAAACACATATCGTACAGTGGTAGAATTCGGTTGAAATTCATTGGACGTTTTAACAAGACTATGGTTCATGAAACTCGCTATTTTTTACAAAAACCAAAAGACTTCTTTTGGTTTTTGTAAAAACACAAGACTTCTCGGACAGACTCGATGTTTTTACGATATACTGAAGTTTCTGTCTGTCCTTATCTTTGAAATCGGTTTTGTGGAGCTAAACGCTGTCCCCAATTCTTTTGCGGTTCACTTAATTACGTCCTACTTACATAGACAAATCGAGGGAGTTTGTTTCACGGCATTGACAATCAGGCATCATCGCTACAATGCTTCATATATTCAAAGGAGTCGCTAGACCGGTTTGGTTCTGATGTTGACGTCATTGAATTATCACTTGATAGAAAAGATCAAATCCATCTCATCCGGCGTAGAGCTAGCGAATTACAAGAATTTTACTCGATTTACTAGTTATGTACCTGAACGCCAAAGAACTATACTTGCAAATTTAAACAGTGTAAACAGAGGTATTGGGGTACATAATTAAGATAATATCTATATAATAAAAGTTTATGTACAAAATTTTAGTTAGATTAGTTTAGTATATAGTCTTGGAAAATCATGAAAGATACACAACTACTTAGTATATGTATCAAGATGTAAAAGTTTACTACCACACACACACGTGTGTGTATGATATGAATATTGATTATATGATTGCGTATAAAAAAGTTTTAAAATTAAAATAATTAATACAATAATCGCTATTTGGGATAATATACACTTACGTACATATTACATACATATATACGAACGAGAGGAAAACTGAAGAAAATTATTCCATAAAAATTCGGAAAAACTTTAAAACAAAATTTATTCTATTATTCTCATTTCTCTCCTATTTTATTATACAATTTAAATTTTTAATTAACTTTGGTTTATTTGTTTATTTAATTCTTTATTTTTATTTTTTTTGTGATTATTTTGAATTTGGGATTATTAAGTTTTCATTTCAACAATTTCCATAAAATTTATATGTGTACGCTTTTCTATTCAAATGAAATTAATTTTTTGAATCATGATATAAATTTAATAGTGAACGAGAATAAAAATAAAAACTAAATTTATGTTAAATATTAAAAATAAAATAAAATCGGTATAATTTAATGTAAATTAATGAACTTTCTGTTTGCCATCGCACTTTGAAATTATTCAGCGTGCCTATATACGAGTATAATGTTAATCGGAATCGTATAATACTCGTTTCGATAAGTGAATTTGAAATCTAATCGAAACGATTTCCAAAATATAATTACCTGGCTTTTTATTACAATGGTGGAGCTTTTGTTTTTTGCTTAGATCCAATTTCATTTGTTTTCAAGAGCTTTTTTATACTGTAGCACCCTAAAAAGCTTCTTTGATAAAAGTGAACACCTTAAAACAGCAGAAAACAAATGATAAATACCCAATCCCTTTGGCGGGAGATTCGATAGAATATCACATAGAGCTTGTCGTTTAAAAGGTGACCATATGTGGGATCACTGGGCTGCAATAAAATCCTCCATTGTTAAAAATGTTTACAAAACCCAAAAATTTAATACCGTCAACATAACCTTATCACATGTATGAAAAGTAGAGACTATGTGACCCACGGCTTTATATTGCTACAAAGTGAAGAAGACCTTGGATATCTTAGATTTGGATTTATCATTGGGCTCACTGATGCCAACTTCATTAGATAGGTAGTTCATTAAAAATTTACCAAAATATTCATGACATTTATGTGCCAAAGCCGAGCATGATCATAGGAGGTGGACTACCGACTCTTCCTCCTCCTCGTCCAAACAGCCTTTGCAAAGTCATTAGCTTCTAGACCTAGCCTCCTCACATGTTCTCCAAGTAGGCAGGGTCCTGTGAGTATCATCACGATCGTGTTTAGTTCACGTCTTCGTAGGGAGATCGCAGTTTATTTGAGCGTTCTAGTCTAGCTTTGTGCCATGCCTACTTAGTTTGTACCCTGCAGTTCCCCATGACGTCTGAGTGGCCAGGGACCTAATCTACCTGAATGTTGAAAAGCTCACTCATCTCATTCAGAGCCAGTGGCAACCCAGTGCCACTCTAGACGTCAGAGGAACAGAGTACAGTGACTTGACTGCCGCCTGACTGTCCGCATAAATAGCGATATCAGTCGAGGATACCACAATATGTCTCAAGCAATTCAGGATCTTCTCAAATGCTATCACTTCTGCCTGTTTCACACTCCAGTGATCAGAGAGACGAATTGATATATCTACTTCCCATTTATCACGGAATACTCCAGCTCCTACTTTACCGTATAACTTGGAGCCATTGATAAAGAACTGCAGTGCTTCCGTTTCTACATCCGACCCGATCCTCCAAAATACCCTGGAAGGGCAGGAAGTTCAAAACCTTTTCTCGAAACACGAAGTCGGGGAAACATAATCTAGACTCGCCAGTTTCTTCCTTAGCGATCTAATTATCGTATAGTGTCCTATCTGAAAACATTTCCACTGAGATATATGTCTGATTGTTGAACGGACGTAATCGCCACAATCTGGTTACCATAAATATCGACGGGGAGAAAGTGAAACATAACCTCCAAAGCACGTGTTGGGTTGTCCTCAGTGCCTCGCAGTCGCTGATAAGCATGTAGACCGTTCTTTGTACCTTCTCGATCTCCTTTTTGTAAGTAACTTTAGCAAGTACTTGCCACCACATGCTCATTTCATATACATAAGTACTACGGAAGTAGTAAAACCTGTACTATCTACTTGGAAACATGGTCACATCCATTTAAAACATCCCGAAGCCAAATTGACAATGTGTCAACCAAGACGTGAGATTGTATCGGTCTTCAACAAAATTTTTAGTTAGACTTTCTGATTGTTGCAAAGATTACATGGTATTTTCGTACAGGTCAGGGAGGACAGAGGAATATACAACACGATTTTCTTGTGAAGGTCTGATAAATTAAGATATAGATAGAGTTCTAATGATCAGTCTGATGAAGTGAACAATGACTTGGAGATGTTAAAAAGCTCGGTTGTTGAAGGAGCCCAGTACATTTTCGGTATAGTGAAAACTAAACATATAAATGATTGGTTTGAAGGGAAGTATCGTATCAGTGTTGAGCAATTAAATATAGCCCATATTGTTCACCTGGAATTGATCCTATTAATTCTGAGCACTTAATATTCGGAAGGGTTACTTTGTCGAACTAACTTTTCGAGTTTTTGTCATAGAATCAAAAGTGGTTGTATTATATACCCAGTTTTCTAAACGCTTTGATTTGCACCTGTCTTACATTTTACCTTGGGAAAAATTACTCAAGTAGCGTAGAAAATTGTATTAGCTTTTTATGGAAATTCGTGTTCCATTCAATTTAAAATGTAATACGACTTCCTGATATTGATATTGTATCAAAGGACATCGAGAAATCGATAGCAGAAATCGTTATCGTCGACGATGGCTCCACGGCGCAGAGCGTGATATAGCATCTTCTAATTGTTAAGAGCTAGCTTGTGATCGAAAACGATGAGATCATCTAGTTTACACGATAGGCCAATAATGGCCTGAAAACCAAGCTTGTAAATAGACCAAAGTATCCGCAGATCATATGTTAGTCGCCAAATGGAAATAATGAGAACTTCTTAAAAATACATAAAGTGATGCCCGTGTTGTAATTATATACTTTAGGTTTTGCATGTAAAAATCTACAATTTACATTATTTTCCTGTGCGTTATAGTTGAAGCACAAGTGATGCCTGGCTACCCGAGTTATTCCTCATAAAGTCAGAACTGAATAACCAGCTAATAAAACGAACGGACGTGAATTTAATATCTTACTTCGGCCGGTAATTTTATGCATCCAGTTTCATCTGTAGTAATTTTTCCATCGCTGATATCTAATAGTTGTTTTGAGAATGTTTCAGCAGATGGATCTTGAAGCATTTGAACGCGCATATTTACCTTCAGTTGTACTTTTTCAACATTACGCCATAGTGGCGATGATTCTAAGCATACGTTGATCTCATCAGCGTATATGTTGAACGTGAAATGATAAGAAGTGTTTGTCTGAAATCACCTGAAAGGAGTAAAAAATTTCCACCAAATAGTTTGTCGTTATTTTTATATCTTCAATGTCCTGTTCAACGCCTCAAGCGAATGTTTGTTCGCCATAGTACATTCATCCCAAATGATAATTTTACACTGTTTCAGTATAGTGTGACCATGGAAGATTGTCTTTTTATGTTGCACACGTCATGTTGCGTGCGTCTGTGTTATTTTGAATATTTAGTGCAAGCTTTAATACTGAATGAGCTGTTGTACCTCCATCCAATAAAATTGCCGCAATGCCAGATGATGCAACAGCCAATGCGATGCCATTATTTGATCGTATTTCAGCGAGAATTAACGAAATAAGGAATGCTTTGCCAGCTCCATCTGGTGCATCCAAGAAAAGGAAACCACCTTGTCCTGCCGCAATTGCGAGCACGATACGGTCGTAAATGGCTCTTGGTTCGTCATTCATTAGTGGGACATTGCGATCAACAAGCGCTGCCATTTCCGTAGTATTGTATTGCACTTTACGATTCAATTCAGTGTTAATTAAATCAGATGCATTTCGATTTCGCGAATTCATACCGAGAAGACTGAGAGGTAAGTTGCCAATAATAATCAAACATCCTCAAGAGCAATCAATGCTTTATTGTACATTTTGTCTCAGAATGCTATCGTTAAATCATTGCATCGTGTACGATGTTAATGCAATAAATCATCAGTCATTGAATCTTTGTGATTATCCGATAATGTCTCTGCTCTGGCCGGAAAATATGTAGCCAACACTATAACGAATAGTAGACGAATTTATCTTGCTGTACAGTTCAATCCTTCTTCAGCAAACATACATTCCCACTGGTTGTCATCTTCCAGTAAACCGAGTGTAAGGCATGCAACCGAGTGTAAAGCATACGTATATCTTGAAATGACAATGGGCCGATGACATTAACCAACAACAACCGTGAATAAAAGCACTCAGTCTGCCTTGGATTAACTGTAAATACTCGTCCCAAGATGTTTGATTTGAATAAACCGGGACATGCATCAATTGGTGTGCCTTGCATACCGGTCATCCATTTTTTTGTTGGTGCCCATGTGAAATAACGTGGTATTTCTGAATAGAGTTATGTTCGTGCAAAAGCACCAAAAGCGTCCGCTCGATTACACAATTCAAAAAATTCGGTGAGTGTAGTTTTTTGTGGATTTATCGCACGATCGATTATACAATGCGCAGATACGTTAATCGTAATGGCTGTAAACGCGTAAAATAGTACTTAAATAAGCGAACTACGAATGACTCATGAGTTGAGATGCCTTGAACCATGAATAGAATTGAATAGATGAACAAACAAATAAATCGTAAACTAAGCAATTTAAGCGTCCAACACGCAGGTAGTTTGTCCCATTTGTAACCAATGCTTCTTTTCATTGTTCGAGCGGTAAAAGCGGCATGACAGTGTAAGCAGCTATTGATTGATACACCCAAATCGTTTCTTTATGAGTTCTGACACACAAACCAATAATTATGAATTTAGACATCAGTTTTGAAATTCTCATGACCATTTCCAAATCATATTTGATATCAAACTGATATTGATCGACTCTTATTTTTCCATCACATATATTACATTTCTCTAAATAAATATTTTTCATTCGCAAGTAAATATGTGCTTTAAGTACAAAAAAATAAATAAATAAGAAAAAAATGTACAATGGGAAATCTTGAAAGATTTATTTATATTTGTTGACGTTGATGAACGAACTGGAACGGAGGTATCTAGAATAAGAACCGTATATAGACATATCATGTCGTTTGTTTGCTAAGCAAGTAGCTATATGTTATTTAGGCTGTCACTTGGTAGAATTGTACAAAAAATGTAAATAAATATCTTTAGCCTCACAACTCCATCCAATTCTGGAAGAAAACAGATTTAATACTGAACAATACTGTAATATTACGACTGGTCATACTTGGACAAATTTAACCAACCATCAACTATAATAGTACTCAGGGCGGATGGCTGATCAGAAAGGAATCACATATATATATATATATATATATATATATATATATATATATATATATATATATATATATATATATATATATATATATATATATATATATATATATGTATATATATATTTATATATATATATATATACAATTCTCTTGTTACAGTGTTTGTTCTCGAACTCCTCCCAAATGGCTCAACCAATTTTAATGAGGTTTTGTATATATATTCGATGGGTCTGAGAATAGGTTTTTATTTATTTGTTATGTACGTAACAGTTTTCCCAAAAAAATCACTAACGATCACAAATGTTGATGGAGGACAATTTTTTGTGAAAAAGATCAATAACATAGACATTGACATTGATAACCGTTGGGTGGTCCCATATTCGCCTTTGCTGAGCAAAACATTCAATGCCTCATAGTAATGTCGAGTTCTGCAGTTCAGTGAAGAGTATCAAATTCATTTGCAATAAGGTGAATAAAGGCAGTGATATGGCCGTATTTCGCGTTGAAAATACCAATGCGGTACGTCAGTTCCAATGAATCTGTTTGGCGTATCTTTGGTTTTCCAATTCATGAACGAGATCCAGCAGTCATTCGTTTAGCCGTTCATCTTGAAAACGGTCAGCGCGTATATTTCACGAGCGAGACAGTAATTGATCGTGCGATAAATCCACAAAAAACTACACTCACCGAATTTTTTGAATTGTATAATCGAGCGGACGCTTTTGGTGCTTTTGCACGAACATAACTCTACAGCCCTAGTGAGGAGGTTGGGTCGCCCCATGAGTTCTACATTCCAACATAATGTCATAAAGGTCTGTTCATTCATCAGCTTGATAGCATATTTACTAATCACATAATTGGAGTTTGAGTATACAATTTGAATTAATGCAACTATACAATTCATCGCTGTACTGGAATAAATCAAAGGTTTTGATCTAGTTAGATCAGATCTTTGTCTGACTATCACTACATTTTCTTGTATCTATAGGTCGAAACCTGAAGAAATTAGGAATCCTGCAATATAGATCAATTAGGACGGTATGCCCTTATCAACCAGTCACTTGGACGTTGTGCAATGAAAATCCGAAAGTGTGGAAGACAAAAAGAGCAGCTGATGTGTTTGAAAATCCATTAAATCTGTTTTATGACAAAAAATCCTGTTTTCTTACCAAATCAAAGTGAATTGGGATACCATGGTCAACTATAGGAAGCTCAAAATGAGTTCAATAGTTTTACCTAATCTGAACATACAAATTCAGATTATATTAGACTCAATTAAAAACAAATCAGATAAACTTGAAAATTCTTAAGAACTTTATTTTAGCCAAATGAGACAAAGTAACTTTCAAAATCCAGCTATTGGTGGGTAAGGTATTGTTAAAAGATAAAATTCGATAGATCTCCTATACAGCAGAGATGAGAAAGGGTAGTGAATACCCCGAAGCCGGAAAAAGCTATAGGTATGCCCAGCCTAAAAGTTTGCTAAACCATAAGCCCGTTTTCTTTTATATAAAGGCTGAGATAAATGAGTTGGTTTTTACGTTAGCGATAATCCACTTGAAATAGTTGTGCTTCATTCCAAACAACATGCACACCAGAGTAGTAAATATTGAAACAGAACATTATAAATCCACAATAAAAAATTTGACACAATGTGATTGACTTAATCGGTGCAATAAAACAATTTCTACTGATGTATATGTAAAAATATATAGTCTATGTAGCATGGGCGATTACTGCGGTCATCTCATAGGTGCTATTTAGAATAGTTCATTACAAGTGGTGAGCATTTTTCCTGGTCATCTTATTGATTATATTTTGTTGAGATGTACAGAAAGTAGTGTAACGTGAAAAGCTCTTTTGTAAGAATCGGATTAAATTGCTTCACCTAGTTATCATGTCGACAAGCCAGAGTGTTGAGTAAATAGAAGGAATTGACGAATGAAATCGGTAATCATAATTCAGGTTTGTGGGGATTTTGAAGATGCAAACGAATTGATATATATATATATATATATATATATATATATATATATATATATATATATATATATATATATATATATATATATATATATATATATATATATATATATATAATAATAAATATAAATATAAATATATATATATATATATATATATATATATATATATATATATATATATATATATATATATATATATATATATATATATTTATATAAATATATATATATATATATATATATATATATTTTTTTTTTTTTTTTTTTTTTTTTTTTTTTTTTTTTTTTTCGGTTTTTACAGGCCATTATTGGCCCGTACCGTGTCAACAATCTGGCTCCAACAGTTTCGATCACGAGCCAGCTCTTCATACTGTTGCAAGCAACCAGAAGATGCCAGATCGCTCTCTACGCCGTGGAGCCATCGTCGCCGACAGCGACCTCTTCGCCTACCGAAAGGCGGTTCTCCCTTCAAAGATCGCTGTATCATTCGTTTCGGATCAGCACGCAGAACGTGACCGAGCCAGCGTATTCGCTGTCCTTTGATTTCATGCACGATATCAGGAATTTGCATTAAATTCCTGATCTCGTGATTGAAAAGAACTCGGTATGTGCCATCAACGTCGCGTTTTGGGCCATATATCACACGCATGATTCTTCTCTCGAATGTTAGAAGCCATCTTTCGTATTCATCCGTCAAGGTCCAACTCTCACATCCATACATGACAACGGGTCTGATCAACACTCTGTACAGCTTCAGCTTATCCGTATTTGCAAGATATTTTGATTTCAGCAGTGGACGTAGAGGATACAAAGCCCGATTGCCAGCGGCAAGCCGAACCTTGATATCCTCTCCCACACTATTATCGTGAGTAATGAGAGATCCAAGATACTTGAATCTCATCACTCCTTCAAACGTGTGGTTTCCACTACTGAAATCACTTGCGTCTTGGTCTCGAAAACCAGAGATCAGATATTTGGTTTTGGACTCATTGATTTTGAGACCAACGGAAGCTGAAAACTGTTCCAGTGGATCAAGTATCTCTTTCACTCCGTTGCCATTTAATCCAATCACACAGATATCATCTGCATACGCAAGAAGTTGATTGGATTGTCGGAATAAGATATTGTCCTGAGGTGTTGCACTTTTACGAAGGATGTATTCCAACATGAGATTAAAAAGTATCGGGGACAGCGCATCTCCTTGTCGAACACCGGAATTGATTGCAAAAATTCTCGATAGCCTGTTCTCAACTTTGACACAGCATTGTGACTGCGTTACTGTCATTTTACACAGATGTACATATTTTTGTGGTATTCCTAAATATTCAAGCGCATACCATAGCCTCTCTCGATTGATCGAGTCATAGGCTTGCTTGAAATCTAGGAACACCTGGTGTACATCGCGAGATGTTTCGTAGTACTTGGAAAGAATCATCCGTAGCGAAAAAACTTGATCAGTGACTGACCGATTTGGACGAAATCCTCCTTGGTAGTCACCGACAATTTCCTCCGATAGAGGAGTAATTCTTCCCAAGATGATGTAAGACAGTAACTTATATGCTGTGCAAAGGAGAGCTATACCGCGATAATTCTCGCATTTCATGCGATCACCCTTTTTGAAAATTGGGCATAACGCGGCCACTTTCCATTCGTCAGGCATAACTTCATTTCGCCATACCAATCGAATAAGGTCGAAAAGACAGTTCCACAAAGTTAGCCCTCCGAATATCAAGAGCTCTGAATTAATGCAATCAACCCCTGGTGAACGATTTTTCTTTAATCTCTGCATGGCCATTGTGAATTCCTCATAGGATGGATCCTCAATGAACATCTCCGCGGTCTGTATTTGAGGGTATTCAAATACAGCTTGTGATACATGTGGGACATTAAGTAGATCAGAAAAATGTTCACGCCATGTATCGAGTACCGCATCGACGTTAACACAGAGGTTTCCATCCTGGTCCCGAATGGCAGTTGACCGAGATCTTAAGGTATGGTGCAATTCGGTGATTCCTTTAAAGAAACCACGCGAATTGTGCTCATTACTGAGTTGTTGTACTCTTAAGACCTTGGCCTTCCACCATTCGCGCTTCTTCTGTCTACAAATGCGCTTAGCTGTCCTCCTAGCAAGAACTGCCTTGTTTTTCCTTGCAATTGTAAACCGAGTCTGCGCTTCATTGTGGGCTATATTGCGTTGCTCAACAGCAAGACGACACTCCTCATCAAACCAATCATTTTTGGGCTTAGTTTTCACTATACCGAGAGTGTGCTGGGCGGCATCGACAACCGAGGTTTTCAATACTTCCCAGACACTGTTCACATCATCAGATTGGTAATTGGATCGTAAGATGCTATTGCTGACAAGATCTTGGTATTTTCGTTGCGTTTCTTCATTTATCAGACCTTCACAGGAGAATCGCGTTTTATATTCTCCTGTCCTCCTTGACTTGTACGAAAATTTCCATCGCAGCTTTGCAGCAACCATAAAATGGTCACTGCCTACGAATTTTGTTGACGACCGATACGATCTCACGTCTTGAACAACCCGAGCTCGGTCTTTGGAAATCAACACATGGTCAATTTGGCTTCGGGATGTTTTACGTGGATGTGTCCATGTTTCCAAATGGATGTTTTTATGGGGAAAGAATGTACTTGCCACTTTGAGATCATGAGCGATCGCAAAGTACATCATTCTTTCCCCATTTTCGGTCGCAGTTTCGTGTCGGGAGTACGGACCTATGTTATTACATAAGTCGGTCTGATTTCTGCCAGCTCTAGCATTAAAGTCACCAATCACCAATCTGATATCGTGCTCAGGTATAGAGCCCATCAGATTATCCAAATTATTGTAAAATGAGTCTTTATCTTGGGGTTGGCTTACCTCAGTGGGCGCATGTACACAAACAATTGACAGGTTGGCTAATTTCATGTGCAAGCGAAGCTTACACATTCGATTATCGACTGCCTGGAAGTCCAAGACAGCCTTTTTTACCTGCGGCCCAATGAGAAAGCCAACTCCAAGATTTCCGAGGTCATCTCCACTGTGTAGCAACGTATAGCCTTGGGACACATGGACTCCACTTTTAGGCCATCGAGTTTCTTGGAGCGCTACGAGTTCCAGCCGATACTCTTTCATGCATGTGATGAGGCCGTCCAACGCGCCAGGTTTTCTTAGTGACTGCACGTTCCACGTGCTGATCCTCATTCTCGTATCCGGGTACTTAAGCGGGGGGTCATTGTTATTTAGGCGGTATCCGATTTTTTTAGTTTTGTTGACATTTTTAACTGTAATTGGTTTTTACGGATGCGGGTCGTCAGCCCAGCGACCCAACCAGATTTAGTCGCCTCCTACGACAAGCTCTGGATACTGTGGTGGTATTCTATGGATCTCATGTTTCGTTCGAAATATTTACGAAACATGTTTGCCCCCAACCACAGGGTGTTATATATATATATATATATATATATATATATATATATATATATATTTATTTATATATATATATATATATATATAATTATATATATATATATATATATATATATATATATATATATATATATATATATATATATATATATTTATTTAACATTTAATCATATCGCTGGGGAAACACTTAAGTGCAAAAAATAGTCCCCCACCCCCCGCTTTGTAGGTGGGGCGAGGGTAACTTTTAAACTAAGATAGGAAGCCATATTTTTCATGACAGATACGGATTCTACGACTAAAAGTACGTATGATTTAAATGAAGTATTTTGTTTAGTTCATGATAGATGTTCTCATGTTTTATTGGTTCTTGTTTGTAAACTTTGTCTTTGAGATAGTCCCACAAACAGAAATCTGGCGCAGTTAGATCTGGTGATCTGGCGGGCCAATTTATCGGACAAGCTCTACCGATCCAGCGACCATTGAAATCACGATCAAGTATTTCACGTGCCACCACCGAATAGTATGTTGGACAACCATCATGTTGGACAACCATCTTGTTGAAACCACATGTTCCGTCTCACTTCTAAGCTCAAATTTTCAAATAATATTGGCAGTTCATTTTGCAAAAAGTTTCGGTACATTTGACCATTCAAGTAGCCTTCAATAATGTAGGGGCCTAATAGTTTGTTGCCAATTATTCCTCACCACACGTTGGCAGTCTAAGGACGCTGATCTTCAACTTGACGAAGCCAATGCGGAGTTGTAACTCTCCAATAATGCATGTTATGTCGATTAATCGTTCCATGGATTAATCGTTCCACATGATAAAGATGATACTTCTGCCGTTTTAAAATTCTCCAAACACTGGTGAGGGACAATCTGGAATCGTGAACTATTTCTCGTGTACTAACATAAGGATTATGAGCCACTGCTGCCAATACAGCAATTTCATTATTTTCTCTAGTGATTGTTGCTCTACAAGTCCTCTGTTTTGGTTGAACATTTCCATCAGTAATAAATTGTTTGATAGTACGGCCAAATGAAGCACGTGAACGAATCCTATCCGAAAAATGTTGAGCGTAAATAGCAACAGCATTTTCAAAGTTTCTGCCAGCTTCTCCATAAACCAGAACCATTTCAATTTTTTCTGTCACAGTTAAACGCTCCATTCTAAAGTATTTTATCGTTTATTTTGCAATTACGAAAAACATGAGGATAAGAAATAACACAAACGTTAAATGTGATTTACAAAACTGAATAAATTGTTTTGATGACGTATTTTATTTCAAACGTATTGCAGAATCGAATGCGTGTGTTCTAAGAAGAAGAAATTGAAAAAATTGAATTTCGTCGATTACAACGCCATCTATCATAAACCGAACAAAATATTTCATTCAAATCATACGTACTTATAGTGGTAGAATCCGTATCTGCAATAAAAAATATGGCTTCCCATCTTACTTTAAAATTTACCCCCGCCCCACCTACAAAGCGGGGGTGCGGGACTATTTTTTTAATATCGACCATAAGTTATCGTACTCGGACACGAATTGGAAATTGGGTTCAGTGAAGTGAGAAAAAAAATACTGTGAATTCAACAACAAGTACACACACAATAAAGGTGTAGCCTTTTTTAAATCAAGAGCAAAGGAATCACTACGAAATAGAGGTAACAGAATAAAAGGAGCACGCTTCCATTCGAAAATAAGAAAGCCATATACAGTGTATTTACGGAACATGTAGAAAATATTTCGAAAGATGAATTAAAAGAGCAGCTGCAACCCACAATATCGATAGACTCGTCGATTGTTCTATTACATTAATAGGAGGCAGTAAGTTACCACACAAATAACAAATATCTACATAAATACTCTTGGTCCTCACCAAATGGTAGAACCAAGAATCAAATTTATCAATTACTATAGCAAGAAATTTGCAACCTCGCTAGAGGTCTGGACTATGAAAGCACCAGATGTGCACAGGCATAGCGGCCATAAACTCTTATAATCGCCACATTCACAACTAAACCAGCTGCTGTACAATTAAACCAGATGCTGTTCAAAAATGGGAACAAATAGAAAAAGTGTACCTCTCAACTGCTACTAGTGTGCTCGGTTAGAAGGACAACACTATAGTTAATCATGGATTACTGGTGAAACGAAGAAGAAAATCGCAAAATAAATGTACGGGAGGTACCAGGATACGACAGAAAGTATATAAGAAAATAAGTGAACACAGCAGAAGAAGTAAAGGATACTGCAAAACAGACAAATTAATTAGTTGTAAAGACTAGTTTAAGGACAGCTCAAATAAACTTCCAGATGGCAACTATAATGAAATCAAGGTCCATCCACCAACGGAGGGAGAAATTACAACTGTCATCCTGAAACTGAAAAATATAAAGGCCGCTGATTCAGGCACATATAATTGCAGGAACTCTAGCACCACTATAAGTACAAATGTAACACCCGGAGAAACTCGCAGTGGGGGAAAAAGGGGTTCAATGCTAGAACTGGAGAGGTATCTCATTTCTCAATGGCACAATAAAAGTATTAGCGATGACAATTCGGAAGTGAATATGCTCTTTAATCAACCAACAACTATAGAAATGGAATAACCTGACTTAAGGCTAGGAAGAATGGAAAAAACTGACCTAAGGCCAACACTACCCGTATCGTTACTGAACAGTCAAATAAATTGTCTTCATCGCTGTACCTATTCTACGTAGACTCCCAACGTGAAATTCCGATCTGGAAGGCACTTTACAAAATACTACACAAGAAAATAATTGAATTTATAACTAGGAAATGTATTGTGATGGGATTGGGAAAAAATCAGTGATTTGTGATTAGTAAGACGAGCCTTACCACCATGCGCAAGCTCAACAAAACATCCCCAAATGTTTTTCAATGGTGGCCACACTAACGCGCCTCAATGATCTGGACTACTTATAGTTGAATTTTACCTGCTAACATATAGACATTCAGAAGAAAGTACAAAAGCTGTAAAACCAAAAACATGAGACTTAACACGAACACCAAAGGTGTTGGCATCTTGGAATGTTTTCGCCCGGCCAAGAAAAACAAAGCTACGGTTGTCCATTGCTTATGTTAAATCAGTTCTGCTGTTTACAAAAGTTACACCTGTTTGATGACATTGTAAAATGTAAACAAATGCCCGAGTAGAATAATAAAATGCTTCTGGCCAGATTAGTTCGAAAAGTAAAGTTTCTGCTACAAACAAACCAAACAGACATATAAATCGAAAATTACAAATCATAGAAGTGGAGATTGGTCGGTCACATATGTCATTGGAATGTCATTGGAATGGTATCCACAAAGAAAGAGGAAAGTCAGAAGTCTATACATGACCTGGATGTAAACGGATCAAACCGTGGTGAAAAAATTCAGTAAAACCTGAGGAGAGCTGAAAATAATACACGCTTCAATAGAGTCTAATGCCCCAGTCTTGTGAGATAAAAAAGGGAAAACAGGTTTTCCCAACGATTATTGGAGAGTTTTGCGTGTCGGCTTTGAAAATACCACACAAATTGCAATGATAAAAATATATCAGCAATATGCAAGGGAAGATAGCATTAGACGTGGTTCTTATAGGAGAAGGCACTTCAAAGATTTGTATTTCAACATGTTATAGTGTTAGACCATTTGTTGAAAGATTTGAATGTACGTTGTATATGAGATAGTTGGGACCGATTAAAGCACTGAATCCCTTTATTAATGAGCAACGTTTGTATTCGCACAAATTTGTATTCGTATAATTAAAATTTTCCAAATGAAAAAGTCTTCAATTTATTTTCAAACATGCGTTTACAATATAATCGACCAACCCAATTTTGCCAGCCGTTCATATTCTCGTATTCGATTACAATAGAACATTGGCATGTTGTATAAGACGAAAACTTTGGAAAAATTTAAATTTTCGTCCCAAAACTGGTGTTTCAAAAACAAAAGAAAATCTAAAAAAAAAAAAATTATTTTCACCATTTCAATAGAACAACCCCAAACGGGTAGGAAAAACAATTGTAATACTCACCAGAGTATATGTATGTTCAGACACATTCTGTGTGTGTGAGGTTTTTGTTGAATTGTATTTTGTACAAAATCTTCGTACTCACATATGTGATGTACGAGTACGTTCTGTATAGTGAGTTATGTTTATTGTTGTACAATATCAATGGCTAGAATCCAGATACTTGGTCTTTTGTGATTTTTTTCCCTTCAAATTCTGTATATATGTGTATATGAATGTTCGAAATGTCGGGACAATAATAAAACAATGCGTTCATATATAGAGGGATACATATGGAATCATAACGAAATGTACGAGTTAGATAAATCTAAAATTGAAATTTATTTTTTAGGTTATGTATATAGTGAAAGAGTTTTTGGGGGTATTCAATTGGCAGAATAATACAGAATTGAAATTATCTTTAGATTTCAAACAGTTCCGTATTGATGAACATCAGTAACTATATAGAACGATATAGGGTCTACTTGAAGACGTGAATGATCATTTTTCCGTCACTTAGGTTTAAATGGCCTCTTATGGCTGGCCTTCCAAACGAACACTCTTAGCTGCGAAGTTTGTTTGTTTTCCGAACAAATGATAAGAGATCTCGTATTTTCAAGGTCGTCCTCTCGTAGAAATTGTAATTGAGAGCAATTATGCACGCCTCAAATCCATCTTGACGATGTACTCATTCGGTTCATTTGGGTCGTTCGATACTCCTGTGACTGGGTATCTAGTGAGGTCTGACTTTATTTAGACTGCCAAGTCGATTTAAGAATGTTTTGTCCCCGAAACAATTTTTGAGGAAACAAAATTGAATCGCCATATTTAACCAGCTTGGTAACGAGGTGGTTCTTATGGAGTAAACACTAAATTTCACTTCGAAATTGGCATAACCTTCCAAAGAAGTTAAAGGTAAGAATAATGGCTCTATAAATCTTGTGTTTGATATTCTTTCTCAAATTATAAGAGATGCTGACGATTCTCTTATATTCAGTAATGCAAAAGAAATACTGCCCTTCGTCTGAATAATGCAACTATATATATAAGGTATTGTTTCGCAAAACATTTAATCGTTTTCCCGTCACTAATGCTCGAAAAGCCTTCTGTGGCATCCCTTTTTTAAACGAATGCTCTTAGTTCCAAAGTGTGTTTGTTTACAAATGAATGCGAAGATATCTATAGTGTTTTCAAGGTCATCCCTAGTAGAAACCGCACTAAAAGCAATGGTGTGCACCTCAAGTCCATTTAAATTGTTAGATAAACCCATTCAGTTCAAATTATCGGCCAAAATGATTTCTTATGACTTGAAATCAAGTGAGGTCTAACTCTGATGCAACCTGCCAAGTCAATTAGGGATGTGTTGTATCTCAAAAAATGTTTAAGGATACAATATGGAATTATTTGGCCTTACCGCCCAGGTTGCGCAGTGCTTTTTTAACCACTGCGCAACCTCAGCATTTTAGCTGAGAGAGAATTTTACCATCGATCGTTTGGGGCGATTTGCACGGTGGTGCGAATGAACTCATTCCTGTTGAGTTTATAATCCGTGTGCCGTTCCATCTTCCATGTCAGTACTATAGGCTGGAGATGAATGAAAGATGAATTTGGGTAATACCTTAAACGGAGTTGGATGGTTTTAGTCCCTTTTTGCAGACCAGTATATATTCCGTCTGGTGTTGGCCGTTTCGGTAAAATGATCTATCCGATTTCTCTAAAGTTCTGACGTTCATAATTCAACATAGAGAATTCTTTCCAATTTAGTGGTTTCCCCGGGGTTCAGTTTCAATTAATTGTCTTTTCGTATCGTATAGGAGCTATTCAGTGCATTTTCAGCTACCCCTACTAGCCGTTTCATTTTCCGTATTGGCCTTAATTTGTTTGCTCAATATCTATGTGACTGGATTGAGATCGAGTTTGTTAAACTTTCTCTATGAAAGGTTGGCCTTATTTCACCATATAGGAAGACTAAGTCAAACCTAGCCTTAAATTATATGAGATTATTTGGGTCTGATCGAAATTACCTAAGTGATGAATGCAAATTGTTAGGACCTATATGTCAGATAAATGATTACATTCGATATAGTGAGTTTAATTTGCATCCCGTCACTATTGGAATCCGAATCTGGTACCTGCTTACTGACATCCACCATGAGTCTTTAATAATGCAATCTTGTTGATATTCTCATCGGGGAATCCAATTATTTTTACTCCAGTCATAATGTCCCACAACCAAAGACGAGTCTTAAGTTACACTAAATCACCCCTTGTATTAGTTTGTACCATGTATTTGCTCGTTATTCGTTTTAAATTATTTGCTCTTACTGGTTAAAGCTGCGGCAGTTGGAGCACGAGGCACCGGGTTTGAATCCCGATTCGGGGCAGGATGCAAAATGAGTTTTTCACCTTCGATCGTTTTAGCGGTGCGATCGGTGGTGTAAAATGAACATATCTGGATCTCCTGTCGTGTTTAGAATCCAAGGACCGACTCATCTTCCATGTCAGTACCATAGACTGACATATGGAGCTATGCAATGCCGTACATAGAGTCGTATCACAACGGACCAATCGTCGGTCTAAGCGTGCGATAGCAGCCACAATAACCTAACCTAACCTATATTTTCCCTGTAGCAGCGTCCAGAGCTATACACAGAGGACGATATGTGGAAAAGTCATCAACAGAATGTTTCCCCTAAAGGAAGAAAATCAACCTATAAAGTTACCGTTGGTTCTACGAAACACCTTTGAGTTAATGCTTAAGCATCCAGTATCAAAAATTTTGTGACTCCTCAATCGGAACACAAATGATTGTGAAAGATATGATTGATCTATATGCCTCTTAATCAAATGTATTTCACAAACACAATTTCAATACTGTAACCACAGAAGCAAACATTATCAGGAGTGCGGTTTCTTTTTAAAAAATATATACTTAATATATTTCAGTTCGTACGAATTCGATGTCAGGTGAAATATCTTGCAAGTGTTCTGTGGACGTTAATCACAACTCCATATACTCTAGTTGCATTCGCATCTTGCATAATTCACCATCCAGGTGTATGTATTTGCTTTGATATAGGTAAAGTAGACCTATAACAAATAAGTAGACGTTAAGAAGCAAAGATCCGCGACCCAACACATATTTTGTACTTGGCTCCCCTTTATGATAGCCTAACAGGGCGCCCACAGCTGTAGTTGGATATGTTCGAATTGATCCAGTTACCAATGTAAGCAATACCTCATACTTTATGTTAACTAAAGTTTGCATGTTTAACACATCAGTCTATGGCCACTATATCCAGGAGCAAATGTGTGAATACACTCCTAATTTGTTGATCCTAATCCTTCGGAATAGACTTCTAAAGAAACTAGTCAAAAATAATATCTGTGTCTCCCTCTTTTGGGTATAAAGTCTACAAACCAATTTTTACAATTATAAGGGAATTACCCTTCAGTTATGAAGGGAAAATACCATACTCAATTTCAATAATGGAGGGAAAATACAATCCCCTCAATTTGAATGGTACTGCCACTCTGACAAGTTCGGGTTTAAAAAGTATTTTCCAAAAAAACTAGATATTCTATTATGAGTTTCGAAGTTTACCTTGTTAAAGAGGAAACTGTGTTTGGTCACGGCTCGATGTCACTGAAGAACCAGGAAAATGGATCTCAATGAGTATAGTAACAGTTTCAGAAACTTCATCTCTTGGCTCACAGTAAAGCTGCCATTCTCTTTCTGTTATGTATCGTTCTCCGTTAGGATAATTCTTGAGAGTACCGTAAGTTGTCCGGCTACTGAGGGTAGGTCATCCATTCCTACATAAAAGGTTATCTATGTAGCTCTGTGTAGCTCTGTCTTTCTCATTTTACACGAGGATTCCCTTATTCCACTCTCCGGTGCGTTTGATCCTGTTGAAAAGTATCCTCGTTTTCCTGCTATGCGCCTCCAGTGACCCATTCCACCAAGGAACCTTTTTAATTGACATATCCCTTTCACAGGGATTTTTTCTCATAAATTCAAATTTAGGCTGCAAGATAATGATCTAGAAGCTTGGATTTTTGAAGCAGCATTTTAATAACCACTACATTAAATCTGATACGTATCTGATCAGACAGCGAAGCCTCATCAGATACTGATGAGCGTATCAATAAGAGGACAACATAGTGTTACCTCTAAGGACATTAGCAAAGGTTACTTTACTTCCCCTGTTAGCAAATTGAATATTTTCAGCAACTCCACCTCTTATTTTTGTACTACTGCAGTCCCATATAGTGTGAAACGGAACTCGTTGTTCGGAAGGGTTGTTCATTTTAGCTTATTTCAAACTAGTTAAATGACTTGTCCATCAGCAACATATACTTTGACACATGGAAAACAGACTTTAAATACCATTTCCAATTATCCCACATAATTTTCATTTTTATCCAATAACAACAAATTGGTAATAATTGTTTCATTATTTGAATTGAATTGATTTTCATAAATTTTTGTGTCTGAATGAAAGCTCTTTACCATTTTTACCATGGAAATGAAAATCGTTTTGTTAACAGCAGAACTATAAAGTAGTGCGGTGCAACCATGCTACAAGTATATTTGTGATTTTTCCGATGTTCATATAAAAACAGTTTTTTAGGTCATTACAATTAGCTTGGGTGAATGGTTATGATTTTAATTTTCCGCTGGCACTACATAAAAATAAAATTATTGGAAACATAATTTTTTAATCAATTTTATATAATTTGTGAATAACACTATAACGAAAAAAAATGAAATTAATTTAATTTTTTCGTTTCAGTGCGCGTCGAGTAGTTTGCAATTATAAGGATTGGGAAAGTTTTAATAATAACCGACACACTGATATTTATAATTAAATCCAACTTAAAGCTCAGTTTGATTAATCAGGTTTTAGCAGTGACATGGAGTTCTATACGATTTTCGATATCAGTCCCAGTTCGATCTGAAATGATGTATAGTCCGATTGTATTTCGAAAGCTCTCTATAGAAGAGTTTGGGATAAAACGACTTAAAATAAGAAACTTTTCTTTCAAAAAGAACATACCTATAAGTTTAATGTTAGCCATATGTGGGGGCTTAAGAAGAGCAGAAAGAGAAGGTCACTGAACATTTTGCAGTGGGAGACTCTGGATTCCAGAAGATGTGGAAAACTGAGAATTTTGCCTCAAAATCGCAAACCAGCCGAGCTAGTCATCAACAGGAAGAAACATTTTCTTAGTAAACAACGATTAACTAGCCACTGGTACTAGGGCGGAGAAGATTGGAAATTCCTAAAGCAGTTGGCCAGGTCACTGTAAGAACGGAAGAGTGGAAGTGTCTACCACGAAGAACACGAGATGATTGTCGCTTTCATGGTAAGGTCAATGGAAGCTTCGAGGCACCCTAGGAAATTAAAGACGTCGCTGTAAAGAAAAGAGATTTGATGGGTCCAACAGGAGGAACACAAGGCGGAACTGGGCTCAGTGGGACTCGTTTTACTCGGAAAACGGTATTTTCAGAAGTTGATAGGGGTCCACTGATGGAAAGAAAAATGGAGCAGTTAGTGCTACCAAAGAGTAGATTACTGATGTTATTAGAGAAACTACGTGGAAGAGGTAGCCTTGGGAATTCAATTATCAATTAAACATACTTCACTATTTATTATTTTGTATATTTTTTACTTTGACAATGTTCTTTGTTGAAAGCTGGATGGCAAGAGAGATTTTTTTTCTTTTTATTGATAATATTGAATTGAGTAATTAGAGTATGATAAATATGGTTTCATTTTACATTTAGCGACATGAATACATGTAAACATTTAACATTATTTCCGCTACCTAAAATAGATGTCCCATTTTATTTGTATGGGCGCACCCAGCGTTAACATCCCGCCAGCCATGAATCAGTTGATTCATACGACTGAACTGGTAATTTACACAGTTTATGTATTGGTCGCTGAATTACTTTATTGCTGTTAGCCAAACGAATGTCGACCACGCGTACTTTGCTATCATTTCCCGGATGAGTATCGTTGACCTTTCCCAATGCCCAGCATGTTGATGGCAGCCCAGGTTCTGCAATTAATACAATGTCTCCTATTGCAAGATTGTCGGATCCACTAACCCATTTGCTTCGCCTTTGCATTTCCGTCAGATAATCTCGATGCCATCGAATACAAAACTGTTGTTGCATTTGCCTCACTAATCGCCATCTAGCTATCATTGGAATATTTTGTTGCTGCAAGTTTTCATCTGCCATATTCGTAAATGTTCGGCCGATTAGAAAATTCGCTGGTGTTATGCAATCTATATCCTCATTTTGATTAACAGCCAACGGCCTTGAGTTCAGAATCGCTTGTTTTAAAGCTGCTTCCCATATTCCTCCCATATGGGGAGCTCCAGGTGGAATAAATTTCTAATTTATTTATGTTGCAAGAGTGCAGCAGCTATATCAGAAGTCTTTGCTTGTAAAAATTGAAGAAGTTCTCGAAGGTGAATATTTGCACCCACAAAATTCGTCCCATTATCACTATGTATAGTATGACAATTTCCTCTCGGTGCCGTGAATCTCATTAATGCTGCCAGGAAACTTTCCGTTGTTAGAATGCCTACTATCTCAATGTGTACAGCCTTGGTACTCAAGCAAACAAAAATGTAAACATATACCTTTCTCGGTGTTTGTCCTCTCCTTCTTACAGCTTGCACTTTAAATGGGCCACAATAATCTACACCCACTTGATGAAAAAGGTGCAGATATTGAACCCTCTCGGTTGGTAGGTTCCCCATCATCTGATTGCATGTCTTCGGATTTTGTTTAATGCATTTAATGCATTTGTTCACAATTAATCGCGATACCACTTTAGCTCTTACTATCCAAAATCGTCGCCGTACGATGCTGGTGAGCAGACTCACTCCCGGATGGTGATGGAGTAGATGAGCATCCTTTCTTACTATGCATTTGACTGCGTGATTATTCATCGGTAATATGATTGGGTGCTTGACATCGTATGTTACTCGTATAACGCCGTTGGATTTAGACTTATTAATTTGCTATTTCGTGCCAGTTCCCGAGCATTTTGCAATGCACTCATCTCTATACGAAACTCCGATTTTTGAATTTCTCGAATAAGTATCAGTTCGGTTTTCTCGTGTCGTAATTTGCAGATAAACCGTTTAATGAGTGCCAATACTTTAGACATCTTAGAGAAGCTGGAGTACTTGCAAATGAACGATTGAATAAAACTATTCGTGGATACCACGAATGTGTCTAATTTAGAGGGTCGCAACTCTTCAGTCGTCATCTTCTGGTCACAAGATCTATCTGATTGGATTGCTCTAGTTTGCTCGGCATCGCAGTTAGCCAATAGGGTCCACACCACCAGTGCTTATTGCTAATCAGCTCCGTCGTGCTCATTCCTCGTGAAGGAATATCGTCGGGATTGTCCTTTGATACCACATGCCACCAGTGTTCTCGCTTGTACAATTGAATTATTTCACTGACTCTATTGGCTACAAATGTAGTCCAACGCCTTGGATGCGCCGATAGCCAATCGAAATCTATTCGTGAATCAGTGCATAAAGCATTTTCGCTGGCGTCACAAAACCCAATTAAACTTACTTGGCTATTGGATTGTATCCACCTCGGAATTCGTACCTTTGTCGTCTCACCTATATCGGCTCTAATTTTCAGCCATGCTTGTAGCACGCTTGGAGGAAGTTGATCATCTCAGACGAGTTTCTGTACCCAAAGATTTTGAAATAAGATCTTTATCCTAATTATGACTGCAGATAACCAACCAAGCGGGTCAAAGGTGCGACTAGCGTCGGACAGTAACATTCGTTTGGTATGTTTGTCACGCTCAGGCAATTCGACGTTGAATCGAAACTCGTCTGCATAAGGGTCCCATTGCAGTCCCAATACCCTTGGTGTATCTGCATGCTCTCCGATTTCCTTAATTTGCTTCTCCGTGTTTGTTTATATGAAGGATCGCAATTCGTCACTGTTACTAAGAAACTTCCTAAGTTAGAAGCCATGATTCCCTAATTCGTGTATTACCTGTGCCATTAAAGATTTGACGTTTGCTATTGAATTGCCGCCAGTCATCATATCATCAACATACATGTCCTTTAGTATGGCCCTTGCCGCATGTGGCTGCTTGGATTGCAATTGATAGCCTATGTGATTTAAGCTACGTGTTGCCAAAAATGCAGCTGATTCCGTACCGTAGGTAAGTCTTTTCAGCCAAAATGATGTTGGTTGTTGGTTTGTGTTAACGCGCCATAGGATATTCTGGTATTGTTGATCATCAGTGTCTACCCACACTTTCCTGTACATCTTTTCCACATCCCCGCACAGCACAAACTCATGTTGACGAAATCTGAGAAGTATATTGATTAGTGTTGGTTGTATGGTAGGTCCAACCATTAATATACATCATTTAATGATAGTCCCGTTGATGACTTCGTGGATGCATCAAATACAACTCGTAATTTAGTTGTTGTACTGGTTGCCTTTAGTACCCCGTGGTGAGGAAGGTAATGCTTGCTGCTTTATCGTATCCCTGCACCCGTGTCATATGTCTCAGTTCTTCATACTCTGCCATGAACGCTCTATATTGGTTTCCAAATTCCACATCTCTTTCAAACCTCCTTTCCATTGACCTCAGCCGATTCAGTGCGGCGTTATATGTTGTCCCAAGCATACTACCTGGTTGCTTAAATGGTAGTCGTACTATGAACTTGTTGTCTGGAGCTGTCCTAATGGTTCTTTGAAATAGTTGTTCGCATTCTTGCTCCTCTGTTGTACACCTCATCCTTTTGGGTATCTCCTCTATTTCCCAAAATTGGCGCAGCGACCTATCAATATCTAGCAGCACATTATTATTGCCCGTTATATGGTCATATTGATCAGTTGCTTTAATTCTACCGGCTACAATCCAGCCAAATATTGTGCGCATTGTTGTTAAACCACTTGGCAATTTCCGACTCTCAGATAGAAGGGCCTTGAAGAATGTATCAACCCCCAAGAGTATATCGATTCGGCCACGCTTGTTACGCGTAGGATCCGCTAGTTGCAACTGGTTTAGCATTTGGAGATCTACTGCTGAAACATTAAACTCATTCGATATAGCCGATACTTTTGGAATGATGAATACCTGAGTTTTTAATTTAGTTGTATGATCCGCTGATGTAATTGTCAACTTGGTAGATCCTTTGGTTGTTCCTATTCCTGTACCGCCAGGCACTTTCACGAGAACCCTTGCATTTTCGCGATTGAGGTTTAGATCCTGAACACATTCCTCTGAAATGAATGAGGCTTGCGATGCCGAATCCAAAAGTGCTCTATATTTCTGCCATTGGTCGTTACTATCCTTAACCTCTACTATGGCAGTTGGTAGTATCCCGTATGATGTTCCCTGGGTGATGTTGTGTGCTTTCGTCTCGGGTGTACCATTGCTTTGATTTTTGCCTGCTTCATGACTTATCGATCCTTGAGCTTTATGAGCTGCTGGAATTGCTTGTTGGAAATTGCCCATTGTCTGCCGTCCATCCGATGACCCATGAAGTGATGTGTGATGTCTTCTATGACAGTACTGACATCTCGCCTTAGACCTACACTCCTGCACTCTATGACCTCCATTCAGACAATTGAAGCACCTGTTACTTCTTTGTATTGTTTCAGACTTATTGATTGATGTCATATCTTTGTATAATTCGCATTCATATATTCGGTGTCCATTTTCATTGCAAACTGGACAACTAGCGCCTTAAGCCTCCTGATGGATTCATCGATTGAGTCTGTCAACTTTCGGATGTTGACAGTATTTGGTTGTGATATACTTTAGATCTATGTAGTTTTTTATGAATGCATTGGCAGTATGACGCTTTCTGTCATATTGTTGTATCAGCTTCTGAAATGCTTCATATGGTAGTTTGAATCCATTACCGCGAGATGACGCACGAAGGTGGCAGCTTCCACTTTTAACAGAACCCTGAGATATTGAAACTTTTGCGCTGCGGTCAGATTTTCTCTGTCATGTATTGTGGAGCTGTATATATAGTCTCCATCGAAAGTGGGAATATCGATTTTCGGCAATCGCACCTCCATAGCTGACCTCTGCGACGAGCCACCCATTGATCCATTTAACGTCGAAACAGTGCTGTGTTTGCGAATACTGGCATTTAGCTTTGCGGCAACCATGTAACATCAATCTTCGAACTCCGACAAATCTGACTCAACTTTGTCGTCTATATTAAACATTTCCTTTTCAATACTCATGAAATAATTTAATAATTGTTGGGCCCTTTCTTGCTTTACTAATTTGTCATCGTGGCCAACGTTATCGATGCTGCCCTTGACAAAAGTAACTAATTTTGTCATAGAACCCTTCATTGTAGCTCGCTGGCTCTTTAAACCTTCCATATCGCTCACGTTAATGATATCCACGTTTTAGTCACTTAAATGTGTTCACCACTATACGCGTTGAATTACAAAGCGCGTGTAATTATGCGGACGCAATTATATGGTTAACTTTTGCACTTTATCGATTTACTGTTTGTATCAGCTGTTCAACTGTAGCTTCCACTTGAATTCTGCGCAATGTGCTTTCGCTTGATTAAACTCGATACTCCGCTATCACAATATAGCTCTTTATTATGCAAACTCCGAAATACCGCTTACTTCTGTATGCTATTGATGCTTATGATCCTCCACAGAATAACTAGTATTTAGGTCCCTGCTCGGGCGCCAATGTTTTTTTTTCTTTTTTATTGATAATATTGAATTGAGTAATTAGAGTATGATAAATATGGTTTCATGTTACATTTAGCGACATGAATACATGTAAACATTTAACATTATTTCCGCTACCTAAAATATATGTCCCATTTTCTTTGTATGGACGCACCCAGCGTTAACAATTGGCCCACCTCCTTTCATAGATTTCAGATCAATAATTAAATAAAAGTAGTGCTGAATCGCGGTATCGGATAAGTTTAATTTTAATCATTGAAGTGTTAAAGTGTATAACGTGAAGGGAAGACTATTGTCATAGCCCCCACCAGTAGCAAGCAGCTAATCTTTCCCTCTTATAGAGTGAATTGAATAAAATTAAGTTTGACTCGAAACTCTGTTCATTTTAAGTTTTTACCGCACATCGGAATCGTAGCAATATATAATGTTACACGGGTTGATGATCTCAAGAAGACTCCATGCAATTTCAACACCTGCACAATTTATCATTATAGTCACCTTAAATCAATACTTTTCGAATCCTAGCACTACAATATAGTGATAGTAGTGTCTGCGACTTCATCGGGCGTTTTCTGAATATGTCATCGTGATCAATGAAAGATTTTGAACTTATCAGCGATAAGAATTGAAAATTCGTTCAAGCGTATTACACTTATTGATGGTCAGGCTAAGAAAATTCGACTTAAACCGATTCGTTAAATTGTGTAATAAAGTCAAATGCCGTGCCAAAGTCGCTGTACACAACGTCAACTTTCTCGTGACTTTCTTTGATTGTTCCGCTGGTTAATTCAATAAGGTTTGTAAATGTTGATATATTTATAGGTTATCCACAATCAATTTTTGACAACCAATTTCAACAGTATTAAATTATCTATGGCTTAAAGGCCATAAACGGCCCTAACCGCTTGTTAACTAAGACTTTACGAACCATACGTTGATTTGGATAGATCTTTGCGATTCGAGCTATTCCCAAAATAATGTCAATCATCACAGATATAAGCTGTATATGGTTAAGGTTAAAATAGATCTGGAATTCGCAAAATATTCAGAGATTAGCGAGCAAGTCTATTTGGGAAATTCGATTCGTATTACTATTTTTACGAATTATTACTATAGTTGCTGGACCGTTAAAACCTAGTACCGCTCTTTACAGTCGTACGATATATATTTTGTGGCCATTTCCGTGATTACGTTTAACGTCATCGCCGAATGCATCCTGCAATGTACCTTGAGTGCATGTAGGCCTTCAGCTTTGTACTGATGTCTGTTGTAAAGAAAACTCCTGTTACCGTACCTGAACACTGAGCCGTTTTTTGTCTCTTCTCTTTTCCACTGATCCCGTTACTCATCATCATCACCTGCCTACCACTTAAAGTTGGTTTATTTGTAACTCGCCATCGGCACTCTTAACGCTAAGTTTGATATGATTTTTTGCAGTCAGATTAGATTTAATCGGCGCACTAACTAGTGGCTTCCTTTTCTATCAGCTCGATCACTCCTATACGAGCTCCTATTGTTTCATCTCCACTGTTTCAAATCGCCATTTTTTTCGCCTCACCAATGGAAGCTAGGTTTGGTGTGTCGGCGGTTTTTTGCTCTATTAAATCTCTTGAATATCTCAACTTTGGCCTCACCTTTTTCAATGCTGTCTGAGAAGCATCACTCTCATTTTGTGCATTATCATAAAAGGGCTAAGTTGTAAAACTGAAATTCACCTAATTCAGAGTGATCATACTAGAGAATTAGCATCCTCTTAGCCACACAGATATCGGCGTATACAGCGCCACCTTGAGTAAATGAGTGACTGAACGGTTAGTTATATTAAAAAGCATATTCCCATTGTGACTGCCCAACGTATCCAAAGTATGGAATTAAATCTAACAAAGTATGGAATTTTCAACGAAAATAACATCTAGATTTTTGATCTCAGACACTCGTTATAATAAGCCACTATAATTGTCAACTACCCTTATTGATGTTCACATGGCCTAAGCTCTTTTGACTTAAGTTCTTGATAGTTCTGTATATTTTTAGGTCGTCAGCAAACATTAAAATTTTTAAAAATAGAAGAAATTCAAGGGCCTAGAAGGGAACCTCGTAAAAAGCTCGATGTAGCTTGAATTGACTTGGACCTGTTGTTTCCGATAACGATATATTGGATGCGCGGTCGGTCCTGTAATATTAAAATAATGCAACAAAGTAGTATCGTTCTATTCTGGTTTACAACGGAGCCTTTGACAAAGTCGATGTACACCACGTCCACTTGATGGTGACTTTCTATAACTATGATTGTGCTGGTTTGTAGATGTTGATACGGCGATATATGTCCAGCTACAACTTTTTTGAAAGAATCACGTCCATCCTCAGTTATGAATAATGGGGTTATTCTGATTGTGCAATTATTAGGAAATGTTTACAATCTCAGCGACCGATTGACGAGCATGTAAAGAGGGAGTTCGAAACTGGTATAATATTTCAAAGAAGCAGGTATTTGGTCAACGCCGAACGTTAACAAAGTTTATTTCTTCTATTGTGACCTTAATGAACAGGTTCCCCATCCCAATGTTGTGAAAATTTTCATACCTATACCAATACCTTCCGGTTTAGAGATGAATTGAAAAAACTCAACGACTCATTGAAACCCGTTGATTTCACATTTTGTTTCAAAAAAGCTTCAAAAATTGGATCGTTTTTAGTTTTGTCATTGATACAAGTTATGTATGTCTTGTTTTTATCTTAAAATAATTCTCGAAGTATAAGTTCCATTCTGCATATTTAAGCATACTAGCCTTGATGTATTATTTGGGTGATTCCTTATAAGCTTTGTATTGACACACTCTGAATACAGTAGTATCTTGGGAAAGTGAATCCAATCTCAATGAGATGTACATGGAATGGCCCATACCTGGCCATTTATAAAGTGTGAAGCTTCTCTCCAAAAAATCGATCGAATCTTCAAACAACTTTGGTAATATGTAAATATATTTGATATGGTATTTTCACCATTGTCTATATACTTACGACTATGTATGTATCATTGTGTATGGCCAATAAGAAAATAACTCTTATTTAATTATTGAAACGTCAATCTTTATACAAAAAAAAATGGCAAATATAAATAAAGCCCCAAATATAAGAAATTCAAAAGAATATTTCGTGCTTTTTTGTGTATCACATTTAAGAAGATTTCGATAAATTGAATTTTCCTACCTGTTCAAATTTTATTTATATCATCATTTATTATGTACAGATAACAAGAATAAATAAATATTCAATTTGAATATATACGAGTACGTTTTCTTTTATGGTACCGTTTGGAAAATCTTTATATTTCAATTTCAATTTGTTCCGAATGTTCTAATGATATCCGTTTCAATATTTTCTAATATTTCAATCTTTGAGAAGCGAAATGGTCAAAAGATTGTCTATATAGGTTCGATCTATCTCAAATGAGAAGAATTGGTATAAGCTTATCTTTATTACGCCCTAAGTAATGTACAAAGTAGACCAATTCCAAAAAAACTTCCAAAATATCTGCCATTGGTCTATGATCCTTCGAAAGAAGAGTTTTTTTGTTTTGCGTACAGATTTTGTGTATCTCAGATTGGTTGATCAAGTATGGTTATACCATCTATACGAGGTTATCAAGTTGAAGGAATCAATTCGGCACTAGCTGTCAGCTCTATACCTTGCAGATGGGGCAACATGCTTCCTCCGTTAAGTGATGAGCCAGGTAAGAAGAAAAGTCCTAAAAAACTGCATCAAGTTAAGATGTCAACCGTTATATGTGAATGACCAACCTGGCTCTAAAAGGGAAACACTTTTAGTGCAATAACTTTTTCCAAACTTGACCACCACGCAGAATCGTTTGGTGGCAACCGTTGTTGTTATCCGCTTTCTAAAATACTATCCTACCTAAATATAGTCACCTGTATAACAGCGAAAACCAAAATAAAACCTAGAACCGAACAAATGTCGATTGTGAGTTTAATGTCGAATTTATTTGTTTCATGTGATATGGCTGCGAGAGACCACGAGACGTGCCCATATCGGCGAGGAGATGGTCAAGATTAAGGCGGAGTCGTTCAACTAGTGAAGGCTAGATGGCGGAGGGGATCAAATCTCGAGCAGCTGAGTTGAAAAAATCTCGGTACGCCAACCAGGAGCGAAAGAAAACGAGTGAGGTGACGAGGCGGAAAATCGGGATTGGAATTTGGACCATCAAAGGTGACGGAAGAAAAAGGTACTATCGATTAAGAGTTGGATGACGGTGGAAAGTTGTCATTCCGACAAAAAGAAGTCCGTTAGCGTGTACTAGCGGACACACAACAGCGATATACAGATGAGTTTTCCGTACTTGGCCCACTTGACAATATTCTACTTTTCCTCTTTCTTCATTTTCCGACCCTACACTTTCCCTTGATTCCAAGTCAACGGATTAATTTCCTTCGAGCTTGCGTGGTGGTGTTTTTTGTGGTATCAGTAGGTACCCCGCCCGAGTCCACTCGTTTGGAATTTTATTTTTTGTTGTCTACCCAAGCCACAACCGCGACACACGAAAGCACGTTACAAGGCAAAACTTGTTCTTTCGTTGGAAGAAGTTTCATGTCGTACATATAAGAGAAGTAGACAAAAACACAAATGGATGAGGGGCTAGGAATGCGAAGAATTCTAAAACTGAGCTTCACGGAAGTTGTACTTGGCGATTACCGAAAGCTTGTCAAATATGCAAATTGCTTTTTCATCAAGATCGTTGAGTTTATATATGTGCTTCTGGAGATCCTTTCGTTTTTTAGCGCTGTGATCTGCATAAAGAGATGCTTACCAAGTGGTATGTAAACAATAGAATTTTGCAGTGGGTCTATGAAACTGTACCGACTCTACATCCCTGGTAGATACCTGAATAAGAGTGTATCCTGCTCTGCAATAAATCCAAGGCTCTAATGGGTACCATTTTAGTCGCGGGCCTGATTCTAGAAACTTCAGAAACTTTAGAAAATGGGGTCACAATAATTGTAGCGCAAAGTGACCTGTAGACAGGGAACATTTGTCCTGCCACCATCCTAATTTAGAGGGAATATTTGAGGTTCCGTTTATACAGATAAATTTGCATCACTGAAACACGTCGTTCTCTCCCATAGAACGACGCATGAAAAGCATAAAAATATACATATGTCTTTTTGATTCAAGAAACTTACATTCATCATAACAAAATCAAAGAACTCAATCCAGAACCTCAGGCTCTCTCCTTGTTTGTGATACCTGCTAGAGATGTGTTTCCAGTAATTTCTGTTTATTTTCCATATGATTTGGAGCTTTATCAGCCTACTCAAGTGCTCATCAAAGCTATAGAGTACGCAAACCGTAATTATTTTCCAATCGTGGCCGAATGCGATGCAAACTGACACCGGGTGTATGCTGGGACAACTCCGATATCAATTATAGGTATTTCTCTCGTATAATATCTATATAAGTCCAACCTAACCATATTGAACGTGGGCAATAAAACTACGTTTTTTGACATCTTCAAGGCAGGAAGTAATTCATATTACTCTTGCCTCACGTAGTTTAAGTGGGGACATTTCATCTTGGTTGGTCGTATGACCATAGCTATATCTGATATTTTCCTGAAGTTAGAATATTAGGTACCCAAGAAATGAGTTAACTTCAGTGGAAAAAGCTACTGACTATTTTGAATAAGTACTATAAATAATAGAACTGGAACATCATTTGTGGATCAGGAAACTGGGCCGAAAATTATGAGGGACAAGAAAATTTTTCAACAAAGCCTGGAAAACCGGTAAAACCGGTATTCTTCACAAAGAGAGTACAAGAAATGTATCTGGATTGAAAAAACAACGAAACATCGAAAAGATCTTTGTGTTGTACTCCCCAAAACTGTTGCCATCCAACCTTTGAATGAATTCATTAATATTCATTACCGGTCTTGATGCCGATCTATTTTTTAGCCTCGGTAACTGCTTAAACATACTTGGCAAGTTGTTTTTAAAAAGGTTTGTATCTTAATACAATGTAGATCATGAGGAAGCCAGTGATTAGCCTAAACTAGTTGTTTGACCTGAGAAACAACTATAGTCCAGGCTATTCACTGGCTTCCTCATGCCCTGCCACTTATATGCGATATATTCTTGGGATCACGCAAAACAATTATAGTTTAAGAAATGGCTGTGCCGCACCGATTGGATCAAATTCATCAACGAAATCACTTCATTCAATTCAAACACCTTCGGCACTCATACATAAGTTATTGCATAAGTTATGTTGCTTTATCGAGCTTCAGTCCCAATCTTGCTTATATCAAAAGTTGTTTGAACTTAGTGCCTTTGTCGCATAATCTGATTGGTTATCCGACATAAAATGTCGATTGCACTATTTGTATACCCAGTTAGATAAGCCTTGGCAAAGTGATCTATTGCTTTAGTTTGAGATACGGTGGAGTTTATCACCAGAGACTTGCACAAGGTCGAGCCATGGCCAAAAATGCCTATCCTATCTTCATATTTTCCATTTGTATACCATAAATACTTAAATTCCTGTTTGAATGAGAGGAGACTCGTATGCTCCACTCATCTCAATCAACGAATACCACAAGAAATATTGTTAATATTATTCAGTTCTAGCATACAGTCTGATTTCATCTTCCCTGCGATAGATTATGCTTCCTTTTTCCTATTAAGATACTGTTGATGCAGGCCTACATACAGTCTACATTAAACATAGGTTCTGCACAGCTGGAGTGGGATTGATCAAGTCACTAGTTAACGGAACATGAGCTGTTTTAGTTTTGTTATAAACTATCATAATATATTGATTCAAAGTCAGATGTTTCTCCATTCAAAGCAGGTCGTTAAGCAGAAGCTTTGCCTCTTGCTAAAATGGCATCACTTTATTATTTGGAATGAATGTAAGTCTTACGTTTCATCAACTAGTATGGAAATATACCATTTGCAATACTAGTTGATCGCTACTTCCATTGGCTTTGATCAGGTTTCATGGTCATGCTCATAACCGTAGATGTCAGATCTATATGATTGGTACCTAGGTAGAAACTATTCCATTAAAAGGAAGATAAAACGCTAACTTGAGAACATCCCTTGGCAGTTGGCGGCTTTATTGGTGGACGGTTCTTTTACCAAGCGGTGAGAACTTTCTTCTCTGCTGTTCTAGCAAAAATCGTAAGAGGGGTTATCGAAAGCTCCGGCAATTGTTATAAAGACACGGAATTGTTTATTTTAAAAGGTAGATGTCTCTTTTATATAAGATTCACAGTTTACCTTATTGAATGGATCACTATAGTTTGAATATATCGATGGCACTGGAAAGTGGGTCTCTAGAAGCTTACTAACATGTCCATACTATAATTTTTGCGGAATGCCTATTTCATTAATGTATTTCCTTCATTTCCATTGTATTTTCGTATGGCTCCGTGTTCAGTCATCAAACTCTTCAGTGCATTTGTCTCTATTGAAAGTTCTCTTCGTTCTTCTTAAAAAAATGTCCACTCTATAAGCGAACCGTTTTCATAGACTTCCTATGTTTTACAAGTTATCTGTTCTAAAAGTTCTAAACCAATTATATAACGCTAGCTGAAATTATATAAATTTCTAATGGTTGAGCCTTATAGTTCGTAGATGAGCTTTTATATCCTCAAGCTGCATTTTAATGAACTCTAGATCAAATCTGATATATATATATATATATATATATATATATATATATATATATATATATATATATATATATATATATATAAAAATATATATATATATATATATATATATATATATATATATATATATATATATATATATATATATATATATATATATATATATGCGATTAGCCAGTGAAGTATCTTAAATACAAGTCAGTTGTTTATCCATGTTCCTATACCAGGACATTTTAGTTTTAGATTTATAAGCTTCTCTAATGGAAAGAACGAGTGTTTTTGGTATAAATTCTTAACCCTTTTCCCCTCATTGTTTTGTTTTAATAACTGACACTCATTCCGCCGGTCCAAATGATTGTTTGTGAATAAATAATTCAGTTAGGTTCAACTAGGTAAGGGTAGCACTATTCACTTCACTCACATACCAACTGGAGTATTACTTCCATTTTCTTTGCTCTTTCCATGATAGGTTTTGTTGTGTGAAAGAAGATATTTTTCTGGATCCATTTGGGGATGTGCCGCTTTGAGTTTTTAAGATGTGGTATAAAAAGATAATCCACCCAAAACCAATGCTCAAAAATTATATATGAGTAAAATATTCATGTTACTTAAGAATATACCTAAATTAAAAATAATAATTAAAGCATGAAGGAAGAAGGTATAAATTCTACTGTCAAATCAATCAAAAGTTACGTGTAATTATTGAACTTATCATTCGAAAAGAATTTCCGATAATACCAGCACATCTTTCTTATATCAGATAATTCTGATAATAAGCAACTAACAACGGTCAACCTAAATAAACCAAACTATATAGCAAAAAAAGATGATTGATGCCGGTGATACATTTTATTTATTATTAACTTGGATTGTGACAGATGACATTTTTTCATCTCTATATATATATTATATACTCGTGGGGGGTTCGTAAAAACAATATGGTATACAAATTATTTAAGGGAATATCTTTAACTTAATCTAATTAGCTGCGGGACAATCTCTACAAAAACCATGCTGCAATGAATAATTTAATAGATTATGTAGTTCAGCATCCCTCATCATATAGTAAAACTATTTTATCCGTTTCATTTACTATTTCAAACATACCTACCTTAATATTATATTAGGTTTTTGATCAGATTTCGACCTGGAAAATTTTACGAACATTATCCTATAGTATATAACAATATTGTTGTGGGGTTGATTTGTTAAAAAGTCTGCTTCTCACATCACATAATAAAGTTTTATCCACGTTAACCATTTAAATAAAAGTTTAACATTTTTACATTCGCACTGTAAAATTTTGTTACACTGTGCTTTTGCACAACCGTAAAGGTATACCAATTCATAATGCAATAAATCCGAATTATCTCAATTAGAGAAATTAAAGTATTACAAAACTATACTCAGGAGATAAATTTTGATTATGAAAAGCTGTTCTACAAAATTTGTCTTAAAGCTTAATGAAAGTTTTATAGTTTTCATCCGAAAACTATTTACACCATCACCGTATATAAAATCCTTTTACAACAAGCTTAAAGTTTAAAAGCGTACATCTTTAAAAAGTATATAGAAGATAAAGATCTGGAATTGCGATTATGTACTATTACATGTGTACATGGTATACTCTATCTGATAAAGCTTTTCTTGTACTCTGTGTATCTTATCCGTACAAAATATTTTTATTCTTTAAAGTCGCAAGTATATGATACAATAATTTTGTTAATTCGTGAGATGAATTTTTAAGATATATCGACTACATCTTCTCGTGTGGTAAAACCAGTAGTATCGCTGACCTAAAAATTCGATATGACTCTGTTTATGGCTGTGATGCATTAAAACTGATAAAGTTGTAAAGTAACACAATTTGTTTTGTATACCGCAACATATATATAAAATTTAAGCAGCTATTCGATAAAATAACACGTCGGATGGTAAAGAAGAAGATTCTCTCACCGTATAATGTTGTTGTCCGATTGTCGTTGGCCTATATCACATGAAATCTTAAGGTTTTCTGAAACTATGTATTTGATAAAACATGATTAGCAAACAATTAAGCAGTTTGTAAGCATTTGTTTGTACCATTTTTGGTGACGATCCGACTTCCAGAGCGCTGCGATAGTCGAATACAAACACATTGACGAATTGACCACAACAACAATCTTGGCTATGCAAGAATACATCCTGAAGCAAACACTGTTGCTAACTCGAAGCTGAATGGAATAAAAAACGCGTTTTTTATAAAATATAATATAAAAACTCAAACATTAAGCTTTCTGTTTCGAACTTCAAGATCAAATCTTTCCATTCATCAAGTATTGGTCAATATTCTTAAATACTTCAATTTCTATGGATGAATTATTAACATGAGCTTTATGAAGCTTTTTGTAATATAGTTATTAAACTTGGAAGTTTAAAATTGTATTGGCGTTACAAACAAATGGAAAATATCACTGATAAATTTATTCTGGATCATAACAAATACAACATCATACTTACAAAAACATTAATCTTTTCTAGATGCTATAATAGATCCTCAAACAGGCACTGTTGCTAACTCAATACTAAAAAAAACTCTTCTTGATAAAATCCAATAAATAATATCATAAAAGCTCAAATATTAAGCTTTCAGTTTCAAACTTCCAGATCAAAATTTTCCGTTAAGTATTGGTCATTATTTGAAAATATGTCAATGTATATCGAAGCACAATTTTTACGAGCTTTATGGAGCTTTTGTAAAAGCGTTGTTCGATTTGCAAGTTTTTAGAAGTTTGACAACAACAATAATCTTTTCTTTTCGTTAAATCTTAAAAGACTCTAGCTAACTCGAAACTGAATGGTATAACGCTTTTTAATAAAAATCAAAATATAAAGTCATGAAAGCTCAAACGTTAAGCTAAAGATTTCAAACTGCCAAATCAAATTGTTCAATTAACCGTGTATTGGTCAATATTCGTAGGTATGTCAATGTCTATTAGTGTAAAATTTTTATGTACGAGCTTTATGAAGCTTTTGGTGGTGGTTTTTTTTACTTACAAGTTTTAAATTGAAATATCTCTGATAATATTGGCAACAATAACAAGCTTTCACATGCAATAATAGATCCTGAAAAAAACACTGTACTCAAAACTGAAATGGAAAAGTAAGCGCTTTTTTTATAAATAAAACAAAGAATATGAGAGCTCAAACATTAAGCTTTCGGTTTTGAACTTCCAACACTGGAAATAAACACTGTAGCTAACTCGAAACCAAAATGGAGTAGAAAACGCGTTTTATAAATACAAATTATTATGCCATTAAAGCTCAAATATTAAGCTTTTGGTTTTGAACTTCCATATCAAATCTTTCCATTATTCAAGTATTGGTCAATATTCGTATGTTCGTCAATTTCTATAAATGAAGTATTTTCATGAGCTTTATGAAGCTTTTTGTAAGTTGTTAAACTTTTAAGTTTAAAATTGTATTCGCGTTACAAACAAATGGAAAATATCTCCAATAGGTTTATTGTGGATCATAACAAATACCAAATCATATTGACAACAACAACAATCTTCTCCTTGCAAAAGTAGATCCGCCAACAAACACTGTAGCTAACTCGAAACTGAGTGGGGTAGAAAACGCGTTTTTTAAAAAACAAAATGTCATAAAAGCTCATACATTCAGCTTTCGATTTCGAACTTCAAGATCAAATCTTTCTATTCATCAAGTATTGGTCAATATTCGTAAGTACGAAATTTTTTTTGATGAATAATTTTCACGAGCTTTATGAAGCTTTATGAAATATAGTTATTAAGATCAAATTTTTACGTTAACCAAGTAATGGTCATTATTTGAAGGTACATCTATGAACAATGTTTATGAACTTTATGGAGCTTTTTGTAATACATTTATGAAATATCTCCGTTGAATTTATCGTTGAACTTATCAAATATTACAACCTATTGTCAACAGCATTTTTTCTATGCAATAATAAATCTTTAAGCATACACTGTAGCTTACTTTAAACTGAGTGAGATAGAAAACACTTTTTGATAAAATACAAAATAAAATGTCATGAAAGCTCAGACATTTCGCTTTCGGTTTCGAACTGCCAGATAGAATTTTTTCCATTAACCAAGTATTGATCAAAATTCGTTAGCACGTCAATGTCTACCGATGTAAAATTTTTACGAGCTTTATGAAGCTTTTTGTAAAATCGTTGTTTACCTTGTAAATTTTTAATAATATGACGACAACAACAATCTTTTCTATGCAATAATAAATCTTTAAACCAACACTGTAGGTAACTCGAAACTAAATGGTATATAGAAAACGTGTTTCAATAAAAAACAAAATATAATGTCTTGAAAGCTCAAATGTTAAGCTTAAAATTTTGAACTGCCAGATTAAATTTTTCAATCAACCGTGTATTGGTCAATATTCGTAAGTATGTCAATTTCTATGGGTGTCCAGTATTTACGAGCTTTATGAAGCTTTTGCAGAAAAAGTTATTTGACTTATAAGTTTCAAAATGAAATGTCTCCGATAGTCAATCGTGGACAAATATCTTAATATTGACAACAACAACAAGCTTTCACATGCAATAATAGATCCTGAAACAAACACTGTACTCAAAACTGAAATGGAAAAGTAAACGCTTTTTGATAAAATATAAAATATAATGTCATGAAAGCTCAAATATTAAACTTTCGGTTTTGAACTTTCAGATCAAATCTCTCAATTATTGGTCAATATTCGTATGAACGTGTCAATTTTCGTATGAACGTCAATTTCTATAAATGAATTATTTTCATGAGCTTTATGAGGCTTTTTGTAATATAGTTGTTAAAGTTGGAATTTTAAAATTGTATTCGCATTACAAACCAATAGAAAATATCTCCGATAGATTTATTGTGGACCATAACACATACCACATCATATTGACAACAACAACAATCTTCTCCTTGCAATAGTAGATCCTCAATCAAACACTGCAGCTAACTGGAAGCTTAAATGAAATAGAAAATATAGTCATAAAACCCAAATATTAAGCTTTTAGTTTCGAACTTTCAGATCAAATTTTTATTTAGCCAAGTATTGGTCATTATTTGAAGATATGTCTACGGATGTACAATGTTTACGAGCTTTTTGTTATATATTTTTAAAATATTTCCGATAAATTTATCGTTGACTTAATCAAATATTACATCATATTGACAACAACAATTTTTTCTATGCAATTATAAATTTTTAAGCAAACACTGTAGCTAACTCGAAACTGAATGGTACAGAAAATGTTTTTTGAAAAAATCAAATTATAATGTCATAAAAGCTCAAACTTAAGCTTAAGATATTGAACTGCCAGACAAAATTTTTCAATTAATCTTGCATTGGTTAATATTTGTAAGTATGTCAATTTCTATCGGTGTACAATTTTTACGATCTTTACGAAGCTTTTGGTGAAAAAGTTTTTTGACTTACAAATTTTAATATGGAATATCTCTGGTAAGTCTATCCTGGACCATAACAAATATCACATAATATTGACAACAACAACCAGCTTTCCTATGCAATAATAGATACTGAAACAAACACTGTACTCAAAACTGAAATGTAAATGTAAACGCTTTTTGATAAAATACAAAATATAATGTTATGAGAGCTCAAACATTAAGCTTTCGGTTTTGAACTTCCAACACTGGAAATTAGCACTGTGGCTAACTCGAAACCAAAATGTAGTAGAAAATGCGTTTTTTTAAAAAAAAATTTTATGTCATGAAAGCTCAAACATTAACTTTCGGTTTTGTAATTCTAGATCAAATTTTTTCATTAATCAACTATAGACAATATTCGTATGGATGTTTATGTCTATCGATGTAAAATTTATACGAGCTTTATGGAGCTTTATGCACAATTTGATTTGTTCAAATCTTGTTGTTTCAATTTTACTCGTGCGTCATAAATTCGAAAGATCATTTCAGGCACTGTACAAATCAATAAAAGTGTGAATAATATTAGACCAGTATATCCTGTCAACGTGTTTTATGGGTTTTTTCAACAATTTCAATCAAGGTCAAGGATTTGGTTATCCAAATTATAGTGTATATTCAGTAAGAGTTACAATGTTTGGGACTACTAACTTTTGGTTAAATACGTGTAGATCAGTCATCAAATGTTTTGCTAACAGAATTATCTACACGGTTTAATTACTTTCGAACATTACAAGGTCTGTCAATTATATTAATGAAACATGTATTTGTACTACACATCACAAACTTGTATACTTGTAAAATCATAATGAAACAAGTAATTTGAGATGAAAACAATACACAACGTTGTTCAACCTAATAAAAAATTTTGTTTCCATCTAAGCGTATGTTTAGATGTTATATATAACATGACGATAATGAGATAATACATGTGACAACTAAAATAACAATTTGTCCAAAGAATAGCCGGGCTGTAATCAATTTATTGATAAAATAATAAATCTTTTCAAAAAATAATATTATTTTTAGTATTCAAAAGATTTCATCTGGGATACGAACACTGGAAAAATAACGTAATCGTTCAATCAATTGACTGTATATGGCAACAACCTGTTTGATGATTTTCTTTTTGCTTTTCAATTTTTCGTATAAATCTCCATTATTGATTAATATTGTTGCTGTTAGTTTTGATGGGAAAAGTATTGATTTAAGAATTAGCAGTATACCGTATTGCCAAAAATAAGAAATTAATAATACATGTATAAGGGTGGGAATAAATTGTAATAGAGTGGGAGATGTCACACTCTTCTCGTTATAAGTCATTGTACCTTCTTGAGTTTTTTTTATTCAATTTCTGGTTACGATAGTGTGTATGACAATATTACCACCATCTTAAAGTGCAGATATTAAGAGCCGATTCATCTTCCATGTTAGAACTAATCTATACTGCATATGCCATCTATTCGTCTACTCGTAAAAAAGTCCTTAATGCGTCTCATTAAGGAACTTTTATAAGACTGGAAGAACTTTAGGTCTTATGAAGTTAAGAGATTAGAGAAATGTTGGGTAATTGTGTACTACATATAAGGCTAGCATCAAACTTATTTGCGATGCAATGATAACGATCAGCGGACTGGTAATATTAATGAAAATATATATGATTTGACGGCCACCTTTAAGTCCAAAATGATCGGCAAATATTCTTCCAGTCCTGAACTAACACTCAATTCGCTTATTCGTTCTAGTATAAAAGCAATAAAAAAATCTAGCCCAACTCCATGGCAAGAATTTAAATTTACAAAACTCAATAAATCCTTACTACAGTTTACGGCTAAATTTGCTAATCGGAAAGATGGAAATGAATAGCCTAAGTCATTCAGAGAATTTGCTTGCTAAGGAATTACAACCATAAAAAGTTTTACGAACAATTTAATAAATATTTTATTAGGGTTTAAGCTACCTGACTTTGACAAACATTTTGCGGAAAAATATGAATTTATAGATTTTAACTACTTTATGATACTCGATGGTGTTTATTCAAGAATTTCTATGGATGCCTGATTTCCAATTTGCACAAAAAGTTCAACCACTTGGTCAGTAGTAAGAACTCGAGCCGTTCGACGCCTATCTACGATGTCAATTTTGTACAATATCGCTTAATGGTCTTACACATTTTTAACAAATTTTTGATCACTTTGAAGCGATGTACAAGTGGAATCATTGCCAAGTAAATTTTTTTTGGACATAATATTATACCCGGCTTTGTGCAGATGTGAAACAAACAGTTTCTGATATTAGACAGACAACCAAGAGACCAATATTCTTACTATATAGGTTAAAAAAAGGTAGAACAATAACAAAAGGATATTGCTTAGAAAAATCGATTTACTTTATAAGTGAGACACTACGTCTTTTGTCGTTTATTCGTTTCATCTCTCTCTATTCATATGTTGGAAAAGAAGAAACTCTCTACCTGCTATGACTAATAAAAGTTAAATGTTATAAAATAAAATAAAATAAATTAAAAGAATGAAATAAAAGAAAAAAAGAAAATAAAACAAAAGAAAGTAATAAGATATAATAAAATAACAAAATAAAATAAAAATAAAATAAAAAATAAAATAAAACAGATTTCATAGATCACTTGATACTAATCACAACTCTAATGTCTTTTCACGAAGTTGAAATGGTTCTCGTATTGTTTTTTGAATTTTCTAGAGGTTTTCGAAAGTTTAATCTCCAACGGCAAAGAATTCCAAAGTGATAGTCCCCCACTAAACAATGACTTGTTAAAATGTTTAGTTTTGTTTTTAGGTAAAAGTAAATTATTTAAGCGATTGATTAGCTTATTAGCCAGATATGCAGGCTGCTTATTTTTCAATACATTAAATATAAAAAGACATGTTCGGAAGTCAAAAAATTCTCTTAATGTGCATCCTAGCAAGGCGCGAGAGTATGCTGATATATGGTCAAATTTACGTAGACTGAACACATACCTTATGCAAGCTTTAAAAAGTAATTGAATTCTATAGAAATATTTTTCCTGCATTCCATATAAAGCTGTCATACAGTATGTGAAGTGAGGTCTTATCAAAGAATTTGAATCTTAATTTAGTACTCACAAATTTTGTTGTTCCCCATAACTTCCGTAACATGAAATTAACTTTTCGACTTACCCAATTTATATGATCTTCCCAGTCAAGACGGTTATTAATGATAACACCAAGGTTTCTCGCATTTGGAACGAACGGTATTAATTCATCCCCCAGTTTGATGGTTCAATTGGTGTTAGATTTAGTTTAATATCTCTATTGCTTATAAGCATACACTGCGTTTTCTTACTATTTAATTTTAAAGTATTCTCTTTAGACCACCTAGTAATTCTCTCTATTTCTTCATTTAATTTTTGAACACAAGAATTAAGTTCATTACTATTACAGCTTATGTATATTTGCAAATCATCTGCATACAAATGATATTTGCAATGAACCAGCTGCTTAGAAATGTCATTAATGTATAAAGCAATTAGAATTGGCCCCAGCACTGACCCCTTAAGTACACCCGCTGTTTTTGCCAGCATTCCAGAGCTTTTTGATCCGTTACAAACAATTTGTGACCCATTTGATAGATAGTTCAAAATTAGAGAACACGCATAAGAATGGAAATAAAATATCTGTTTGAGTTTTTCAATAAGCAGTGTATGATTAATACAATCTTATGTCTTACTAAAATCAAAAAGAGTTAAAATAGTTGTTTTACCAGAATCCAGCTCTCTTCTTATATCATCTACAACATGCAAAACAGCTGTTTCTGTACTAAAGTCCGGCCTGTATGCGGATTGAAAGGGGTTAAGTAAATCAAATATATTGAGAAAAACTAACAATTGATTTAAGATAACCCGTTCACAAACCTTCGAAAGTGCCGGTAGTAGACTTATTGGCCGGTATTCTTCAACACTTTTAGGATTTTTTGTTTTCATTAGAGGCAATACTTTGGCCGACTTCCTACACCTTGGATATATACTGGTTGTTAATATTTGATTAAAAATATGTAATAAATAGTAGCCTATAACGGGAAACAGAATTTTAATCAATTTTAATGGTATATTGTCCAATCCTATCGCATCAGACTTGATAGAAGATATCGCGCTATCCAGCTCACCAATGTCAATATTTCTTAAGGAAAAACTGTTTTCAGTCATATTCGAGTTAGGTAAGATTTCCTGTAATATAGAGTCAATTGTTATATCAATGTCATTTAATGGAACAGAACTAAAAACTTCATTTAATTCATCCAGTTTACAGTTGATAGTATTTTGATCTTTGCACTTTCTGTCTAAGCCCAGATTCCCAACTCGTTTCCAGAACTCTCTAGCAGGCAAACTAGGGTCCAAGTGTGTACTGAGATAACTTTGCTTAGCATTTTTGACCAGATTTTTAACAGTATTCCTTATGCTCTTATAATTCTAAAAGCTTCAGTCGTTCTCAATCTTCTCCACGTTGTATATGCAAAGTCACGCACGTTTATCCAATATAAAATATCGCCATTCATCCACGGTGGTACTTTGACATTTTTTTTTGAGCCGAGTAATGGGTACAAATTTCTCATATAAATTCGAAACTAGGCTGTTAAAAAAATTAAGTTGTTCATCAACATTAGGGATATCAAAAACTTGGTTAAAAGGCAACCGACCACAGTAACTAAACAATGCCGGCATATCGATCTTGTTGTAGTTTCTAAATTCAATTGTTACATTGTCAGCACTTTCAAGTGTTTTATATGAAAAATATATTAGATCATGATCAGCAAAACCTACAGAAATTTGATTTAAAAATTGTATTTTTTCAGTATTGCTGATCACATGATCTAATAATGATGGTTGGCATGAACAGGAAAGTAAGTTGATTGTTCAAAGTTCAAAATTTTCAAAGACAATCTGCTCAATGAATCGATAGACTTTTTAACTAGGTTACTTCGCTTCAACAAATTATAATTAAAATCGCCACATATTATAATATCAGAAAACATTGAAGAATAGTTAGATAGTATAGCTTCTAGATCGTAAACACAATCCATGCCAGGAGGCTTATAAACCAATCCGAATAATATTTTTTGACTTTGCAGCACTAGACGAATTAGAAGTATTTCTAAGTTTGGTTTGCTATCAATAAATTTAATATCGGAAACTATGGAACATTTAACATAAATACAGATGCCACCACCACCATCACTATTTCGATCATTTCTTAATATTTTGAAACCAGGTATTTGAATCACAGTATCTGATATATAATCTCTTATCCTAGTTTCAACTACACATATAATATCGAGCTTTTCAACTGATCAATTTTATTTTTAATTGAATTTATATTAATATGACAGATATTCATCCGTCATAACGATTCAGGGATGATTTAAGAACCACATTAGAATATGTATACATTTTACCATTACTATCATTGCTCAATACGGAACTGTGGCGTAATTCCCGCTTAAAACAGGGCAACCACAATATTTATTTATTTCTGTTTGCAACTACAATATTTATTTGTTTGCAACCATTTTATTAATTTTTTGTATAATTTAAGAATGTTAATATAAATCAGTTTTGCTCGACGTGAGAAATATTTTTATGAATTGGGAAATATTAAATGTTAATTTTGTGTATAAAAATATATATATGTTACAATCGTTTTTGTTATAAATCTACATTTTTTTAGTTATTGTTTAGTTCATCTATCGACCGGAAGACTGTGTTCCGATCGGTATTATTTTGTATATAAAGGAGATACCTTTGTTTGAATTCCTTAGAGTTAAAATTTACATTGAATTGTAAGGTTTAGATTACAAATAATTGTGACAGTAGAAGTGGATTAAATCTAAAATAAATAATTTATAAAATGTGAAATTTGAATTTATGTATAATAAAATAAAAAAATATAAAAAATAAATTTAATAATAAACCTCAACTTAACAATAATTTAACTCCAAAATTGGTGACCTCGATAGAACAAACAATCAACTAAATTTTTAAAAAAAGGGCGTTAAAACATCCGGAAATTTCAAAGGAGATTATATATCGTCGACACACAAAAAAAATACAAATACGAAGTCCATAAGAAAAGTGGTGCAACTCACACATAAGCAGCAGATATCGTATGTTCCAAGCCAAATCCAAGCCAGTCCGTGCTGTTGACACTACAAGTTATTTTGCAGTACGAGTAACAACCCGATAGCAAAACAACATCAGCGGCCAGTAATAAAATCCAGTCAAGAATGTAAGAAGCAAAATTTATTCACATACAACTACCATCCAATCACACATCAAGATAGAAGACACCAATCAACTCATAATTGGAAACTATTCTTAATTAAGTAAGTATCCACATTATTTTGTAAACTGTCACAAACGTTAGGTTTTATTTATTATTTTTTAAGATTCGTAATTATTTTTTTTTATTTAAAAAAAATTAAAATTTGAACATAATTGTAAATATCTCTATACACATTTTATTTCTCATTCTTAAAATTTATTTCGTTATTTTGTGTCGAGTGTCCGATTTGTATTAAAGTTCTTTTTAAGAAGTATGTCTGACGTCGAAGAAGAAACCAAATCGATGTTTAAAGTATCGGTTAAAGCTCCTTCATTTAATAGGGACGATTCAGAAATTTGGTTTCATCAATTGGAAGCCCAATTTGAAATTTCCAATATTAAAACGGACCAAACCAAGTATAGTTATTTACTAGCTGCAATATATAACGACACAGTCAAATGTGTGAGAGAAAAAATATTAAAACCTCCCGAAAAAAATAAATATCTCGACCTTAAGCAGGCAATCATTGAAAGATTGAGCGATTCTTCCAAAATAAAATTAGATAGATTACTCAAAGGTCTTCAATTAGGAGATAGAAAACCATCTCAACTATTAAGGGAAATGCAAAGTCTTGCAGGAACCCAAATTCAAGACTCTGTTTTACAGAATCTATGGCTTCAGCGCTTACCTGCTCAAGCTCAATCCGTGTTAACTAGCTTAGAAGAATACAGTCTAGATAAGTTAGCATCTACAGCGGACAAAATTTTAGAAGTCCAGAGAGTTTCAGAGGTTTGTTCTGTTGTCTCAAACGACTCTTCAACTATCGACAAGTTAACAAAACAAATTAATATTCTTTCAAATCAAGTAAATAGTCTTTTAAAAGTTCGTAATAGAAGTATTTCACCAAAACAATCTTAACATTCATACCAAGTTAATAATTCGTTTTCGAAACAGCTTAACAATGTTAAGCCCCGATTTTCAGTATGCTGGTATCATTATAAATTTAATGACAAAGCCTGTAAATGTATTTCGCCATGCAATTATAAACATCAGATTAAATCTGAGGACACTACGGAAAACTAACTGGCACGTCGTTGATGACGACTAGCGATGTTTGCCTTAATAATTGTCGTCTTCTTATTATCGATTGCTCCAGCAAAAGACAATTTCTTGTTGATACTGGGGCAGATGTGTCAGTTATACCTCCTACCATGTCGGACAAAATTAACAAAAGTAATTTCAAATTGTTTGCCGCAAATGCTACTCAAATTACTACGTACGGAAATAAAATTTTAAAATTAAATTTAGATCTTCGCAGAGACTTTATCTGGAAATTTATAATAGCCGACGTAGATAAAGCAATCATTGGTGCAGATTTTTTAAAGCACTATGGTTTATTAGTAGATATTAAAAATAAAAAGCTCATTGATCCACTTTCAGCTATTTATGTTCGATCTAAAAATACCATTGTAGGGCCATCCTCTGAACTAAAAACGATCTCATCCGAGTTATTAAATCCAAAAATATTTAAACTTTTAGAACTATATAAAGATATAACTATCGAAAAATTGAGTAACAACACAAAACTTGAAGTAACTCACGTAATCTCAACAACTGGTCACCCTTGCTTTTCAAAAGTTAGGCGATTATCCCCAGAAAAATTAGAGATTGCAAAAACAGAATTCGAAAGTCTTTTAAATCAAGGAATCTGTCGCCCGTCCAACTCAGAATGGTCCAGTCCACTACAGCTAGTTAAAAAAAAGATGGATCTTGGCGTCCATGTGGCGATTATCGCTCTTTAAATGCACAAACTAAACCTGATCGATACCCTATTCCATTTTTAACAGATTTTTCTTATCAACTGCATGATTGTAAAGTGTTTTCTACTATTGATTTAGTCAAAGTTTATCATCAGATTCCAGTTAGTGATCAGGATATTCCAAAAACTGCAATATGTACTCCATTTGGACTTTATGAATTCACACGAATGACTTTTGGTCTTAGGAATGCTGCACAGACATTCCAAAGATGCATTCATTCAGTGTTACGCAATTTAAGTTTCTGTTTTCCATACATTGATGATGTACTCATAGCATCGCATTCTATGGAAGAACATTTGCAACATCTTAAAATCATTTTCAAAAGATTAAAAGATGCAGGTTTAATAATTAATGTCAATAAATGTGTTTTTGCGGTACCAAATGTTACGTTTTTGGGACATGACATCTCAAGTAATGGTATAAAACCTTCCATCGCAAAAGTTGAAGTGATAAATAGTTTTCCTAAACCTGAAACTATAAAAAGTTTACGTAGTTTTCTAGGTATGATAAATTTTTATCGGAAGTTTATTCCAAACGCTGCAAATGATCAAACAATATTAAACGAATATCTAAAAGGTACTATAAAAAATGATAAGCGCAAAATAGTTTGGACTGACGAAAGTTCTAAAGCCTTTGATACATGTAAAGCAAAGCTAAGAGATGCAACACTATTAGCACATCCATCTTCTGAAGCAGAATTGGCAGTTATGGTAGATGCTTCCAATACAGCCATCGGTGCTGTAGTACAGCAAAGATCAGAAGATATTTGGGTGCCTCTTAGTTTCTTCTCAGTTAAATTAAATGATACTCAACGAAAATACAGTGCATATGATCGTGAACTTTTAGCAGCTTATAGTGCAATTAAACATTTTAAACATTTGCTTGAAGGTCGTTCATTCACTCTTTTTACAGATCACAAACCTTTAGTTTTTGCATTACAACAAAATTTAGATAAAGCATCTCCACGTCAACGTCGCCATTTAGATCTTATAGCGCAATATACTTCTAATATTCAACATATTTCTGGTAAGGATAATGTAGTAGCTGATTCCTTATCAAGAATAGAAGAGATAACGCTTAGTAGCTCAATTGATTATAATGCTATAGCAAAAGAACAAGCATCGGATCATACTTTAACGAAACTGAGGGAAACAAATAAATCTCTCATATTAAAAAGATTTCCTTTATTTGGTTCCGACAGTGAGATTTTTTGTGACATATCTACTGGTTCTAAAAGACCTTACATACCAGAAAAGTTTCGAAGAGATATTTTTAATTCGATTCAAAACTTATCACATCCCGGTTTACGTACCTCTATCAAAATGGTAGCAAGAAAGTTTGTTTGGCCAGAAATTAATACAGATATTAAAAACATGGCTAAAGCTTGCATATCATGTCAAAAATCAAAAGTTTCAAGACACGTTAAAACCCCATTAGGAAATTACACAATTTCAAGTAGACGTTTTGACGATGTTCACTTGGATATCATTGGTCCACTACCGCCATCTGAGGGAAATAGATATTGTGTAACCTTAATAGATAGATTCACACGTTGGCCTGAAGTTATACCTGTATCAGATATTAAATCGGAGACTGTAGCTAATGCTATAATCAAGGATTGGATCAGCCGTTTTGGTGTACCATCTAGTATTACAACTGATCAGGGGGCACAATTTGAATCAACACTATTTTCCGAACTTTCAAAATTTTTAGGATTCAAGCACAAACGAACCACCGCTTATAATCCAACTTGTAATGGGATGATAGAAAGATGGCATCGAACTTTGAAAGCCGCTATTATGTGTCACGATAACAACCAATGGACAAAATCTTTACCAATAGTTTGTTTGGGACTTCGAACAGCATTTAGAGACGAGTTAAACTGTTCATCTGCAGAGCTAACTTATGGCGAATGTTTACGATTACCAGGTGATTTCTTTGAAACCCCTAAATCAAATACAAGTCCATCGGATTTTATAGTTAAATTACAAAAATATTTTAACTATATTCAACCTACTCCAGCTTTAAGACATAGTAACAATAATCTATTTATTTTTAAAGAACTCAATAGTTGCTCACACGTTTTTATTAGAATAGATTCAGTTAAACCAGCTCTTCAACAACCATATGAGGGACCATATCCTATTTTAAAGCGTAATGAAAAATACTTTACACTAAAAATTAAAAACAGAGAATCAAATATATCCATAAACAGATTAAAACCATGTTTTATGGAGCAATGTAAACCCAATGATAGCAATTCTCTTTCGTTAAATCCAGTAGTACCTAATGTTAATACAGTACCCCAAACCAAACCATCAAATAAAAAAGTAAAATTTAGTAATCCAATAGAAATTCCTTCACAAACATTAAACCCAACCAATTATACAAAATCTGGTAGGAAAATTAAATGTCCAGTTAGTTATAAGGAGTAGCGTTTGCTTATCGCTCTCTCGGAGGGGGGTAATGTGGCGTAATTCCCGCTTAAAACAGGGCAACCACAATATTTATTTATTTCTGTTTGCAACTACAATATTTATTTGTTTGCAACCATTTTATTAATTTTTTGTATAATTTAAGAATGTTAATATAAATCAGTTTTGCTCGACGTGAGAAATATTTTTATGAATTGGGAAACATTAAATGTTAATTTTGTGTATAAAAATATATATATGTTAAAATCGTTTTTGTTATAAATCTACATTTTTTTAGTTATTGTTTAGTTCATCTATCGACCGGAAGACTGTGTTCCGATCGGTATTATTTTGTATATAAAGGAGATACCTTTGTTTGAATTCCTTAGAGTTAAAATTTACATTGAATTGTAAGGTTTAGATTACAAATAATTGTGACAGTAGAAGTGGATTAAATCTAAAATAAATAATTTATAAAATGTGAAATTTGAATTTATGTATAATAAAATAAAAAAATATAAAAAATAAATTTAATAATAAACCTCAACTTAACAATAATTTAACTCCAAAGAACCATGTTCACATTGATAATTCTCAGCCATAATCATTGTTTAAAAGTAAACACACTCTCGAAAACCGAATCCATATATCACGAACATTATGAAATGTTGCATTTACTATCAAGTAAGAAAATTATTCCTAAATGAAATCTGTTTTCTGAAAAATAAAATAAAAACGGCTTCCGCTATTCCTTTGAACACTTCATATACAGTTTTTTTGCTAATAAATGGTATTCCACTTATTATTAGGTCACACGATCGTTGATTCCGTTCAATATTATCCAGACGGATTTCGATTTTGTTTTCCATATTCTCAATTAATTCAGAAAATCCACAAATATGTTCAGTAAGGTTTTTAATTTCGCTGTGAATATCAGTTTTGGATGAAAACAAAAACACTTTTCCAAATCATTTTTAAGTTTGTCTAGGCCTTTCTCAAGCGCTTCAATTTTTTTGTTTAAATTATCTACACACATACTAACATTATTATTTTTTGGAGACGGCGCCATATTGAGGTTAAAATTGAGGAAACACTTTTTCACAGTAAAAAATTATTATAAAAACCACAGCAGAAAACAATTTTATCGATATTTCTAATATGATCGAAACAACACAGAAATATTATATTATAGTATGATGATTGATTAGAATGAATTACACATTTCATCTATTTTTTTTTCTGTTTTTCAATAAAATTACGGAGCAGACAAATTGTATTTTACACCACTTTCGCCATCTTTTTTCGTCTTAATACCCATCACAGCCTAACACGTTCAAAAAATAGTAAGTACAATTTGATTAAGCTTCTTCAAATTCACTATAATACTATTCCGGCTACATTGCGCTGGGCAGAAGATTCAGCGTTTTATGAATAAGTCATTCGAAATCTTGACTTTGCTTATTCTGTATCATAAGCTTAAGAAAGAAAATTCGTACTACTAGAAACTTCACTTCATTAATAGAGAAAAACTAAGGTTTCTCCCAATGATAGTCTACCATTAAAAGATCGGATGAATGTCATTAGGCAAACCTTAATAAACTTCAGAATTTTCTTTAAGTTTTTAAATGTCACACTATAATTCCAATGTGCATCCAGAGTTTTATTAATTATCTAGTTTCGAAATCGTCAGCAAAACCTCAATTGGACCATACACGGAAGCTACTTTGATGAAATACTTTTCTCGAATTACAAAACATTTCACACTCTGGGTTCCAGGTTTTTCGTATGTTTGGGCAAAGCTTTGTTTGTCTTGCGAACTGTTCGATGATCCTGCTTGTCGATTCGAGCATATCCAATAATATACTCTAGGTTCTCTTCTTCTGCATAATGGATATTCATTATTATACTCAATGTCAATCGCTCCTCTCGCTGGCCTGAAGCATATTGCATTACAAATATATAAGCTAAAAACGTTTGAAAAAATCAGCTCTCCTCTACCAAAACCCTACCAAATACTAATCGTATTTTCCAGAAGTAACGCGTTATTTACTAAGCTGCTATAGTTATTTGAAAAATGTAAATATCACTTACTTTTTGATAAGCTTTACATGTGCAAAGTAAAGAAAATTTAAGTCCGGACTAACTATGCTACGTAAATATACCATAATTTGACTTGTAATATTTTTAAAACCTGATTAACTATTGCTCTAGTAAAGGTTAATGCTGTTGTGTATCTTTTAATTATTTTTTACTTCAAAATTACGTAGCTTGAAAATATTTTTAAAAAGATTATCAAAAAATTTTCCGACGTTGCAATTAAATAGTATCAAGTCAAGCAAATTTATATTTGAAAACCAAATTGTTGCAATCATTAAGTCAAAATGATTTAGTTTTGTGTATCATTACAATTAATATATTAGGCAAACATATTTTATTGCAAATTGGAGTCTTTTTTTGCTAAACATACAAAACTTTTTAAAGCAGTGTCATTTTAAATACAAGTGTCATACTAAATATTTGAATAAGTTACTCGTTGTGAGCAGTGTAAAAGGAAAGTGATGATTTGTGATGACAATGTGATGCTGCACGCGGTTTTCGTTGATGCTTAATAGATTTGGTTCAGGCATCAATGTAATTGCATGGCCAATCAGGAAATGACCCGGTGTTAACGGATCCATGCGTTAACGGATTTCCTCTGAAGAGATTTCACTCAATTGTCGAGAATTAAGTAAGGATTCAATCTGGGTAAGTAAGGTGGTCAGCTCTTCAAACGTAAGCAACGATTCTCCCAGTACGCGATTTAAATGGTATTTGGTAGACTTGATACCCGCCTCCCATAAACCTCAAAAATTGGGAGCACCTGGTGGTCTGAAATGCCATTCGATATTGTAAGATGTTATGTACCTTATTAGAGCTGAGTCCTTCTGCACCATCACTATGCAGCTTTGCAATTCCCGTTCTCCACCGACAAAATTGGATCCATTGTCGCTATAAATGTGGCCGCAAATGCCACGCCGAGCATGAAATCGTCGTAATGCTGCCAAAAACGCCTCGGTTGTCATATCGCTCACCAACTCTAAATGGACTGCCTTTGTTGACATACAAACGAACAAGGCGAGGTATGCCTTAACAGTTTTAGCGCCACGCAAACGTGAAGTTTTGATCAATAATGGCCCAGCATAATCCACCACTGTAGTGAAGAATGGTCGATGATAAGATACCCTAGGTTGTGGTAACTGGCCCATGAGTTGCTGCTGTTGCTGCGCCTTTAACCGTACGCACTTGATACACCGTCCAAGTACCCTACGTACTTCATTCTTACATCTTAATATATGGTAAGTTTGGTTAAGTATTGATATCTGCAACATGGGAGCTGCATGTTGTTGTTTAAGATGTTCATCTCTTATTATCATGGTTGTTACTCGATGTCGTGCTGGTAATATGACTGAATGCTTAACATTATAAGGAACATCTGAATTTGTGGCGTTCACAAATACGACGAATAGTCACGCCACAATAGTGAAGTATAAACAAAAATAATCGAAAAAATATTTCGAGTCAAATTCTGTAAATTCGCTAGAACTGTTGCAACATATCCTCACAGAATATATAGAAACGAAATGCAACATTCATCAAGTCCGGTCGCATATGCCTGATGAGATGGATTTGATCTTTTCGATCAAACAACGAGTCAATGACGTCATCAGATCGAAACCGGCCTAGCGAAACGAATAATTACAGACCACATACTACAAGATGCCACACAATTCAAGACAAACGTCTTCAACGGCTGGTTGATTCAGCGCCCTAGCTGTCAATCAATGCCACTCTGTGGAGTTCAAAGTTTAACTCCCGCCATTCATCATTAGCTGTCACGATTACAGCACCCTGCATCAATTATCACACTTCAACAAATTAAACAACCTTCCACCAACTCGTAAAAGACCAACCTTATCTAAGAACGGAAAAAAAGATGTTAATTTTGAATCGCGATTTATTGGTTATATATTCGTGTCCATTCTAATCCTTTCATTAGTCCACTTGATGACTTTCTGCGAAATAGCAGCAGAATTCTAGCAATCACAAAAACGATCTTTGAAAATTTTGAACACCGTTCTATGAGTCCAGATAAACACTCATTGACGTCATCTACGTTCAACAACACCACTGAAGTACTCTTTTCTTCTCTCAAGGCTGCTTCTCGAGGTTTCAAACTGAGTTCTTTGAGTTTTATATGATTTGGCCAGTTAGTTTCTGCGTCCTTTAACCATTTTGGTCCACCCCACCATAATGGGTGGCTAACTAATTCCTCAGGGAGTAAACCACGCGATGCGCAGTCGGCTGGATTTTCGGACGATGGTATGTGCTTCCATTGACTGCGATTGGTAGATTGTAAAATAAATGACACCCGATTCGCTACATAGGTCTGCCATTTTCTGGGGCATGACGATATCCAATCAAGCACAATCATTGAATCGGTCCATAGGTGATAATTGATAGTTAATTTTCCTTTTAATGTTTTCAAAACCGATGTCATTAACTTAGTAAGCAATACTGCAGCACATAATTCCAACCGTGGAATGCTGATTGTTTTAATCGGTGCCACCTTCGTCTTTGCCGTAACCAGATTTAATTTATACCCATTGGCTGTTCGTACTCTACTATAAATCATAGCTGCATAAGCTAGTTCGGAGGCATCTGCAAAGCCATGCAGTTCTAATACGTCATCCTCAATGTAAAGCCATCTGTCTATTCGAATGTCTTCCAGCTTACTCAAAGTGTCTCTTATTGCTATGTACTGTTGGTTAATTGAAATTGGTAACTTTTCATCCCAGTCAACACCTAGTAACCATAACTGTTGGAACAAAATTTTTATTTTTACTATGGTTGGTGCCAACCATCCCATTGGATCAAATAATTTAGCTGCTTCTGATAACATGCTGCGTTTGGTAAAATTCTGATTAATCAAATTCACCTTGAATTGAAAAGTGTCACATGTAGGTGAATACCTAACTCCAAGTACCGAAACAGCTTGAGTATCATCTTCGAAGTTTAGAAGTGAAGTTTATTTACTGATTTCAGGGATGGTGCTCATAAGCTCAGGACTATTGGACGCCCACTTCCGTAAATTGAAACCTCCTTTTCCTAATAGACATATACGATCCTGGACAATCCGTTGCACATCCTTGACATTATTGGTTCCTGACATTAGATCATCTACGTAGAAGTCTCGTTTTAATACTTCTGACGCTTCGGGAAATTCACTTTTGTAGTCTGATCCCAGTTGATTCAGAGTTTGGGTGGCTAAAAATGGGACAGATGTTGTGCCATATGTGACAGTTAATAATTTATAGATCCGCAAATCTTCTTCGGGTTCGTTCCTCCATACTATTTTTTGATAATCAGTGTCCTTTTGATTAACCCAAATTTGTCGGAACATTTTTTCAATATCAGCCGTGAAAATGATTTTATGAGTTCTGAATCTGATAAGTAAAGTGGATTGTACAACTGGTCCCACTGTCAATTGATCATTCAAAGAGTTGCCGGGCTTTGTCTTGGCGGATCCATCAAATACCACCCTGAGCTTGGTGGTTGTACTGCTCTCCTTTAAAACACCATGGTGGGGCAAGTAGTACTGTTCAAAAGCATTATCATTGGCTAGTGTCATGTGACCTAGCTCTTCATATTCGTTGAGAAACTCAGTATATCTTTGTTTAAATACAGCATCATGACCGAATCGCTTTTCCAAATTGGTCATCCATTTTATAGCTACTGTTTTGGAACTACCTAATTTCTGTAGACCATTTTTGAATGGTAAACTAACTATATATTTCCCATCTTCTGCTCTGCAAACCGTATTTTCGAAGTGCTCCAGACAAAATTTCTTTTCTTCACTGTAGTGGACAACATCCTTGATTTCACTGTAGTGGACAACATCCTTCACTGTAGTGGACAACATCCTTGATTCAATCTCCCAAAATTTCCTGAAAGTTTAATCAAGATCAAGATGTAGATTAATTGGAACTTGTTCTTTGCCACCTTCATCATGAATTGGCGTTCCTGCAATCACCCATCCTAACTTAGTGTTATGAGCTACAAGCTTTGTCCTTGGAATGTAGGTTTTTCCATGGCTAATTATATCGAAGAACAGGTCACTTCCAAGCAGCACATCAATTTTTCCTTCCACGTGGTAATGGGGATCTGCTAACCGAATCTTGTTTATACCTCGTAACCGATTTAGTCCCTTGAATACAGGCTTATACGATGATTTTTTTGGCAATCAGCACTTTCGTAGTCACCTCGTAAGCTTCTTCGTTGAATCGAGATTTGATACGAATAGTTGTGGCTCCTTTCGATACTCCTGAATAAGTATCGTTAAGGCCTTGAATAAATATACGACCGTTTGTCTTCTTAATACCTAGCTGTTGAAAACATTCCTCCGTGATAAAAGATGTTTGGGAACCAGTATCAAGTAAGGCTCTACAATATTGCCAGTCACCGTTTTGATGTTCAACTCTTATCTGTGCAGTTAGAAGAATTGAATTTTCTACAATTGTCTTGTTTCTGCATCCATTTTTTGTGTGGCGATGTAAATAAACCAAGGGTCTCGACTTTCCGCTTGTTCTCCGAGTGCCTTTAGTCCGCGCACTTCTTCGTCACACGTGTCGTGTAAACGTGCGATGGCTTGGGATGATGGGTGAGTTATTGTTGGTTGGTCGAAAAATGTTTGCACAAATGAGTCCACAATATAACGCTTTTTGTTATATCGTTTGCAGAGTTTTTGATACGCCTCGATGTAATTAGCATCATTGATTGCAAAATGTCGAACCAGGGTTAATGCTTCGCCTCTTAAGAGACCTTTCAAATACTGGAACTTTTGTGCAGGTGAAAGGTTAGCATTTTCGTGAACCGTAGATGAAAAAAGATCAAAGAAAGATTGCCATTCCTTATAATTACCATCAAATGTTGGAATGGTAATTCGTGGTAATCTGAATTCGTTTGAATTTGATTGAGACATGTTCATCGTTTGGTCGAGATTGACGACCGGCGGATTTAAAGATGTTCTCTTGCGTATGGCACTTTGTAGTGTAGGTACAATTGAATAGTATTGTGTATCAACTGCTTCTATGTCAGTTTGAGTGACATCAGAAAGCTCAAGCATCTGATACTCTACATCCACAAAATCCTTGTATAATTGTTGAACCTTTTCCAACCTGAGCATTAATTCGTCTATGTTTGTCTCATCTTTAATAATCTTTACGAAATTTTCTATTCTGGTTATTTGACCCTTAATATAAGATCTTTTTCCTTTTAGGGGTTCCATTTTGTACATGAATCTACTAACTACGAATGAATATCGAGTTGCCGTATAAAATGTTACGACACGTGGGTAACTGGTATTGGATATCTACTGCTAAAGACTGACACACTTCACTAGGATCACTAAATTCGCATGAAATCACTGAATTTTACACTTTATGCACCTTTATTCACCAAAATGTTTTTAAAATATATAGTTTATGTAAATGTAATTATTATGAATACAAAATTGTCTTTACAAATAAATGAAAATGTATACTCATGCGAATTTGTTGCAGTTCCCGAACCAGGCGTTCTTCTCAAAATTGTTTTATCAAACTCCAAAGTCTGCAGTTATGATCCGGCTCGAAGGACCAAAAAATGTACGGATGTGCGCGTTTGATTTATGCGAAAATCACAGTTGAATTTAAAGAACTTAAAGCTGGCTTTAAACGTTATAATTATCTTTTTATTTTTAACAAGTTGATAATAATTTCACGATAGCTGATGTTTTCTTCCTTGCGGGCGAAATGAAAGTGAACGAGAAAAATATTTATTTTTATTTAGATGACGGGTCGTCTGCACAGATCTGAAAAATCTCGCGGACAAATGTGCTGAATCATTTGCTATTAATAGTCTTGAACTAGTCAAGTATAGATGGCAATAATTTACATTATTGATAATTAATTTATGTCGATATTGCACTTTTTGTACTAATAAAATAAACAAAAATATCATCAGCTGTCATGAAGAAATGGGTAAGATTGATGTTTGACAATAATAAATTATATAATCTAATTTACAATAAATGGATTCTTATAGGAATTTCAAGTTAATTTGCTATACAAGTATATATTCCTATTGGATGCCGATATAAGATAAGTATAAAAAATTGAATTTATTATTTACTTAATCAAGTAACTTTCATTGTAGTTTCTGATCCTGAACATACAATGTCGTTGGAATCGTTTTAAAATTTCATCGATCATAAGATCAGATGTTGGATGAACCACGGGAAAACAAATTTCAGTCAGCTTAGTGAGAAAACGACTTGTTAAAGCTGGTTTCAGAGCACTTAGGGCAGTCCAGAAGCTGAGCTCACATTACTAGTGAAAAACGTTGCTACAGGGCCAGGAACATGTTTCTTGGACTTCATAGTTGTGGAACGGTGTGATTTTCTTCGATGAATCAAAATTCAAGTTGCATGTTGGAGATGGAAGAATTATCGTAATGTGAAAACCACGCGAGAGACTTATCAACGAATGTCTTTTAGGACTTCCACCAAAAAATGAAAGAGTTATGATCTGTGGATGCTTTTCTTGAAAGGAAACCGGTCGATTCTGCTTCCGTAGTTCCAGCAATACAGCAGCTGTGTATCGGCAGGTCCTACAGAATGAATTTGAGCACTATGCGCTAAAACTTTTTGGCAAGCCTTCCAAATTTATTTTCAACAGCACAACGCTCCGTGCTATACCAAAAAAGTTGTGAGTTATAGATTTTGAATTGTAAAAATTTTTAAAAACGTTTTTTTCCTTATCTCTTCATTTAAAGATAAAAAAGTACTTCGAGAAAAAGGGATTGATGTGTTGATCTGGCTTCCGTATAGTCCAGACGTAAATCCCATTGAACGTATTTGGTCTGTAATAAAGGTAAAAGAAAGCAAGAAAGCGCCCTAAATCGACATGTAACGTCATACATGTATTTAAAATGAAACAATAAGCCAATTGCTTTCAAAAGTTTTGTAATTTTGGCAAAATAAGACTCCAATTTGCAATAAAATGCTTGTTTATTTTATTTTTCCAGCACTCTGTTTCTAGGTGTATCTGGGTCGTATATGTACATCTATGGATATTTTGGTCTGTCTATGCATAATTAGGCGAAATCAGAGGGTTTATCTCGAAGCTGACCAATTATTATTTTTTTCTTTATTTCCATTCCTAAGAGGTAGGAGCATAGGGCGTCTACTAAGCTGGACCATCGAACTCTATTTGGGGCTATTCTATTTAGTTCCCCCATGTTTCCAAGTCACTGCTGACCTTCCAACTTTTGTTTTCCCTTGCAGATTTCATTATAATGACATCCTGGTTATGTCTTTTGGTATCTTTCCCAGCATGTGTCCTATCCATCTCCATTCCCGCTTCCTGATTTTCTTCTGAATGTCCACTTGGTTTATTTGTCACAGTAATTCTTAATTTGTGATCTTATTCGGCCAGAAGCATTCGCAAACACTTGGGGTCTGTGTTCCTCGCTTTGTTGATGCGTTGGTAAATGTCTTCTTCCGTTTCGCCTCTTCTTGATACTTTATTGATCTTTTATTGTGTCTTGGTGTACTAATGCTTTTGTTCAGTCTCAGGGCTTTTGTTTTACTTATGTTTATCTTGAGCCCAACATCTTGTTCTATTTCTGATAACTTTTGTAACTTTTGCTGCATGTCTGTGAATTTGTGTGGTAGCAGGCATATATGATGTCTAGGTGATGCGATGTCTAGGTTGTGCATGCATTATCCAGTACTATGAGGAACAGTAGTGAAGATAGAACACATTCTTGTCTAACTCCTCGTGTATTGTAGTATGTGCCACTCTGCTTTCCTTTATATGTTCAACTTTATCTCCAGCATCCCGGATTATATTCCTCGGGATGCCTATTTCACAGAGTGCTTTCCAGATTGCACTTCTTTAGATGGAATCGAATGCGCTTTCGAAGTTCACGAAGAGTAGATATAGTGGTGAGTTCCATTCGTTGGATTGTTCGACGATAATTCGGACTGCGTTGATGTGGCCAGTACAGCTTTGTCCTGGTCTGAAACCAGCTTGTCCGATTTTTATGTATTGGTTCAAAGTTGATGAGATTCGTTCCTCGTTGTACTGTTGAGCAGGGAGATGCCTCGCCAGTTTATGCATTCTCTTAAATCGCCTTTCTTTGGAATCATTATGGTTAAGCCCTCTTTCCATTTTTGTGGAATTCTCTCTGTAATCCACACTTCTACTAATAGTGGTGTTAGTGCTCCTGCAGTTGTAAATGCGTCTCCATTGAGTAATTCAGCTAGTATATTGTCGTTTCCAGAGGCTTTGTTATTTTTCAGCTTCATTAGGGCTCTTATAACCTCCCCACACCGTTGGTGGATGGATATTTATGGTTTCGTTTTAGTTTCCATTTGGAAGCGCCTCAACTAGTGCGCAATTTTTTACATCTATTTAGTTGCTGGTTGTATGTAGTTAGGACTTGTCCATGTGAATCTTTTATCTGTGGTACATTTGTAAATTTTCCGGTGCGCTTTATTACTGTGCTCATATTTCTTTTTGCTGCTGCTGATTCGGAAGTCATGAGAATGTCTTCTGTGTATTTTCTACGATCACTCCTTGACATTTTCTTTACTGATATATTGTCTTCGATTTTCCGCCGTATTTTGATTGCCTAGTTGGCGGCGTTCCTCAATTTCCTTTCCACGTTTCATCTCTAATCCATGGTTTTCTTGTGTTGTCTTGGTAGCCTAGTTTCCTTGTAGCAGGGTTTACGTAGAGGCGTTTTCTATTTCTTCCCATTTTTGATCCAAAGTGCTGGATTCATTATGTCTTCATCTATCTTTGTTGAATTTCCTTCGATTAGTCCTTGTAGTTTTCACAGCGACTGGTTTGATTTTGAAGGTTGCTATTACTAGTTGGTGATCGCTGTGTACTGCTCCTCGGTGATCTGCTCCTCTCATTGCTCTGACATTTTGTATAGGGCGGATATAAACTTATGTTTAAGGTGTGCACTTGATATGGCGGCTTCTAGCTGCTCGTAGAATTCATCTTTGATTGTGTCATCTGCTTCTTCTGTGGACGCACAGCATTGTATGATTGTTGCTACCTATTGGTCTACAGTCGAGTAGTGATTTCTTTCGTTTAGCCGTTGTAAGTATCTACCTACGGTTTGTTCGTGTGTGTCAGCTCTACCAGAGAACAACATATAATTTCCATTATTATGGAGACATACCATTGTCCTTCCATCTTTACTTCGCTGAGGACGATAATTTCTATCTTGTATATCTTCATTTCCTTCTCAACTTGTGCTAACCTTGATGTTTACGTTGGAGTTCTTATGTTTCAGTTTCTAATTCGTGTCCGGGTACGATAGCCAATGGTCGGTTTTTTCTCTGTTGTTTGACTTATTTTGAATTATTTCTTCTAGTATTCGTTTCCGTAATCATTTTTCATTTCGGATTAATGATGTGTATATGTTAGTTTGTATTAGTCCGTTTACGTCCATCTTTATGTCTTACTTTTATTTATTTTTTCAGATCGTTAAAAATCACTCTTTGTCAAATCTAGTTCTGGTGCAAAACACACGAATAACACTCAATTCTGAACAACTATTAATGGAGACATTTATCTTGCAGGCAGCATTGATACAACTTTCAAAATATTTGAAGCTTTAATTATAAAATATTATAAAATAGAATTTTTTAGTGAATTAAACTATGTATATATATATATATATATATATATATATATATATATATATATTTTATATATATATATATATATATATTTTATATATATATATATATATATATATATATATATATATATATATTTTATATATATATATATATATATATATATATATATATATATATATATATATATATTTTATGTATACATATATATATATATATATATATATATATATATATATATATATATATATATAGATATATATTTTATGTATATATATATATATATATATATATATATATATATATACATATATATATATACATATATATATATATATATATATATATATATATATATATATATATATATATATATATATATAAATATATGTATATATATATATTAAAAAATTCATTGATCATTGCTCTGTATAGTGTGCGTTCGTATTTTTAAGTTTAAGGCCACCTGCACATAAACCTCACCAAACTGTGCATTTTTCAGGAAACATCTTTTCTGGCTGTCCATCATCCTAATTTTGATTGTTGACGTATGCATTCAGCCAAAATTTAGCTTCATCGCCGAACACAATTTTTCGATAAAACAGCGGATCTATTTGGAGATGTTCCAACGCTCAATACCAATCGATAGCGCAAAGGAAGATCCGGCTTCAATTATTGAATAAGCTGTATTTTGTATGCCTTACACTGAGAAAAATTTTGGGTAGAATCAACGATTATTTAATATTTTTCGTATTATTTTTGGTCAATACTTGTCTACTATTGTTTTAACATATATTTTGTTATTATATCAATATATTTCTAACTATATTAAAATAACACGATAAAGTATAAAAATAATCAGAATCTAGTATTAATTTAAGAGATAAAAAAGTAAAACAGTTTTATCGGTAACGCAGATTATCTGTAAATTTAATACGTAATAAGTTAAAAATTATACTTAATTCTTATTATTCTTATATTTACAAAAGGTTGTATTAATAAATACTATGATTATTTTAATACTTACGTTATTATAATTTGCACCTTCTTGGTCTCTTTAAATCAATATTGATTTAAGTAATTTTTAAATGAAAAATTATGCTTTAAATTTTATGTTTAAACATTTTTAAATTTTTTTCATAAAATTTAATTTTTTTTAATTTCTTGTATAAGTGGGTACAAAGTTAAACTATTGCCTGTAGACTGTTTTTCTTTACTTTTAATAAACCCAGCTACAAAAATATTGTCAAGTTTTGACAAATATTGGCTAGGAATGGTTGGAAAGCTGTAGTATGCAGCAGTAATTGATTGGATTCCAGCATGTGACCCGAGTGCGTTGTTAATTTCAAAATCGTCAAAATACAGAAAAAAAGGAATATCTATCTTATTGCTAAAATTTTGTAATTTTGATTTCCATACCGATCCATTAATAAAATTGGCTAAAATATGAGTTTCCTTCGATTTCAAAAAATCCACATTATTCAAGGTTTTTTCTAACACATTCTTACATTCAAAAAATTTTTTAATTTGAAAACTAATTGGTAATATAATACTTTGAACTTTGTTCTCAGCTAATGTCGGAGTATAATCTTTTACAACTTCTGTAAGTTCATTACTATTATAATAGTAAATCCCTTTGGACTTTGATAGTATCCACTATTGGTTAGGTTTTGAAAAAATTTATACTCCGAATTAATATTTTTGAACGGGTTCAGTTGATCTATGACATCAAAAATATGTTGATTTTGATCTCTACTTGCACAACATTTATTTAATTGTTGCTTTAATTCTTTTTTAAGAGGTAAAATTATTAGATTTTCTACACTTTTTTGTATATTAACAACATTACTTCTAGTTAAATTAAACGCACTATGCAAATTTAATGTAAATAATATTCCACTTTGATCTAAATTGTTGTTATCGATTTCAAGAGAGTTATAATTATTTAATTCAGTTTGAATGGTTTCTTCTCTTAAAACAAAATTAAAATCATTAGCTGATAGTTCACATAAATTTTGTTTATCCATTGAACTTTTTTGTAAAAGATCATTATCATCTAATATTATATTAGATGCAATAGGTAATTTATGTTTATTTGTTAAATCACGTTTAAAGGCATATAAATCTTGAAAAACTTGAAGGCAATTATCTTGATTACATCGTATATTAGAAGTAATACTTTCTTTGTGACATTGATGTTTTAAATGTTCTATTAAGATTTTTACCGAATCAAACTCCAAATGACACAAATAACAAGAAAACATTTTATAATTTTATAAATAACTTTAAGAGCTTTCCAAATAGTTAACCAATGAGTTTATATTTGGATTAGTGATATCATTTGCAGTTTTGATTTGATAAAAATATTGCTGTATGAATGTCCAAACTATTATTGCGTCTGCAGGATATTTAAAATTAAATACGTTACAAATTTTGAAACAGATATCTAAACACTTTAAAAAACTTTCAAATTTATAACAAATGCTATCATAATATACGAAAAATTGATCGACTTTTTCTATGGAAATACCTTGAACCAATATGATTGGTTGCATTTTTAGTGATGTTGAAACCATTTTATTTCTAATATATTGTATTGCCTCTTCACGCTTATTTTCTACTGTAACGTGAATCATGAAACATTCTTGGCTGTCTGCAATGCTGGGTTTTCTAAAGGTGCTTCTTCCAGTTGATTCAGTGTTCTTTGATTGTTTCACTGGTTTGCATACAGCGTGTAGTACTAATGATATTATGCAATCAATGCCATCTAAAAGTATATTAAAATAAAACTTAATAATATACAAAACTATAACTGTTAAGTAATAACAAAATATGTACATACCATTAGATACGGTGTCATTTACTTTGTTTAAAAGCTCATTATTTGTTTTGTCGTTAATATTAATTTTTGCATATTGCACAAAGTCTAATTTAAATTTATTCCATTTTAAATAGAGCAGGTTCTCTTTGCCAGGATATAATTTTTGAAAGTCACTTTCAACCTATATAGGTAAATCGCGAGTTAAATTTTATAATTTAAGTTCAATTTCAAGTAATTTACCAAAAGATATCCATTAAAATTTTTAAGTGATGGAAAAGCATAAACTATGGACTGAGTAGTGCATGTTGGTTTTTTCCATAAATCATGACGATATTTCATACATTTCTTCCAATTGTCTAATACCGATTCTATTGGCTCTTGATTATAACGTAGCCAGGAGACAGATTCCATAATTTCAACTTCGTTAGCTATAAGATAATACATAAATAATTAACTAAATTATCCTTGCATGATTTTTAATATTGGAAACTTACTCGAGTCACTGTCACCCTCGTCAGGAGAATATGTACTGGGTGCACTCATTATAGTACGAACGGTCTTTAATGATTTTATATTTCCTTTTCTCCTTTCTGTCTGGGCTATATTATGAGCTTTGTCAAATAGTTTTCCCTTTGTTGACTGGTCATTTTGTGACGGCATATAATATGTTTTCTATAGCAATTGAAATAAATCATCATTTATTAAATAATTATATGTGGTTTAAATGGATTCAATAATATAACATATAGTTATTGGAACTTACCAATTTTTCTTTCGAAAAGATTTTAATGATTTTCTCACCATAATATGCCACATCTTTAACGGACATAGCAGTACCATTAACACTCATAAACTTATCAACTATAAAAAGGCATAACTTCTTACGATAATATTCGGATAAAATATTATCTTTCATGTTGATGATAATTTTTCCTAAAAAGCTCACACTCAACTCGTGTTCTAAATCAAAATATGTTGTGCCCAATGAAGGCGGTCTTTTTGATGATGTAGTTAATGATGTTGAATTAGTTTGGCTACATAAATTGAAAACTGAATTATTCGAAACCGAATCATTATTGTAGCAGGTTTGAATTGAAGAAACTCGCGGTAAACCCTGAAATATTTTAATAGTTTTTTATAAGTGTAGTGTATCCACTAGAATAAATATTCCAGTTTATGGTTCTATAAAGTTTTATGCATTCATACCAGTTCAGATCGCCATTTATTGATTTTTTCACGGATGTTAATTCTATCTCCAATTTTTGGAAAAAGTTCACATAGCTCTTCATAATAAATTAATTTAAGATGGTCGATATTCATATTATTAGCTGAAATTAACAATTAAATTAGTAATTTGGCTACCCTCGTACATTATGAGTTTGTGAAATTGTTATGTATCGTCCGATACGGACAAACAAAATTACACTTTTATACAAAACTAGAAATACTTACAGGTAAATAAAACATAGGTTTCTATTGCTAAACCAAAATTCACACAAAGTAACTGATACAGTAAATCATTGTCCACATTTATTTGTTGTATTTCAATAGTGTTACAATCTAACTGCAACTCACACGAGGAATCTTTCTCACTCACCTGATCACCCATAATGCCGACAACACACTTTTTCAATACCATACGTTTTCCAACACAAACTTCAAATATTTGGAAGTTCAAATATCCTTTTATTTTCGAATCAAACCTATTTAGTTATTTTTTATTGTTTATGTTTTGGGATTCAATCTCAAATCGATTACGTTATTAAATTTAGTAACAAATTTTAATTATGAAAATCAATAAAATACTTTATGATGTTTATTGATCTCAATTCACTTTAGAAATGATATTTTATACTAAAGTACTTGGTACAGTAATTGCTAAAATAACGGTATGATAATTTGAGTTTTGTATGATTTTAATACTTAAGGTATTTATTTTATATTTTGAGTTATTTAACGTATTAAATTAATGTGTTCAATTTATTAATTTAATAACAAATCACAAAATGAAATAGTCCCATAAAAATTTAATACCAAGTAATATAGACTATATGTTTAAAGTATTGTTTAAATACCTGAAAGATATATTACACATAAATTCGTATTAAAATAATATTTAATATTGTATTGACGTAATAAAAAAAATAAGTTAATTTTATAAAATTATTTTAACCTAATTTATCAATTCAATACCAAATGATATGATTAATATAGGATTATGTATTATTTTAAACAAATTTAACAAAAGTTGAATTAAACTTTCAATTTATAAATTGTATACGTTAGTTTTTCCTCAGTGATACAAACCAAAATCTCTCTTCAAATACGCCTGAAAACCAGAACATAAGGATGGGCAATAAGGATAATATTCACATTAGATCGACTTGCATACGCACTATATGAATAACCAATAATTGTTCAAAGGGGTTCGCAATTTATTGATTGTTTCTCGAATAATGAGTTCAGTTGAACGTTTATTGATACCGTAAAATGGTCGAAGAGCACTATAAAAAGTTTTCATTGAACACAGCAATATTTCAACAGTCTGTAAACGTATGAACATCACAATTGGAAAACGTGGCGCCTATTGGAAAACTCTTTCTAAAGCTATAACCAGTCACAAGTTTAATTTTTTCTGTTGTTCGTAGTTAGTTTAACATACGCTCACAACCAAGATCGAAGTATTTTTTTATTAATCTTATTACCCATATACATACATAACAATCGAGTACAGGTGTTCCGAATCTCGTACAATCAAATCATACAACTATTTGAAATAATCGATTTATTTTTTGTTGTAGTTTCCACTTGAGTTCTGTTTTGAACAAGCTACCATCAATTTTCATAATTTCGAAATATGATTTCCCAGAAAAATTTCCACTCAACGAGAAAAATAATGTAATGTAAAGGTCAAGTGTTGACGACTTCAGAAGATGGGAAAATAGTAAAGACACATGTATTTCATTGTACATCTCAAGAAACAAATATTCAAGTGGCTAAACATACGTAGGTTTGCATAAATGTTTAACATAATTGACCCACTTGTAAAGCTCGTATAAATTAACCTCTCGATGGTGAGGTTAGACTTTTTGACTTATTTAAATAAATGCATACTGAGCAAACCAGCAGATTTGTAAAGATAATAACGCACTTAGTTGAAATAAATAGGTGATGCGAGTGTGAGCTTACAATAAATCAATATTCTGCTCCCAATAATGACACTTTATTTATAAGATGACTAGCTCGTGCGGTTTAATTCTTTTAAGGCGTCTCAGTTCTTGTGGTATGTCAAGAAGTTGTAATGCTTCACTGTTGGTATGTTGCAGTAATCTTGTTTCATGTTGGATGGCAAATTCCTGGATCACTTCATCAATCCATTTATCATTACGGTCGTTGTGTAACTCCTCGTTGGTTACGTAGCGGTAAGCTGAGTTGAATAATTAAACGATTTGATTGTTTAGTACATCCCCAGAGCTGGATGCCATACATCCAAATTGGTTTAATTATCGATACGAAGATCAGGCGTTTACAGTACAGGATAAGCTAAGAGTGTCTTCCTATCAGCCAGTACATCTCGCGTTGTTTTATTTTGTAACTCGTTGATGTATGGGATATGGGGGTTGCTATTTTTGTGCCGCAACGTGTATGTAACCTGTATTGATTTAAGCTGTCGTTAAGCTTTATTTTCCAATCCCTGGTCCATTGGCTGATTTTGTCAAGTGCTTGCTGTAAGTATTCAACTGCTTGATTCAGTGATTCACTTGATGCCAAAATTGCTGTATCATCAGCAAAAGTTCCGATGAAGGTTGTGTTCGTTATCGGTATATCAGAAGTGTAAATTAGTTATAAGATGGGTTCTAATACGCTACCCTGGGGCATGCCTGCCATGCATGAGTAAAAGTTGCAGAACGTTTCTTCGTGAGAATACTTCATCGAAAGCCTGTGATACATCTAGAAATACGGCAGGACAATATTCTCTTCAAATGCTTGTTCAATCTTTGCAGTCACGCGATGAACTTGATCAACTGTCGAACGTTTATTTTTGAATCTAAACTGGAAGTCAGATATAATGATCATTGGTTTTAGTCGTTTCAAGAACAACTTTGAAATAGTTGGTAACAAAGAGAACGGCCTATATGATGCAATTTGCTCAGCTGGTTTATCTGGTTGTTTTATCATGATAAGGTCGTCAATGCCTTCGATAAAAGTCAATCAAATCAGGAACCTTGTTGTCTGTAGCCCAGTATGTTGGTTTACGTGAGGAATAATAATCACAACCTGCCATTTCTATTGTACTAAAGAGTTCTTTTCCTTTTCCTGATGTTATGGGTCGAGATCTCCTCGCATTATGTTTCATGTTGTAGTCATTTTCTATAATAAACCTTCGTCCAAATATTATATTATTATGGCTTGGTGGGCAGTAAATCGCCCCAAAACTTAGTTTCGCTCCACCATGATTATTGGTTATAACGGTACCTTTCATAAACGGCTGCGAAATTTCTGCGAGCAGGACCACTGGAATGCAAAGTCTAATAGTCTCTATATCCCGTAGTTTTGACACAGTTTTTCCCTGTAAAGTGTGTCTCTGTTATTAAAGCTACATCTATGTTGTTAGGTCTTTAAAATACCTCTAGGTTATGGGCTCTTACATCAAGCCCATTAGCATTCCAGGTAATTATACGTAGGAACGTTGCAGTCACTTACTTTTTTTGTTTTAGCGGTTTGTTTGGTGTCTTGGAACTATCTTTCAGTTTATCCACCCTATTAGTGAGCTGGCTGAAATTATGTCTCATTTCTGGTTCGTTTTCCACAGATTTTTCCCTGATTTATTGAATTAGATTGTTGTTTGAGGTTTTGGTCACCTTGGGGTAGAAGACCTCCTCTTTAATAGTATCATATTGTTGGTTTGGCTTCTCTAGTACAGTTGTTTTTCTTGGTACCTGAGCATTTAACTTTTTCTGATATACCTGGCAATCTGGCATCCTTTGTAGCTAGCCAGATGACCTTTCTGCCACACAATGCACAAGTTGGTATGATTTCGTGGCTTTTGACATTGGATTGTTTGACGGTTCTCTGCACATTTTACACATTTGGCTTGTCTATTGCAAAAGTTCTTCGTGTGTCCTAACTTTTGGCAATTTATACACCTTTTACCTTTTAAGGTGGTTCAAAAGTCACCTTGCAATACAGCACTTTCTTAATTTCGTATTTGTCCTTATTGTTTTCCTGCAAATTAGATTTTTTTACTGTACGGTAGTCATTTTCGGACTGCGTTGTTATTTTGATATCGTTGTTAGATATTGCTTTGAACCTGCTCAGTTCTGTCACCTATAATACTTTAGCTCTGAGTATATTCAAATCTCTAACATTTCCTACATTGATTGGTAAGGGTTTCTTTTGGAGTGCCTGTTGTGGTTGTTTTGGTAGTTGATTTACTTGTGGTATAGGTACCTCTAGAGATGGGGTTTTGCAGAGTCCTCTCTTTTTATGTCGATCTACTTTATTTTGTCTGGATTGGAGTTCCTTCTCGAGTTCCTCTTCATCCGTAAATATTCACTGCCGAAATGATGTAGGCTCTGACTTCTATCGTTGGCAGACATAGATGATTTCGGTTGCCTTTCTAGTGCTTTGATTCGCTTTTGCAAATTTACCATAAGATTTTGGTATTTATTGCATTGAAACTCATATCGCTGGCATTTTATTCTAAGTCCATTATTCTGGCGCTCAAGCAAGCCTAATTTTGTTGTCATTTCACTTCCGTCTTGACACTGACGGCGTCTTTAGACTAATATTGGAGAGTTTTTTAGTTCTTATAGTGATAAGAAGCTTATACTTCTATCTGCTGTAGTAGTTAAGCTTTCCACTACTTAATCAGTAGTTGTCTGTTCACTTCTGCTCAATTTGAACAATTAAACTCAACTCGATTTATAGGTGTTGAAAACATTATTCAATGCTTCATCGTCTTTCGTTTACAATTGACATCAATTGGCATCAACTTATATAAATAAAGTTCGTTGATGTCATACATTTTACTAAATTGTTTTGGTATGGAAGTCTAGAAGTTCGGAATAAATTTAATGCCACTATATATAGGCATAGATTTGAAGTTAGCATTTAGTCAAAGCGTTAGAGATAAAGTAGTCACCCTCACTCCCAACTTAATCGATCAAAACCTTCAGATATTTTCACTTTACAATTTTCCTATGTTAATGTAAATTGATTCTTTGCATTTATGATGGGTTCTCCATTGACCTTGTTCGAGTTTTGACAACGATTAGGAGACTGCACCTTATACTTCCTATCCAACACATTTTGAAAAAAAATGATGATAGATGATACTGGATCCGTTTTAATTAGTCCCATAATGTCCAATAAATTCCTGGACTGTGAACTGATCACTTAATCGTTTTGAGTTGAACTGGGTGACACCAGACATTGTCATACATTAAAATGACATCTTTCGCTATATGTGTTCGTGAGCAAATTCAAAACTTTGCAATTACGTGCTATTATTTGGTCTCTAACGGACCATCTTGAAGTAAGGTCGGCTTACTTTCAATTTTATTCGTACTGTCTATATTGACTTATCCCGTGAACTGTCGTCTGTGTATTCTTAGGATAGCAGATTCTACGCAAAATTCATCTCTATGCTCTTGTTTTGTTGCCTTTTCGTGGCACATTCATATGCTGATGGTCACACAAAACTATGTGTATCTGTTTAAAAACGAAACAGAATTTCAAGATCTTTCGCCAGAATGAAGTTGGACAGGAATAATACAGATAAATTATTTGCATCTGTTGACCCAAACAGGTAGTAGGTTGAGGAAATTCATTATGGTAGTGGTCTATCGGAAATCTTGATATTAGACAAGGGATGATTATAATTTATATATAATCATAATTCATGAATAGATCCGGTGAAGTACCAACAAATTGGAACCGCAAGTGGTATAACATTGAGTGAATAAGTTGCAATGCTGTAGGCATAGCTTTCGGTAGCTTTATTTCAGTTCTTGATGAGCCTGTCTGCTATACTACAGGTAAAGATATTTACCATCTACGGTCCATCAAAGATTTAATTCTCTTTTTAAGCACTAATCTTAACCCTATACAATATAAAATTACCTAGTCCCAAATTATCTGAGACCCTGCCTTAGAAGAATTGAACGATTCCTGGTTAACCCAGCAGTTTTCCAAAAACGTCAAAATGGCATATTAATGACATATTATGAGCAATTTACAATTTCGTCAACTTCTCACGATATAATTCTAGGTTTGGTAGCTCTTGCTGTATAGTGACTGGAAGCATAGTAACTGTATCTATACTTGCTATAGAGACTATCTATAATTAAGGTAGATCTATACAGGAAGTTGTCAGAAAGTTCCGTTATTAGAAATGAAAAGCTGGTAGTCTCCTCAACTGATTATGGTAATGTAAAACGTTTACTAATATTTTAAGTATGGTGCGAGGTATACAACTGTAAGGCTGCGTCAGTGGCGTTCGACAACTTCATTATTATTTTAATTTTTATTTGTTGTTTCGAAAATATTTGAAATGGAAAATCATCGAAAGTGGTTAAAACTGCCGCATTCGGAGCGGGAGGTACCGGGTTTGAATCCCAATAGAGGAATCACATCTGAGACCTTGCGTTCAGTTTAGAATCCATGTATCGACTTATCTTCCATGTCTATTCGATGGGCAGACGGTTTTATGTTAATCGGTCTTATGGACCAAATAATGAACAAAATGAATTTTTCAATTCAAATTATTTGATTTACATTCTATAGGCTTAGAAAAACAAGAAAAAGCTCCTTTGCATTTCCTGGACCAATTAACGGAAAGAATAATTGCTCTTTTCAAAGGCGTTGCAAAAGTTTTTGATAGAGTTGAGCGATCCATCTTTTTAACAAACCTCTATTGCTGAGGTTCCCGTATCACAATTTTGAATTGCTGTTTAAATCGTACTTAAGAAGTCGAGGTTAATGTATTACAATATACAACAACGTCATCCTCAGATTTAATTTATACCTTTTCGAATAATGAGGATTACAACCTTCGTTTAAATCTATGTTTAAAAATTCCGAAATTTAAGTTCTTCAATATTTCACCAATAGTTCTTTAAGGGGCAATCGTAGGAGTAACTTAAGACTCGATTGCTTCCTTTATGAATCCCAGAATACATATAGAGCTATCAAGAACAGTTTTGAGTTGAAAACTCCAAAAGCCGGTTAAAAAAAATTAGAGAAGCAGATGACTAATTAGATGAGGAGAACACTAATCAAGAAATAGAAGGAAGATGTTTTAGAGAGGATGAATATTTTCCTCGGTTTTCAAGGTGATTCGGATGAGAAAAGCAGGTTGAGCTTGAAGAAAAGAAGTACTAACGACCAGTAGTGCCCTGGAAAACACTGTTGAGCTGTTGCGATCTGGTAGCATCTTAATCAGATGAAAATAGAGTAATTCTTTTGCAACCGCCCAAGTGGCGCAGTGGTTAAAGCTGTGGCAGTTGGAGCGGGAGGTACCGGGTTCGAATCCCGATAGGGGCAGGTTGCAAAAGGGATTTTTCACCACTTGATTACGATCGGTGGTGTGAATGAACACAACTATGACCCCCTGTTGGAGTGCAGCATCCATGGGCCGACCCATCTTCCATGTCAGTTACTATAGGCTGGCATGGAGCTATGCAATGTGCAGATGGTTAAGAAAATCGGACTTATAGCCGTACGTCCTCGATTTGGCTGCAAAGCGTAAGGTAAGGACGTAAATAAGCGAACCGCGAAAGAGTTGGAGTGCCTTGAGCCCCAAAACAGATGGCATAGAAATAAAACGAAAAAAAAAAAAAATTCTTTTGCAAAAACCTTCGGTTTGTCAATAATATATCGTTATATAAGATATTTTTGTGAACAAATAATTTAAAGCCTTCTTTCTAGCATTGATAAAACAGTACGAAGCCTGGAGGTAGAAAGCAAATTTTCTGACAGTGTTCCTTATATGGACCAGAATGACTCACATTTATCACAAGAATTATTAAGAAAACACTTGGGTTCGATTATGTATTTCGAATAGTTGAGTAGTTGAGAGTATAGCGAAGTAAAATGTTTTCTCTGATCACCTCTACTTTCCCTTTTAGATTAGCATTGGCATGGTAAAGTTAAATTTTCAAAACAATAGAAGGAAATCCTAAGGATATGGGATCCAAATATAAATAAACAGTAATCATTGTTATAGTAATCGCAGTTCCGTTAAATTGACTCAATAATATTGAAAAGCACTTAGTTCCCTCTATAATTTGGAACATCACAACCAGATCACAAAACCACCAACTATTGTGAGCTAAATGCGGTCGAAGCATCACAACAACAATTCACTTGCAACGTCCCTCCTTAGACCATCTGCACATTGAATTACTTCATGATAGACAAAGTATTGAGACCGCAGATGGATCGGCCATTGAATTTTGCACTTCAACAGGAGACGGTTTTGAGAGAAACTTTTTCAGATTTCCAACTTCAGACTTCCATGAGGGCAGAAACTTTTATTAATACTGAAATAAATTATAGCAGAGCGCTTAGTCCAGTTTTCATGTTATAATGTAGTGATGGGAACAGGCAGTTCTGATGTTCGAGGAAAAAATCGAGCGAGTGGTATATGGCCCAAAACGCAACGTTCATCTTTGTGGAAGATCTTGTTCAAATTAAGACCTAAAACATTTCATTGTATTGTTATAGCCGTGATAATTATTTGAAACTATTTACTAGTACTTACAAGCATAACATAAATTCGGTTGACAAAAACTATTTTGAGTGGTTAAAACAACGAATAATTATCATTAAAAACAAACGCAACTAACTTGTCGACAATTCACAATGATATCGTTTATTTGTGGTTCGTGATATCTTTCACCAGCAATCATTTCCTTTTTTTTTTTTAATTTCGGAGAAAGGATACGGAAAATGTATGTAGACAATGAACAATAAAAGTGGAAATCGTGACTAGGAGATTTTCATTTTATTAGATAACGTGACCTACCCAAAAACCAACCGAAAAATACAATAAAAAATTTACGATTAATCTGGCACCAAATTCTACGCAGACATATATTTCGTTCGACACAGTTAAAAGTTTTAAATGACAGTTAATCTATAATTATGTGTCGGATAGACGGATACATTAAAGCACCTTAAATTTAGACAATTTTATGTCGGTTGGATGCAACAATTACATAATTTTTATTTGGAAAGCATTTTGGCTTCTTAAAGCTACATAATGTGACCGTGACAAAGAATACCAATAAATGGCAACTATTTAACGCAGAAAAGGTTACGTTAAGCAGGAAATAATTACAGGAGGGAATTAAAATAATTATATCTCTTCATGTTTACCTTATTATACCCTTCTCATTGGTTTTAATACTGCAAAGTAAACACAATCCATATAATCGGTTAAATAATTAGTTAATACTTAAGGAACATTCAGTTTCAAGACTAATGAGTCGTTATGTTGACAACTTAATTCTAATCGAAGTTGAGCTTGTCAAAAAAAGTAGTCCTTTTTTACTGAAAAAAATGTTTGGTCGAAACAATTGGTAAAATGTCGGTAAAATAATTTAACAGAGTTCCTTAATCGCTTTTAATTCGTGTTTGAACACGTTGCAGTATAATATAGAGTTTTGCATCCTGATTGGAGCGCTCAGTAAACAAAAGCAGAGTTTCTTGTGCCGAAACCGGATAAAGATATTGAAGGTTAGGTTGTGCCTCACTCCACTTTCAGCATATTAAACAAATTTGAGCTCAGAAAGGTAATCAAAACCATAGTGCTCGGTAGAAACAGAGAACGTGTGTCATCATCTCTTTCCTCGCATGTTCCTCAAATAAATTCTATTAAGTATTCCTAGGCCCATACTCAATTGGCGTTTATGTATATGACATTCTTCTAACATCTAACAAGGCACCAGCCCTCTTCCTAAAAGGACATTTTAACCTTGTTTAGAAATTTGAGAAATGTTTCATTCTTGGATATGTTCGTCTGCCCTACAGATTTACAAAAATGTCCTAGTGGCCTGGAATTCAGATAATCATAAAGTTTCAATGCTCATCACCTTGTTAAAATATAAGAGTCTTAGACATAACTTAATCTGTTTGTACTCAGTTCTTGATCTCTTCAACCCTCTTGGGGGTTATCACAGTGACCGCCGGTTCTCACTCTTTCATCCAACTTAGAGTTGTTTAAGAAAAATTGCAAAGGCTCAGTTTTTGGTACCAATTGGCGCCTAGAGAACGTTGAACGTTGTTCAAAAACCTTTATTGAAGCATAAAATAGATGCAATATAGTCCAGGTCCACCAGTCTTTCACCTAACGATCAATTAACGTTCTGTTTGATCACGTAAAGCTCACGTGCTGCTTACTAAAGATGTTCGTAAGGAGAAAGTGGAACATAACCTCAAAAGCTCGAGTAACATTTTTCCACTTTTCGTAAGACGAAATATTTTTCATTTAGGATTTAACTCGAAACTGACCAATTAAGTTCTTTTTATGACAAAGGACAACTGAGAATATTGTTTTCGAAATATTTATTACATTCGACTGGTCATGGGCGCATCTGCATCGCATGTCTGTCCAGAATACCTTGAGAATTTTGACAATAGCTTATATTGAATCAATTCAATTACAGGCATATTTCTGTACACCTACTTCTGTCTTTCCTGCTCTGGTTCCAACTACTCCAGTTTGCAAAAGATGCAGAACGCGCCTGAGCACTTTGATGAAAACCAAGGTGCAACCATGTGCCAATCTTGAAAGGGTCATAAACCGAGTACCAGATGTAATTTCAAACATGAATGCTTGCTATGGAAGTATAAGGCCAATGCACTATCTGTTACAAGGCTACAGTGATCTTCTTTAGTTTTTCAAAAATATTTGGCTACTAGCTAAGCTTACTATTCCAGATAGTGCCTTGAACTTTTATCTTGAGAGACTCGACAGTAACGATTAGCGATGTTCCAGTTTAATTATTTATAGAACCATATTTATACTAGTAGAACGTCCAAACCATGTAGCCCAACGCTATGCATTGCTATCTGAAGGGCTGTATATCTGAGCACGATGTCAGACTGGTGATTGGAGACGTAATTGCAATCTGGTATAGGAATACAAAGACCAAAAACGATGAGTAGTGTCGACTTCCCAAAAAATATTACCTATATCGAAGCGGAAGCACGGCTTACAATCGGAAAGAACAGGTTTGCCAAGAGAAAATCGCATCGAACTTATAGATGAATCTGAATGGTGAAATGCTAAGGTCGTAAGTATGAAACATACACCGTTCACCATTTGGTACTAGGATAGCGCCCTCAGTTTTAACATCGACGTAGTCTCGATTCATGGTTTGTTCAGTAACATTAAACAAATTGAAACTAAAAAAGACAATCAATGCCCAACATGAATAGAGCAAGTGAGTCACCATCTCCTACCTCCAGCCTTCCTTTGTTCCTCAAGCAAATTCTTGTAAGTATTCCTACCCATACTCAACTGACGTTTATGTAGTTACCACTGGCGCAGTGGTTAAAGCTGCGGCAGTTGGAGCGGGAGGTACCAGGTTCGAATTCCGATAAGAGCAGGATGAATTTTTCACCATGAGATTGCGATCACCATGAGATGCCCCCTGTTGGAGTGCAGAACTCATGGGCCGACCCATCTTCCATGCCAGTACTATAGGCTAGTATGGGGCTATGCGATGTGCAGATGGTCAGGAAAATCGAACCTATAGCCGTACGTCCTCGATTTGGCTGTAATAGCGTAAGGTTAGGACGTTAATAAGCGAACTGCGAAAGAGTTGGAAGTGCCTCGAGCCCCAAAACAGATTAGAGATAAAAAAAACCCAAAGCTTACCACTTCATTAGTCGTTTTGATTTTGCTTAATCTATTGCCTATCAAAGCACCAGCCCAATTCCTAACAAGTCACTTTACTCTTTTCGAATAGAAATTAAATGTGTGTTAAGACAAGCAGAGTTTAAAATGCTCAAGATCTTGTTAAGAAATGAATGCCCACTGAGATATAACTAAAACTGTTTGTACTTAGTTTTCTCTTCAACCCTTTTCAGCAGATGATATGAGCTTATCACAGAAAACTCCGGTTCTTACTTTTCATTTACCTTAGAGCAATTTAAGAAACATTGCAAAGGCTCAGTGTTTGGTGCCAATTTGATCTGTTCTTAGAGATGTTCACGGTTAGAAATCCTTGAAGCATAAAATAGATCCATTGTAGTTAAAATCTGTCTGAAGACATCTCGACTGACCTGTTACATACAATCTTACGGTCGAAGAGAACACCTCCAGCTTACTGAAGATGTTAGTAGAAAGAAAGTGGAAGCTACTACCTCGAAAGTTCGAATAATAGTAGTACTCAAAGCGATCAGCTGTAACATCAAGGGAAAGAAATTTCGGACTGTTTAAACAAAACTAGTTCCCGCTTGTTTCTTAGGATATATTCTTTTTCTATAGTTAAATAAACAAAACCTTACGTAATCTTAAGATGACCTGAACAGTTACCTCTGATTGTCTTAACACGAAATACTTTGTCATGCATGAGGGTTTAAGTTGAAGCTGAACAATTTTGATCTTTCTATATAAACAGGAGATCTTCCGAATATTGGTTTCTATACTTATACTAGCCATGGCCTTTTCAAAAGTCATCTCTAATGCATTATACTTGTCAGTGGTGCCATCTAAGAAGATCGCCTTGATGAGTTAAACGATAGCTTATACTTCATTAGTTCAATCCTACACCTCGAATACTGATCTGATTCAAAGTACTCCATTTGTCTTAGAATACAGAACGCGTCTGTGCGCTTTGATGAAATCCTAGGTTTGCACCATGAGCTTTTTGAGGCATTGATTGTGGAACATTGGAGATAACTCTTTGGTATTTCTCCAGTATATTCTGCATGTTACTTTATCAAGAGCTGGCCACCAGATGGAATTTAATACATGAATATTTACTATGGAAGCATAAAGCAAATGTCTCTTCCATTCCTATCTCTTTCGTACTTTTTACTTTTTCAAAAACATAAGACTGTTAGGCTTATTAAGCTTACTCTCCATATAGTGCCCAGAAATCTTATCTTGACATACTCGACAGTATCAATCAGCAATGTTCCAGTTTAATAATTTATACAACAATATATCTATCTCATCCACATTTTCCTAACCTAAAATCGTCATTATGCCTGTACTGGTACGACGTGGAGACCATCTGACCGAACACTTTATATTGCTAGCAAACGTGCTATAAAGTGAGAGTCGATGTTGGGAAAGCCATGGGTCATGAACACATGAAGTGGCTTTCTCAGCAAAGTGTTATAACTCAAGTTATATACCTCTGAGTCTATAACGAGTCTGGGAACCGATGATGAGAGGTAGCATACCCTACTTTCATCAAACTTATATCAAAACAGCTCAACTCTACCCCTATGTTGAATTCTCAATATTGAATTCGATTACATCTATTCAACCCATCTGATATTCTGAAGCATAACACTTGTATTATGTGCTCTTTTGTTGTCGTTGTTGGTTTGAAGTTTTGTTTACCAATTTATGCATAAAGATATCAAAGAAAATGTTATATTGTTTTGAACAAATTGAAAGGAAATACATAATACTTAAACGGAATTTGTATTTAGATTTTCTTTTGTTTCAAAATTCTTTTGAGCTTAAGTTCGAATATTTGTTTTTTCTTCTCGAACATCTATATAAGTTTTCGAAGAATATACGATGAAAGGAGGGTAATGTTCGTCATTCCTGTATAATTCACTCAAATATGTGTATGAATGTGTACTCTTTATGCTTTTTTGCATAATTCACGTGAAACAATATCACGTTTGTTCTGTACTCGCTTATTTATTCGATATGATTAATAATTTAAAATGCATTTTGACATGAACTTTGGATTGAAGTTTCAAAACGATTTCAGCTATATTTTTGTTGATATCGTCAGTAGCTATATACACTGCAGTTCATAGGAACGACTTTACTGGATTAGCACTTGTTTAAAATTACATTATTTTTAAATAAAAATAAATTAGTAGGCCAGAAAAATTTTAATTTCTTATGTTTTTTTTAAAAAGTGTTATTTTTATTTGTTTCAAGCGAAAATTATTCTCTACAAGCAATTGAAGATAAAATAGGGAGAAGTAAGACTGATATCTTCAATTATACAGAAAATTCAAGAGAATATGGCTCAAACAATAAAGGCCGAACTGTTGAGGCCACATCTGCAGCTGACAAACGGGCCATACTAAGGGCAGCATTCAATTGCGCACTATCTTGTGGAGGCCAGCCGAATAACAGTATGGAGAGTGAATAAAAAAGCAGATCACCTTATTCGAAGAAAGCTCCAAAGGAAACCACCTCTAAATCAGGAGAGGAAACAGAAAAGGTTTCTCGAGGCAGCATATGACATGGGCTGAAAAATGGAAACGTGTCGTTTTTTCTGATGAGAAGAAATTTAACCTCAATGGCCCCGATGGGTTTAATTATTATTTTCACGACCTTCGGAAAGGGGAAAAGATTTTAGCAAAACACCACAGCCGGAAAGGAGGCGTTATGGTATCATTTTATGGTCTGGGAGATTTGTCATTCCCAACCGGAAAAATTACCGCAGCAACTTATAAGGGCATCCTCGAAGAAGCATTTCCCCACTTCAATGATACTTTTGGGCTATTGCCATGGATATATCAGCAAGATAATGCCCCAATCCATACAGCTAACATAATCAAATCATGGATATCGCAGCAAAATGAAGAGCTTTTGCCGTGGCCTCCGTATTCTCCTGATCTTAATTTCATGAAAAACGTGTGGGGTTGGCTGTCCCCACACGTTTTCATTAAATAACTTTTTCTTAAGATTAGTTAATCGTTCTTATTCAAGTAAACATTCAAATTTACCATTATTTTAGAAAAAACAAGAAAGCCAAATAAATCATGAAAAAATAAATTTGTTTACCCTTTAATATTTATTGTTTAATCAAAACTTACAATTCTGTAAAACAAAATATTGAAAAAGTTGGATCGATTTCGAAATATTCCAAAAAAACGTCGTTCCTATTCAAGTGAACTGCAGTGTATGTAACCAAAAAAAAATTATCTCTTCCTGTCAATATTTTAACCCCGTACACTGTCCTCCGCCAGAAGAGTAATCCTTCCCAAGATAATGTATGACAGTAATTTGTTTGCTGTGCAAAGAAGAGCTATACCGCCATAATTCTCACATTCAAGTGATCACTTTTCTTGAAAATTGGGCAAAACGCCACCATACTTTCCATTCTTCAGGCATAACATCATTCCGCCATATCAATCGATCAAGGTCAAAAAGACAGTAATACAAAGCTAGCACCCCGAATATCAAGAGCTCTGAATTAATGCAATCAACTCCTTGTGAATAATTTTTTTATTTAGTCTCTGCATGGTCATAGTGAACAGTCGAAACCGACTCTTTACCATTTTGTGGCGGGGATTTTAATTCAAAAAATAGTCATATCGCAATGGATCGCAATGGATTTGGAGCATCCGAGGAAAAGGGCACGAAAAGTTAGCGAATGGAAATCAACAAAAGCTAACAAGGTAAGAACGGTACTAAATTAATACCCCGTCCTATAAATTTTTCAATTGTTTTGTAGGTATAAATCAAAAGGTTTGCCTAAAGAACCAACCTGCAACCACAAAAAAGGAAACTCGTACCATTGCGTGAAATTAATGGGACCGGATTGTTACGAGTTTCACAAAAAATTCTAATAGTTTGATAATAAAGCTGCACAAAATGATTTATTTTGGGGTATACCACAACAAGGCACCCTCTAGGAACGATCGTACAGCTGGTGGAAAAGCAAAAAAAATTGTTACTTAATACAATGTCAAGAATAGAAAAGGATTGTTTATTCGTGTATGCTTACCGGAATTTAAAAACATATTACGTGTAGGATAGCAATGAATTAACGGAATTAGCAAACGTTTTTATTATTCTGGTAAAACACCAAGGGAAAACCGTGTAGGAAGTAGAAAAGACCACCTATATAAGTTTTTATTTTCAAGATGAGCACCACTGCTGATCCAGAACTTCAGCCAGACAATTCAGGAGATTTGTCCATCCATCGAATGTGGAAAATGTTCAATAATTTTAATGTGGACACACCGGTCAAAAAAAGGTTTTTCCAAAACATCGTATGTTGTAATTTCAACATCAGTTTTAAAACACTATCTACTGATCAGTATTCCCAATGCTTAATGTAAAGATAAAATTCAGCAAAGATTTAGAAAAAAAAGAATTAAATGTCAGCCAAAAGAGTTCACAGTTTAAGAATAAAGGCATTTTGCACTTTGGCTTAGGAAGAATCTAATAACATGATGACCTTTTCATGTGACTGACAAAAAAATATGCCTTTGTCAAAACTTCCGGACCAGGTAGCATATTTTAGTCGCCAACTCAAGATGTACAATTTTGCTAATGTGGAAGTATCTTCAAAAACATTTTTAGAAAAGAACAACTGCCGAAAGGATGCAACGAAATTTCTTCTGCTGCTTTCAATCGGCTTAACAACATAAATTTTGCAGTGCATTTCAATGTAATAAGAATGATTTGTGACGGGTGCGGAACACAAAATAAAAACAGTGTAATACTAGCTATGTGCTCATATACTTGCCAGGTAACTCCTACATACCCTACAGAAACCTAGGTTTTCAATACTTCTCAGACACTTTTGACTTCATCAGATTGGTACTTCATCAGGTTGGATCGGAAAACGCTAATGCTGACAAGATCTTGATATTTTCGTTGCATTTATTTATTTATCAGACCATCACCAGTTCTCCTTAACTGGTGCGAAAATTTCCATCGTAGCATTTGGTTGACGACCGATAGGATTTCTCGTGCTGGACGCGCCCATCATTTAGAAATCAACACATGGTCAACTTGGGATGTTTTACGTGGATGTGTCCATGTTTCCAAATGGATTTTTTATGAGGAAAGAATGTACTTGCCTCATTAAGATCATGAAGAATTGAAAAATACATCATTCTTTCGCCATTTTTGGTCGCAGTCCCGTATCAGGAGTCATTTTATTACATAAGTCGGTCTGATTTCTGCCAGGTCTAGCATTAAAGTCACCAATCACGAATCTAACATCATGTTCACTTAGAAAGCTCATCAGATTATCCAAATTATTGTAAAATGAATCGTTATCTTGCGGTTGGCTTACATCAATGCGGGTGCATGTACACATACAATTGACAGGTTGGCTAACCTCATGTGCAAGGGAACATTACACATTCGATTATCGACTGCTTAGAAGTGTTTCTTAATCCGATTAATTTTGTTCTTGTAAATCCCTCGTTTCATGGGGGCTATTGACACTCGTGTTTCTCGATCTGATAGTTTTCGTTGATAAATTCCTCGTTGCACGGGGTTATTGACACACGTGGTTCTCGATTTGGTTTACGGCTGTGGATCCTTCGTAAAAAATATCCGGCGTCGAACTTGCCTTGTTGTGCGGCCTCGGATCCCTCGCAAATAGTTTGCACTGCGTTTCTTACCTTTTTTGGCAGTTCGACACTTGCAATTGTTGTGTGGGCTCGGATCTCTTGCAAATTGTTTGCACTTGTGCTTTTGCCCTAAACAGGGCCGCGGGGTCACTGTTGTACGATATTTCCTGGCCCTTGAATGGCTTAAGGGCCTTATCGTCACTTTTTGTTAAACACACTTTTTTGTTATATTCAACCTTATATTATTTGTTTATGTAATTAATTATTTATATATTAAAATTTATTATGTTTTAATATTTAATTTTATAAATTATTGAATATTTATTTTAATTTATTTTATTTTCCACCATTTTTGTTGTTCACACGCTGAGAAACTGAAATGTAATAATATAATGGCCGAATTAAATATGTTTGTCACTCAACCAAGAGGGAGGACACGCACGCCACGATCGAAAAACACTGACACGAAAATATAAAGTGAAGGTGTTAAAATATAAGTGCATTATACTTTGAATAGATGTCGGACACGAACAAACAAAATATCTATTGCAGTGTACTAACAACTCACTGTACTTAATAAATATGCTATCGAAATGAGAATATTCTACTGGAATATAGATGGTGCATTGTTCACTGTGAATATAATACATATTTAGGCTATACAGTACGGCTATAGGTCCAATTTACGTGAAACCATCTGCACATTTCGTAGCTCGATGTCATAGTATTGACATGGACGATGGGACGGCCCATGAATTCAACTCAACAGAGGATCTAGATGCGTTCATTCACACCACCGATCGCACCGCCCAAACGCTCGATGGTGAAAAATCCCTTTTTGCATTCTGCCCCTATCAGAATTGGAACCCGGTATCTCTAACTGCTGCTGCTTCAACCATACTGTGCCATCTGGGCGGTCTTTTCCAAGATAAGATCTACATAAACGTGTACAGTACATGTGTATGCATGTGTATAGAAGGTAAATCGAAAAATAAATCTCACAAAATTGCACAAGATTCAAATAGTGAAATGTGCTTTGTTTTTTCAGGATTTGATAAAGGATTAAGGATTTATACATTTTTTATGTACAGTCGTGTGTACGTTTGCTTAATTTTTTTTAGAACGGATTAAACATTTTATTTGAAGAAAATGCTTATCCAAAATTCTTGCTTTACTAGAGTTTTATGGATTTACTAACCGTAGACTGATGAATATAACGATTTGAACAGAATAGCAAACCGCATAAGTAATTCTTTCTACAAATGACGATGTTTGGTACGTTTCAAATTATAATTACTCGAATGAGATTATCTTAAGGTGCCCCAATTTTGATTGAAGTAGTGAAAAGGCAGGCCCAAACTATATTATTTAATTCGTAATACCATATGGCTATAGTAAAACCAGACCAAGAAGCGATACCACAAAATTAAAGAAATGGTGAATTTTTCTGAACTTCCTGCCCCTCAAGGGAATCTTAGAAGGGCGGTTCGGTTGCGGAAACAAAAGCATTGCAGTTCTTTACGGATGGCTACAAGCCACACGGTAAAGTAAGAACTGGTGTCTTCTGTCATAAATTGGAAGTAGATATATCAGTTCTACTACCTGATCACTGCAGCGAGTACCAGGCTGAGGAGATAGCGATTGAGGAGTTCTTACATTGGTTGAGACATAATCTATAGTATCCTCGACTGATATTGCAATCTATGTGGACGGTAAGGCAGCAATCAAGTTGCTGGAATCGGTTTCTCTAATGTCTAGAGTGGCGTTGGATTGCCACTTGTCTCTGTCAACTGTTATCGGAAAGGGCAAAGGTTGACGGGCACCCTCTCATGTCGTGTAGCAAGGTAAGTCTGGCCAAAGCTGGTCTTGAAACTCTCAAAGACACTGATCTCAATACGAAGACGTGAAGGAAAAACGATTGTGGGGATACTCACAGGACACTGCTTACACTCGAAAAACATGCGAGGAGGCTAGGTCTAGGAGCTCGTGATTTTTCCAAATGCTGTATGGACGAAGACAAGGTAGTACACTTGATATGCTCATGCCCGGCACACAAAAGACATGAATATCTCTCTTTGAGAAGTAAGATCCTGGGATAACACAACGGACCGTCGCCGGTCTAAGTGTGTTGCATCAGCTATTCAACCTAACCTATCCAAAACTATATGTGAATTTGACAGGGAGGTTTCGGGAACTGCCCTATCGCATTCATTATTACCCAATTGTTTAGAGGGCCTAATCCAAGATCGATGATGTACGACTATAGATACTTAGATCTCTCGAATACTGTCACTGTTCTAGTTAAACCTAAGGACGAAGATATAGTGCCAATCATCAGCAAACGAACTAAACTAACGAACTAACATGCACTATATCCCCGATCTCGGAGTTCTTTTCAAACGATACACTATCAATGGACACCAAAAATTTGGATTTTTAGACAGCGGGGCCAGCGTAAGTATTTTGGGCAAAAGAAAAATCTCGCGGTGTAACATTAAAATGTTTTAACACGTACGTAAAAACAGTAGATGGTACTTCGAATGCAGTGATTGGGTATGCACAATTACCAGTTTGCTACATGAATCAGCCAGAAGGTTTAAGGTTTCATATTGTATACCTTCGATACCTTCGCTTCAGACAGAAATCTACCTCAGAGTTGACTTTTGGAAAACATTACCATCCATCCTGAGAACACAGTACAAAGTAACAACTACCACAAATTGAGCCTTAAATACATCCCATCGTTTGGAGAAAAATGTTTTCAAAGGACAAATCTTGTTACACATCATATCGAGTTTAGACAATCCGAACCCATAAAATAAAGGCACTATCCAGTATCTCCAGTGAAACAAGATTTGATCTACAAAGAAATTGATCGAATGATTTATTTAGGGGTGATAGGAGAAAGCCAAAGTTCGTGGACTTCTCCTGTGGTTTTGGTTTCAAAAGCAAATGTAAAATCGCGGCTATGTCTGGACTCACGAAAAATTAATGCAATAATAAAAAAAGATTCTAACCCGCTCCCGATAATCGATGGCTTGCTTGGAGGACTACAATAAAAATAATGTATCAGTTCATTGACCTTAAAGATGCATTTTGGCAGAAACCTCTCTCCGAGAGCACGCAGGAGATGAAGTCTTTTACAGTTCTAGGGCGACCTCTCTATCAGTTCTGCATCATGCCGTTTGGGTTGTGTAATGCATCCCAAACCATGTGCAGACTGATAGATCGAGTGATACCACATTAGCTTCGAGACAGAGTGTTCGTCTATTTCGACGACATTTTAATTACAGGACTGACAATAAATATAGAAAAAAGTCACTTTGTGCTCAACGATACTAGTATCCGGGGTTTCTCATTGGCGAGCGTGGGTTGCGGATCAAACCAGCAAAAATTGAGGAAATTACAAATTTTCCGGCACCAAAATTCATTAAACAAGCCCGTCGTCTATTGGGAATGGCCGGATGGTATACAGACGGTTTATTTGTAATTTCACGGTAATTACTAACCTTCTCAAGAATGGAGTGAAATTTAAGTGGACTGACGAGGTTGATGTTCAACACCCTTCTTACATAATTCGGAGTTTTCAAAAAAATTCTTTATAGGTTGCGACGCAAGCACGCAAGGAATTGAAAGTGTGCTATACCAAAAGCACAAGGAAGAGTGTGAAAAACCTATGTCGCAAAATGCCACCCAACGCAACTATACAGTAACTGAGTTGGAATATTTAGCGGCCATAGTTAGCGTAAAAAAAATTTCGTCCCTATACATTGAAGGGTATACATTAACAATAATTACCGACCACATCAGCCTGCAATGGCTGATCTTTATGGACGCCTGGCTAGATGGTGTCTGAAGCTGCAACACTTTAACTTTAACATAGATCACCAAAAAGGTCGAGAAAATATTGTTCCAGACGCTCTATCCCGTATCTATTGCGACACAGTTGTAGAATTTGCCGAAGATCTTATAGTGGATGACTTTGCGCAAGTTGATGTACATAATACAAAAGACCCAGCCTACCACAAAATGTAAATGGGACGTTATCTCAATCTAAACGACCAAATTTTTATTTGAATTGAGCCTACCCTAAACGTTTAAAAGTTAATTAACCGATATTTCCTGTTGGAAGATGTCGGTTCCGCAAGCAAATATCGCGAGCATAAAATAAGAAGTGAACACGAAAATGGCACACATGGTGCGGAATTAGTAAAACTTTAGACCGAGCAAGACACCTGTAGTATTACTGGCCAAAAATGATAGTTGAAATCCATCGCTCGTTACAAATCGCGTTATTTCAAACGAAACATCGTACATACATTTCTATACGTAAGAATAGTCCGAAAGAACCGCTACCATGATCTTTGGTATTCGTTTTCTTAAGTGATGCGGATCGTTTGAACATGTGGTAAAATAAATCGGTTATGATGGAGATTGGATTCTATATGTGATACAAATAGATGGTAGATTCACTTTCGATTTTTTTTGCACACTCAAAATTAACCGGAACCTCTCAAGTCGACAATGAGCTATCAACCTTAATTATTAAGGTTGAATTAATCTAACCCATCACACTCACCATCTCTACCATAATCAAAACCTCTTAAAAATAGTTTTCCAAACACACTTATTCGAAATGCTATTTTGGTACACACCAGTCACTCCCTAGTGCGTAAGACTTTTCAAACTTTCAATTACATTGTTCACTCGTTTATTATTTATTGTTCGCACACTATTGTGAGGTTATTCAATGACTTAGAGAACTGGAGACATTTTATAGTTCTGTGGAAGCAATATAAGTATTAAGTAATATCCATTATTTGATTTGATTACCTTTAGCAAATAAACTCAACCCATTCAAATACATCATTCATCTTACATTTATCAAACACTAGGAAGAAGATAATCTGGCAGAATCAAACACACTTTGCACATATTGTAGCTGAGTGGTAAACATTACAAAGAGAAGTGAAATATGACTCAGTAAGATATTAACCTAATTTTTAGAGCTTTAAACTAGTTAAAGTTGGGCTCAGTTTGTCATGTAAGAGTGAAAAGGAGCAGAATATCCAATTTGATATAATTCATAAGAAAAATATGTAAGCTATGTTGCCAATTCACTACTTTGAAGTGTCCAAGCTCTACTTTTTCACATAGACTGTGAAAGCTAGGACAGACCGCATATCACAGAAACTGGATGCGTTTCCATATAATACAGCCTAAGATCTCGAGTATCTAATTGAGGTACAAACTACAAAAATAATCCGTTCATATATGTGGGTGCACTGTAATACAGTCTGTCTTAAACTGTAGTATAATTCACCACACAAGTTTTGACCAGGTATTTTGTCTTTCAAAGATGTTAGAGGTCTGTATATAGTATAGGTAGAGACTAAACATCCAAAGGTTTGGTGGTATTTAAATAACTAGAACATCAAATATTGAGAGTCACGATGGAAAGGTATGACTAGAGTTTAGTTCGAAAGGTCACATTGAAGTAAATAATAATACACTTGCCAAAATCAGAGAATGTAAAAGACGGAGGAAAAGTATACACCAGAATATATTCTGCAATACAACATGGAAACATCAATGGAATGGTGACTACTGCTATAGTTGAACCGTTTCCAGAGGCAAACAGAGGTAAAAAGCTCATCATGGTTCTTCATTAAGCGGCCAGAAGTTTATGCACTACCAAAGCAACAGACAGTAACTATAAAGCAGGTTCATTGCTAAGAGTACTTGCTACTGTTACTGGAGATACACACGGATCACAGAATAAACTTCGAGTCACAAGTAATCGCTTTGGGTTGAACGACTTACATTGTTCTTTATAGCTTATCGTAGAGCAGAAAATATAAAGTTCGGGAAGTAGTCGCATTTCCATAACGATTTATAGTTTTTAATACGAGGACATAAGCAATTCATCAAGAAGAAATACGTGGACCAACTTAATGAAACTGAAAGAGCTCAAGCAAGTTCGGGCCGCATCAAGATTAGTAACGACAAAATAAAGTTGTGCTACAACATAAACCACCCGACGTAGAGAAAGTCACCGACGCTACATTTGGATTGACAAGGTCAATACACTATCATCAAACGGCCATGGACAAAGATGAAAATAAACCATATTTACAGGTTAAGAACAGCTTAATGTTTCAGTTTGGGATGAACGTTGGGGGTTTTGTAACTAATGTGCCTATTTATCAATGCAGTAACCTTTACTTACTCCAGTAACCGCTCTAGTCTTGAGAAGTAGTAAAGAGACGAGGAAACCGTTAAATCTATACGCCGATCAAATGATCTATAAAGTATATAAGCAATGCTGTAAAATATATAAGCAAGTGGTTAAAGTGAAGGGAATACATAGTGACATAGCGGGAAGTGACTAATCTTTCACTATTTATTGATTTCATTGTATGTATAAAGTTGCATAATCTGTCAATAATCGGAATACAACCAGGGAGAGTGTTGTAACACTATATTAAATAGTTTGTTTAGATCTTTGTTGTAAGTAGTACAATAATAATGTTATTTGAAACACACACATCGTTTATTGAACACTTTTCAGTAAATTTACGGGTTGTTAAAGATGTAATACAATATTATGTGTGTCTTCGTCGCTTACCCATATTTCACCGGTATTTGTATGTCACCGGTAACAACAAATCGATTCTGACGAAATCTAACTATTATGTTGACCAAAGCAGATTGAATCTGCGGCCCGACATATAACTAATTATTTAAGGATACTCCTATCGATGATGTGGCAGATGCATCGAATACTACCCGAAGCTTTGTGGTTGTACTGCGGCTGATTTCAGGACTCCATGGTGCATATTCTCGATGGTACCTTTCCTATTCTATCATAAATTCGTTATAAAGCTGGTGAAACTCTGGATCTCGTTTGAATTTTTTCTCCATGGCAACCAATATGCGGTCATTGCTAAATAGTACGTTGTTCCCATTTTACACTCCGGCTTTCGACAAGGTAATTTTACTACGAATTTTCCATCATTATAGCTCGTTTAGTCGTGGAAACGAATAGTTTCTCGCATTTTATCTCTTCGACTATAAAGGTTGATGCTGCTGCTACTGATTCCGTTTCCCAAAACTTCTTTAGGCTATCGTCAACGTCCATTAGTATACTGAAACAAGCTGACTGCTTATTATCCTTTTGCTTATTGCTTTTACCTGTAACAATCCAGCCCAATTCAGTTTTTTCGGCCACAAGACGATCTCCTAATTTAATTTTTTCGCATTGGGTTATTTGGTAGTAAATTTCAGTGCCAAGTAATACATCGATTGGACTGCGTTGATTAAATTTTGGGTCAGCTAACGTTATATTGCTTTATTCGTGCCAGTCAGCTATTTTGAATTCGTACAATGGTAGCTTGGACGAAATTTTGGAAATCACAAATGCCCATGCTTTCAGCTCTTCTCCGTCGATCGTCTGGATGCATCATCTAAGCCTTTCATCATAAGCCTTCCGTTCCGTGTGTTTGGAATCGAGACTCTGAGCACAGTCTTCCGTAATAAATGACTCCTGCGACGTGGAGTCCAGAAGTGCTTGATAAATTCGAAAGCTGCCAAACCAGTCCTTTAATTTTACCATTGCCGTTGGTAAAAGTACCTATGATTCTCCTGAGAAAACTTGCATAACCTTAGATTCGGTTAGGTTACTGGATGTAGATTTATCAGGTTGCGTTGGAGCTGGTTGTTCGGTCCCTGAATGTAAAAGAGTATGATGTTTTTTATTGCATTGACGGCAGTGAAATCGGGATTTACAATTATAAATGCCATGGCTGAAATTAAAACAATTAAAGCATCGCTTTTCTTGGCGTATTAGTTCCCATCGTTTATTAGTGTCCATCTCTTTAAACCTGGTACATTCAAAAGGTTTATGCTGATCTGTATTACAAATTGGACAGGATTGCTTACCAGTTGTGACGAATGCTCTAGAACTTTCAGATTCTAAACTTTGGGATGGATTTGGTTTCTTGGCGACACTTCTGCTAAATGATTTTAATGCATCCGTTCTTTTTCCCAGAAATTCAAACAATTCCTTTATAGTAGGAAAATCCTTTTCGGCAGAATTCTTTTCAGCCACGGGTCTCGATGTTCTGCATTAGTTCCAAGTGTCTTTAAGGCCTGTAACGACTTCGTCTGATGTTCCCCGTGCGCTGACATGATTTACGTGCGGCTGCTCGAAGAAAGTTTTAATAAACACGTTGGCCGTATGCCGCTTTCGATCATACCTCTGGATTAATTTCTGCAGAGCTTCCACCTAGTTCGCCTCTGTATCGCTGAAGTGGCGCAATAATAATGCTGCTTCACCCCGTAAAAGACTTTTGAGATACTGGAATTTTTGTGATGCTGAGAGATAATCCTTCTCATATATCGTGGTAAACAAATGACTGTCACTCTACGTAGTCACCCGAAACCGGAGGAATATTGATTTTGGGTAGTTTAATCGTCGGTATGGTTGGTGGCATTTGCGATGTATCCACCGTATAGTCGGCCATTGACGTCTTGCATGCTGCGTTTTCTTATAACTCCGCCACCCCAGATCATGTATACCCAAAATGTGTGTGCATACATGTTACTTGTGACGAATCAATTTTATTCTTCAAATGTATTAAATTATAATTTCATTATTTATCTAAAGCGTACACAAAATATTTGTGTTCATGTTGACATAATTAAGTCTGAATGTATCTAACAAGATGATCAAAATTTGTCTTCGCCCTTTTGACATGAACCCAATTCAACTCAATTCAATTTTGTTTCACTTAAATGCAATTCAATAGAATATAGTCAATCGAAGGTAATACATGGTTGATTGAACATCAAACAAATCAATAATGGCAAAATTGAAGAAAATATTTTTGATTATGTCCTTTTATTTGGTTGAAGGATATTTACGAAAAGGGTTGCTTCAACTTATATGCACTATAGTACGAGGAGAGTAACAAAAGTTCGATTAGTTGACCAGAGAAAGTGACCAAAAACTGTTCGTTTTTATTCTTAATCGCCACTGATTTAAATACATTTCTTAAGTCTATAAATCCACTTTTCAAACAGGCTCAACCCTTTAGATCGACTCCTCAAAACAGTGAGCTGGCGTATTATCATCTTGTACAAAGTAGCAATGCAAAGCATGCTATTTCGATTTAGAAAAAATTTTAGAAAATTTTTCAACTGAGCTACAGTAACGTCTTTCGTGGAATATTTTAGTCGACCTTCTCGAGGCTTGTCCTCTACCTAGAAAAATGTTCCACCTGGAATCTTTGAACCAATGGAAACAGTTTGTAGAGACGGTACGTGCTATCGTTTTAATGCAATTTGACATTCATTGAATATTATAATGGAATTTTTGTGAAGAAATGCATCAGACGAAATTCTACCAATGTAGAATTTCGTCTGATGCATTTCTTCTGTTTTGCACCTTCATGTCTCAATTCCGCCCCAGAATCTGTCGTTCTGAATTTCTGAAGAAAGTTTCATTAAACACCACTTTTTGCAAGCATATCGGTTCTTTCGTTACCTTCAAACTCCACGAGATTTAAGGGACTCATTTGTCATATATACGCACTGCACTGAGAACCCTCAACCTGTTTTAATAAATTTAATACACTCCGGGAGTCAGAGAAATAATCTACTCTCCGTTTTCTTCCATTCATTATCATGACAATAGATCGGTGTTCATGATATTGATGATAAATCTGACCATTTTCTCTTTTTTCAAATACAAATTTCACACTCGGTCCTTAATTGCCACCACTCCAAAGTGATACATTTGCCTCCTTCTAAATTCTCTTTGAACTGACAACTATTTCCATAACTCTTTTATTGTGTCTCCAAATTTTAAGAACGCAGCAAGATTATTGGTACCGGTCGAATTTTGAAAAATGTTTTAATACTTTCCAAAGTAAGTTTCGTGCTTTGTGTTTTTTTGGTATTCCATCCATCACTGAAATCTTGCTATCATTCCGTTCACTAATTAACATTGCGTCGAATTAATCGCTCCCAATAATATTCTAGCGTTGGCATTCTCAACTTGTATTAGTTTATCATAACTTTGAGCCCATTGAACTCATTCCATATGCAATTTTGGAAGACACCAGAGTTTTTCGAAACATGCCAGTCATTCCAGGATAAGGTTATGGTTTACGCATTTCTGAGATCAATTTAAGACATCATCGATATTTTCTCTCGTTCTCTCGATTGAATTATTCTGATGGGTCGAGCTCATCTATTGGTTGAACAGACCTGGTGGTATTTTCCTTGCGGAATTTCAATTTTTACCGCTTCCTCCAACCTGCGATTACAAATTGTCCAAGCGCAAAATCCAAGCTCAATAGAACCTGAAATAGTTTCTCTATATGGGTCCTCATTTAAACGAGATCCTGCTGTGCCGCCTCATAACCAAACCTTTAAAAATATTTTCCTACCAAAATACAAGATTCTACGTATAAGATTGAGGATCTTGGATTTGGCCATGGTCATCTTGGATTTGGCCATGGTCATTTTGGTTTCGTGTTGTTTTATGTGTTTTATGTTACCAACATAAATCGGTCTAATTTATATTAGCCCTAGTTTTGAAATTCACAATCAACATTTGTTTGGTATGGAGGGTTGGACAATTGGGCTACATCAGAAAGGTGATTCGCGAAAACGCATTTCGAATATATGGGATTCCCATCTCTTATCCCGGTTCTAAGCCCATCCAAGACTTTTTTATGTCCCACAAAACAATTTCCTATCCAAGCAGATTCACTGGTTGGTATAAACCACCGATAGCTGAACACGAAATCGTCGCGCTAGGGTCATCAAAAATACAATTTACCACTACGGGAGATGACGTTGGAAAAAAACAAGAGTACGACATAGAAAAGATAGAGGTTCTTTGTATCGAACGAGGAAAAAAAACACACCAGGCGATGCAGCACAGTTTAAGTGAGGAGCTGGACAAAGTTACATCAACCGAAAAGATAAAAATGTATTTATTTATTTATAAATAAGTCTACAAATACGACTTGACATTAAAAATGACGTAATAGTCAGGTGTTGCTTCAATCTTCGTTTTAAGGTATCCTTGCTAGAAGTAAAATCGAACAGGTGATTTATCTGATTAAAACTTTTGCAGATTATGTTAATCGGTTCATATGGACATAAACTTGGAACAACTCATTTCTTCTTAGATGTCTACTGAGTACTTTAATTTGTAAATTTTCCAGTATTGATGGTGCATCAATGTGACCTAATAAAATATGACCAACAAACGAACACTTTAAAAGCTCACGTCTATTTTCCAAAGTTGCTATGTTGTTTATTTTGCAGCCAACCAGATATGGTGGTAAACGCTGCAGGTTTTAATGGGATGGTAATTCGTGATCGCTTTTCCAAGTTAAGTGACGGAAAACTTTTTCTGAATACCCTCAAGTTTACTGATGTTTGTATTATACAGAATCTTAATTGTCTCCAGGTCATAAATATCTCCCGTCCATCGTTTAATAAAACCCCACAGAGAATTAGATTTAGCAACACATTATTCTATATGTTTGTTACTGCTCAGATTTTCCACGAAAATAACACCAAAGTCTTTGATCTCTGATACTCGCTTTAGTGGCACATTTTTTACTTCGTAATGTTTTAAATCGGAATTTAATTTCCGGTGGAATGATAAAGTCTTACACTTATTGATGTTCAGACTAAGAAGATTTGACTCACACTATATCGCTAAATTGTCAATGTCCTCTTAAAGGTTTCTCGGCATCCCTTAAGTTCTGGACTGTTTAAGAGTGTAGAATGACTCAGTGATTGCGTCGATAAAAATGGTAAAAATCCAAGGGCCAAGATGAGAACCTTGTGAAAAACCCGATGTAGCTTGAATTGGCTTGGACCTGCTGTTACCAATATCGATGTATTGGATTCGGTTGCTGAAGTAAGATTTAAACCAAGCCACATAGTTGTTTGAGAATCCAAATGAGTATAAACGTTCTAGTGCTTTACAATGGCTAATGGAGTCAAACGCCTTGGCAAAGTCTGTGTACACCACGTCAACTTGCTTGCGGCTTTCAATAACTTTGATTGAGCTGCTGGTGAATTCAATAAGGTTTGTAGATGTTGATTTCTCAGGCATGAACCCATGTTGGCACGGTGAAACATGTCGAGGCACCACTTCTTTGAAGGAATTACATATTACAAGATCAAATAATTTGAGTATAGATGAAACCGACGTTATACCTCTATAACATGATACATCACTTCTATCCCCAGTTTTAAATAATTGGGTTATTCTGGTTATCTTCCATTTTTTAGGAAACTCTAGAAGAGGTAGTTCCAAACTGGTGTAATCTTTCAAAAAAGAAGCTGGTATTTGGTCAGGACCACAACCATCGCCGAATGTTTTAAGAGCCATGTTTATATCTTCTATTGTGATATGTAGTATTTCAATGGACATGTTTCCTACGCTAACGTGGTGGAGATTTTCGTATTTATTAACGTCTTCTGGTTATATACTTGTTTGTGAGAAAAGTATAATAGCACACCAGCTTGTGTTTGTGATAGATGGACAGCGAGTGCTGTTATGTGTATGGACTAAAAATGTCCTTTATGTGTAACATATATTATTATGAGTAAAAACAAAGGTGATTTGTAACTGGTGCTTATACTTCTTACTACAACGAAAAAGAATAAATTAGTAAACTAGAAGAAAGAGCGAGTACAGCAAAGACTGAGGGACGGATCGAGTTGTTTAATGATCCTTCGCTTCTGTACCGCATTCACTTCTCAGTATTGGATTTGTGTTTCGTGGTGGTGGTTTACATGAGATCGTGTGCGTAATCTCGTGCTGGTAGACGCACCCAATTGGTCTAGTAGGGTCTTAATTTTCGTCTATTAACCACCAGATTATTGAGGCATGTTACACATTGTAAAATCCTGCTCATTCATACAATCGATCCAAACTGTTGCAAAAGGTGTCTTTATGTTAAGGTTAGCTTATATTATTGAATATACAGTAGAATGAGCTCCGAAAGTCTCACGATACAGTTGTAAAATCCCAGAAAATACGACCTACTCAATGTCTTGATTCATTGTCGATTGTAGAGAAGTTTTCAAAACCCGTTCTAGTTAAAAGCGTTTTCTATTTCTGGAATCTGGGATGAATGAAACTCTTGATCTTTTGAGACATAAATTATTGATCTATGATTTACATTTTTATGATATTGGATGTTTAATTACAAATAGAGCATCATTTATGCGAAAAGAAGCGAACTTAACTGGAATCAATCAGCAACTTTGTTTTGCCCATGGAATTCAGTTGGCCGTCTCTATCCAAGTGTTCTCTACCAAAAGTCTTGTACCGCGAATAATCTTCATGACAATGAAAAAACTAGTGATCTCGATACAGATGAGGAAAACGAATTTGTGTTAGAAGAGACGGAAACTTACGAACATGATAATTACGATCTCAAACAAAACTTTGGAAAGAAATGTTGTTTTTATTATCAGACGTTCATCAACAAAAAATTACGATAATTTCCAGAAATATGTCAAACTACAATTCGGGCATGAGCTAGATTTTATTTTAGATTCCAATACAAGATGGAATAGTTTTGTTATGATGCTGGAACGATTTTTTCTTTTGCGTACATGCATTTAAAAGTCGTTATTTGATCTAACTGCCTCTATATGTTCTCCAAAAAAGAGTAACAATTGCTTTCAGAAGTAATATCGATTCTCTTGCCTCACTTATATAAGCTAATCACTTTATCGAAAAGATTCTACTCTTCTGAATGCTGATGTCACTTTACATTTTCTACTGACTAAATTGCAGAAAGTAAAAACACCATTTTCACTAGCAATAAGAGTGGCTTTATTTAATCGAATCAAGGAAAGGCGAACTCAACTATCAAGCCTGCTGCGGTACTGGCATAACAGATATAAAATACAAAAGGCAGAAAAATATTTAACTGAGTTATTTCTGAAACTTGATAAGTCCGAGCTTTTAGGAGTTGTTCTAGCATTCCTTCAAAGAACTAAACTTTTGGAAGACAAAAATGATGTAAGCTTATAAAGCATGAAGAAAAATAGTTCACAATAGAAAATGAAATTCCTGCCCGAAATATAACAATACCTGAAAACCGTAGGCATGATGGACAAAAAAGTTAATTATTCCACCAGCTGTTCAAAATAAAGCGAATGTTAGAATGATAACACGATTGCGTCGAGAAATCACAATTTAGTATATATATAAATCGTTCCATCAACCAGAGTTGACGCAGAGAGAGCTTTCTCTGCCACAGGACTTCTCCGCAAGAACAATCGATACTCTTTGCCAACTACGAGCATTTTTCCGAAAATAAGACAAATCTAGGTAGAACTTTTGGACTCTCTCAGTTAAGACAAATTTCTGTTTGCGTTGGTTGTGGATTTTCATTTTACGCTTCCTCTGCTATTTTGTGTTGACTTGACTCCATTTTAACCGATCGGTCCGAATTTTTGAAAGAATTTTACTAAAAAATTGAAAAACAAAAAAAAATTGACATTCGCCCACTAAGCGAACTTTTGCTACTCCCCTCTGTATTGTACAGCATCAAATAGGATCACTTTTTATATTTTTTCAAGCTTCATTTGACTTTAGAGCTTTTTTTTGTAGTTGATTGCATCGGATGGAAAATGTAATGAACAATTATTGATCGAATTGCTGAGCTTAGCTGTACCAGGAAGTTTTTTCGAATGAAAAATTATAAACCATGAACGGTTTGATTTAATTTCGATCTAAATTTATATATAAGAGCAAAATAAATTAAAAACTGAATAAAACAATCTTAGATATACGATGTTCAATCTTATACTTTATGTTTTCATAATTAATTATTCATTGATATTACTCATATAATGAAGCAACGTACCGAAGATACAAATTCTTTTGCAATTTTCATCAGTTTACTCATTCCCTTTATGGGATTTACTTTATGGATGCTGTATTTGTATTTCATTAAGTTTCCTTTTTTGGCGTAAGATTGCTTTGTAATGAAATTATTTCAATTTTCTTCAAAATTTATTGTGCTTTAATATTTCATACATATACCTTTTATAGCGAACGAAATCGGAGGATTATAAATGAACACTTTGTACATAGTAAACGAGGTAACCGATTTTATAGTTTTATACTAAGAGATTACGATAGATGAAGTGATCAAAATTTTAATTGAATAAAATTAAGTTAGAGCGATAGGTTTCTCTCGCAGAACTTTAGTAACTATATCAAGATTCGTACCTGTTGCCTCCAGCTCGAGCTACCGCAGCTTTAATCACCGTACCATTTTAGACTCCGACTACGGATCTAAATAAAATTCTAAATACGGATCTAAGGACGTTGATTTTGGCGAGACAACAATTAATTGTCCAGTGTCAGTGTTTATTGGTCATAACGTTAATCCATGGGCAAGAAATGCATTAAACCAGCGGAATCTAGGGATGGATATGCAGTGAAATAGTTGCATGTCTACAAAATACATTCTAAAATGTCATCAAGATCTTATACATTTCAGGGTTATAGATGATTAAATGACTAAATTTGATGGACGATTATCCTGGAAGCAATATATGATTGAAATCAAAATGTGGCATTCGATGAAAGGTATACTCTAGAAGAGAGAGTGACAGATAAATTGGTTAGCACTGTATCGGAACCTAACGTTAAATTTTGTTTTGATCGGTTCTTTAGAACAATTCTAGTTCAGTTACTGAAACTTTAAACTATCCTGCCTTAGGTTCGTCTACGGCCAATCGAAAAAAAAATTAAGGATAACTATAACGGGAAGAATCTGGCCTATTATGTATGCAAAAAGTGGAAGATATAGAAATAGTTAAAGCTTTGAGTTATTGCCATAAACCATAATTGATGGATCAAAGCTCCAAATCGTGTATCCAGAGGTGGGTGTTTTAATCGTCAAATAATCGAGGTTGAGGATCTAGTGGACTAATGGTATGGTTTATATGATCACAACCGGAAATCCACATGGTGGAAAATACAATTTTATCGCTTACATGACAGTTGTCAATTCTAGTACTATATACAGTGTGAGGTAAGACAAAAGACAACTTCACCAATTGATAAGCTTTAGCATCATTGTCAAAAATGTTAATATTTGATGGTTATAAGACTGAAAAAGAGCAACGTAAAAACAGGTGGTTTTCTTAAAATCTGTTCGGAAAATTTTCTCTACATTTACCAAAAAAACCCAATATAAGACGTCGCTACGAAAAATTTTCTAACATTATACGTCAGAAGTGTGGCATATATAAAATTTGTTTTATTGGCCCAATAAAACATAATAATACGATTGGTCACAATCACATAATAATACGATTGGTTCAAATATGTACCATACCCTCGCACTTCTTACCTTAAAGTTCCCATGATATCGTGCATTAAATCAAAGGACAGCGGTGGCTCTTCAGTAAGCGCATAGGTCATTGTCGGCGAGTTGGTTCTATACGGCATAGAGAGCAATCTGGCATATTCTAACTGCTTGCAACAGCATATGAAAAGCTGGCTCGTGATCGAAACCAATGGAGTCAAGTTGTTTACACAGTACGGGCCAACAATGGCCTGTAAAAGCCGCCGAAAAAAAAGTTCAATTCTACTGTAGGAATTGATTGTGAGTTAGCGGTATAAACAAGTGATTTTAGATACTTCCATAGTAAGTAATCTAACGGCGTCAGATCAAAAGATGATCATTGCTCTGTATAGTGTGCGTCCGTATTTTAAAGAAATACGATCCACGATGCCACCTATCCGTAAACCACAACAAACTGTGCACTTCTCAGGATGCATTGTAATCCCTTGAATCTTTTTGGCTGTTCATCAGGCTAAATACAACAATTTTGACAATCCATTCAGCCAAAAAGCGCCCAACACAATTTTTTCAGAAAGCAAACGATGATAAAAGGTCAACAGACTTTGAATTCTTGAACAAGCTGTATTTTTTATGCCTCCAAACCAAATATTAGAGACCTAGAGCTTAAGAACTTCAATGATTTGATTGATTTCCATTGTCCTTAAAAATATTTCATCTTAAACCTATTGAAAGCACAGTCCAGCAATACAGTAAAGCAAAGCTTCCGTTTTGGGAATTCTAACATTATCCAGGTTGAATTTTTCGCCCTGTGGTTGGGGGCATTCGTGTTTCGTAAATATTACGAACGAAACATGAGACCCATAGAATACCACTACAGTATCCAGAGCTTGTCGTAGGAGGCGACTAAATCTGGTTGGATCGCTGGGCTGACGACCCGCATCCGTAAAAAAGTAAAACTGTTAAAAATGTCAACAAAAACAAAAAAATCGGATACCGCCAAAACAACAAAAAAACGAACCCTCGCTTAAGTACCCGGACACGAGATTAAGGATCGGCACGTGGAACGTGCAGTCATTAAGAAAACCTGGCGCGTTGGACGGCCTTATCACATGTATGAAAGAGTATCGGCTGGAACTAGTAGCGCTCCAAGAAACTCGATGGCCTAAAAGTGGAGACCATGTGTCCCAAGGCTATACGTTGCTACACAGTGGAGATGACCTCGGAAATCTTGGGGTTGGATTTCTCATTGGGCCACAGGTAAAAAAGGCTGTCTTGGACTTTCAAGCATTCGATAATCGAATGTGTAAGCTTCGATTGCACATGAGATTAGCCAACCTGTCAATTGTCTGTATACATGCGCCCACTGATGTAAGCCAATCCCAGGATAAATACTCATTTTACAACAATCTGGATAATCTGGACACGAAACTGCGACCGAGAATGGGGAAAGAATGATGTACTTTGCGATCGCTCAAGATCACAAAGTGGCAAGTACATTCTTTCCTCATAAAAACATCCACTTAGAAACATGGACACATCCACGTAAAACATCCCGAAGCAGAATTGACCATGTGTTGATTTCAAATGACCGAGCTCGGGTTGTTCAAGTCGTGAGATCGTATCGGTCGTCAGCCAAATTCGTAGGCAGTGACCATTTTATGGTTGCTGCAAAGCTACGATGGAAATTTTCGTACAAGTCAGGGAGGACAGGAGAATATACAACGCGATTCTCCTGTGAAGGTCTGATAAATGAAGAAACGCAACGAAAATACCAAGATCTTGTCAGCAATAGCATCTTACGATCCAATTACCAATCTGATGATGTGAACAGTGTCTGGGAAGTATTGAAAACCTCGGTTGTCGATGCCGCCCAGCACACCCTCGATATAGTGAAAACTAAGCCCAAAAATGATTGGTTTGATGAGGAGTGTCGTCTTGCTGTTGAGCAACGCAATATAGCCCACAATGAAGCGCAGACTCGGTTTACAAATGCAAGGAAACACAAGGCAGTTCTTGCTAGGAGGACAGCTAAACGCATTTGTAGATAGAAGAAGCGCGAATGGTGGAAGGCCAAGGTCTTAAGAGTACAACTCAGCAATGAGCACAATTCGCGTGGTTTCTTTAAAGGAATCACCGAATTGCACCATACCTTAAGATCTCGGTCAACTGCCATTCGGAACCAGGATGGAAACCTCTGTGTTAACGTCGATGCGGTACTCGATACATGGCGTGAACATTTTTCTGATCTATAATGTTCCACATGTATCACAAGCTGTATTTGAATACCCTCAAATACAGACCGCGGAGATGTTCATTGAGGATCCATCCTATGAGGAATTCACAATGGCCATGCAGAAATTAAAGAAAAATCGTTCACCAGGGATTGATTGCATTAATTCAGAGCTCTTGATATTCGGAGGGCTAACTTTGTGGAACTGCCTTTTCGACCTTGTTCGATTGGTATGGCGAAATGAAGTTATGCCCGAAGAATGGAAAGTGGCCGCGTTATGCCCAATTTTCAAAAAGGGTGATCGCATGGAAAGCGAGAATTATCGCGGTATAGCTCTCCTTTGCACATCATATAAGTTACTGTCATCTTGGGAAGAATTACTCCTCTAGCGGAGATAATTGTCGGTGACTACCAAGGAGGATTCCGTCCAAATCGGTCAGTCACTGATCAAGTTTTTTCGCTACGGATGATTCTTTCCAAGTACTACGAAACATCTCGCGATGTACACCAGGTATTCCTAGATTTCAAGCAAGCCTATGACTCGATCAATCGAGAGAGATTATGGTATTCGCTTGAATATTTAGGAATACCGAAAAAATATGTACATCTGTGTAAAATGACAGTAACGCAGTCACAATGCTGCCTCAAAGTTGAGAACAGGCTATCGAGAACTTTTGCAATCAATTCCGGTGTTCGACAAGGAGATGCGCTGTCCCCGATACTTTTTAATCTCATGTTGGAATACATCCTTCGTAAAAGTGCAACACCTCAGGAAAACATCTTATTCCGACAATCCAATCAACTTCTTGCTTATGCAGATGATATCTGTGTGATTGGATTAAATGGCAACGGAGTGAAAGAGATACTTGATCCACTGGAACAGTGTTCAGCTTCCGTTGGTCTCAAAATCAACGAGTCAAAAACCAAATATCTAATCTCGGGTTTTAGAGACCAAGACGCAATTGATTTCAGTAGTGGTAACCACACGTTTGAAGGAGTGATGAGATTCAAGTATCTTGGATCTCTCATCACTCACGATAATAGTGTGGGCGAGGATATCAAGGCCCGCCTTGCCGCTGGCAATCGGGCTTTGTATCCTCTACGTCCACTGCTGAAATCAAAATATCTTGCAAATACGGATAAGCTGAAACTGTACAGAGTGTTGATCAGACCCGTTGTCATGTATGGATGTGAGAGTTGGACCTTGACGGATGAGTACGAAAGATGGCTTCTAACATTCGAGAGAAGAATCATGCGTGTGATATATGGCCCAAAACGCGACGTTGATGGCACTTACCGAGTTCTTTTCAATCACGAGATCAGGAATTTAATGCAAATTCCTGATATCGTGCATGAAATCAAAGGACAGCGAGTACGCTGGCTCGGACACGTTCTGCGTGCTGATCTGAACCGAATGATACAGCGAACCTTTAAGGGAGAACCGCCTTTCGGTAGACGAAGAGGTCGCTGTCGGCGACGATGGCTCCACGGCGTAGAGAGCGATCTGGCTTCTTCAAACTGCCTACAACGGTTTGAAGAGCTGGCTCGTGATCGAAACCGATGGAGTCAGATTGTTGACACGGTACGGGCCAATAATGGCCTGTAAAAACCGATAAAAAAAAAAAAAAAAAACGTTCCAGGTTGTATTGAAGAGGACCAACTTTGTAAAAATCTATGCCCACAAAAATGATGAAATTTGATTACCATTTGGATGCCACTTTTTACCCTTATATATAAAGCTAGTTAGGCATATCGACTGTAGATTCCCTCTGGTTGTAACCCAATCTATACATTCTTCTAAATTTAAGATTCCAAAATAATATTAACATATTATTAACCTTCATTCAATGTTACATGCTATACTAAAGTATACATCACCATCAATAAAGTATCACCCTTTTTATTCAAAATGTAATGCCCGTTGCCCTTATGTATAATTTTTATAAAACATTCAAAACTTGAAGACGAGATAAAATGGTATCATTCAAAATTTACATAATTTTTTGGTTTCGTTTTTATGCTTTTGCCGAGTTAAACGAACTCACCCTGAATATGTGTTCCATATACGCAACATAACATATAATCGAATATAAATTCATCATTCCTCGGGACAAAAGGCATAACATCGTATACCACACAATAATCTATAACGGATACTTTTACGAGTGTGTATATACGAGGGTGGAGTGAGAAGTCAAGTCAAAATGAAACAAGGAATTTTTGGCCAAACATCCAAAAAAAATATTTTTCACTTAGTGCAACGTTTTTCCAATATTTCGATCCTTTACGAATAATACGATTTCTCCAACACTTCAAAATAGGCTTTTTTGCGTTGATGATCTCCCCGTTAGAGCCAAATCTCTTTCCACCGAGCCATTTCTTCCAGTTCGGAAACAGTAGCAGGAGGCTAAATATGGCGTCTGCAGAATATGACAGATGTGGTAGAAATTCGAAGACCATCGCAACTTCACACGTGTGCACCCATGCATTGTCTTGATGGAAGAGAACTTTAGTCGTTGATATGTCCAATATGTTGCAGTAATATTCACAGTTTACTGTTCTTCCATTTTGAAGAAAACCAGCATGTGTGACCATGATTTAGTTGCCGATAAAACCGCCAATAGCCTTCTTCGGCACAAATTCACCAGTAGAAATCCAATGTTTAGACTGTTCTTCGATCTTCAGTGTATAGTGATGGATCTCAGGTTTTCATCATATTTAAATTAACGAAGAGACTATTAAATTTACTTTGAAACCAACAGGCTAATATGAGTTTGTCAGAATGATATTTGGTTGCCAATTGAGGAAGGTAAAGTGTTGTCGTACATAGACGACATTATGAGAGTTACACGGAACGAGAATTTTGCAATATTGGAAGAAACTTTCCAAGTTTTTTATTTTAATTAGAAAAATGTAAATTTTAAATGACAAAGGTAATTTATTTGGGCTATCTGGTTACGGAAGAAGGAATATTGCCTAGTGATGGACATATAGCAAGTGTCAAAAAATTTTGATTAACCAGAAATGTTCAGGAGACTAAACGATTTTTGTAAAGTTTGCAAGGAAAATTCCAAATTTGAACTTGGGAAGAACTAGGTGGAAGCCTTCGTGAAGTTAAAACTGGCTTTAGGTACGGCACCTGTAGTAAGTATATATTCCCAAACTGCTTAAACCGAGTTACGTTGTGATGCATCTAAGATGTGATTGACAGGAATTTTATTCCAAAAGCAGAATGATGCGCGATAGTTTCTTCAATTAAACGGTTACATGTATATTTGCAGGGTATTGAGTTCAGAATCCCAAGTGCGCAGTAGATAAAGCTGCGATAGTTGGAGCGGAAGGTGCCGGGTTCGAATCCCGATAGGGGCAGGATGCAAAAGGGATTTTTCACCATGAGATTACGATATGTGGTGTGAATGAACACAACTATGACCTCCATTTGTAGTGCAGAACTCATGGGCCGATCCATCTTCCATGTCAGTACTATAGGCTGGCATGAAGCTATGCAATGTGCAGATGGTTCTACGCAAATCGGACCTATAACAGTACGTCCTCAATTAAGCTGTAATGGCGCAAAGTTAGGACGTAAACAAGCGAACCGCGAAAGAGTTGGAAGTGCCTCGAGCCCCAAAACAGATTGTAGAGATAAAAACAAACAAACAAAACTATAACTACGAGATAATTCCCTGCGAAGGTAACAGGATGAGGCACGTTAACTGTTTAAGTAAAAACGAAAATATTTTGATTTTGGAGGAAAATATATTTGGCGCAATCTTTATATTGCTGAGAGTTTTGATCTAAATATTATCCGTTTGACAGTTAGAATTTGGTGAGCATGCTTTATATGAAATGAGAAAGGACGTTCCCTAAAGAAAGCATGAAGGTGATTTACTGTTTAGGATCCAATCGAGAAATATGCAAACGAATGTTATCAGTTCCTGCCATGACGAAAGTAGGTCATGTTTCTATTGATAAGACTATAGAGTTGATTATAAGAAATCTTGTTGGTTTCCTTATATGAAGGACCGTGTTAAGGAGCATATACAAAATCATTTTCTTCCAATGAATTTAAAAGAAATTATTTGCATAGCATTGATAAGGGGACAAAGCCATTCGATACCATACACGTTGACCATTATGGCGTTTTATGAAGCATGTTAAGACATACGCACGACGAAGAATACTTAGGAGGCGGTATTACATTTGGGAGAATAATTTCAATACTATGACATACCATTTCGACTATGACATACCATATGTCAGATAGGGCATCAGCCTTTACACCAAAATATTTTAGAAGTGTCATGAAAGAATTGGATTTTATCAAGTGCAAGTGGCCACATCATCGTGCCTCAGAGCTACTGGCCAAATTGAACGAAGGAATATAATTATGACCCCGATATTAAGTAAAGTTGTCGACAGTTCGAAAGGAGTTGAGTAGGATTTAGTTCTGATAGATGTATTGGAACAAGTCCAGGTCTGTTGTTGTGGGGTATCAATAAAAAATGATAACGATGATTTCGTAAATTTCATATCAGGTACGTCAGTCAGTCGTACATGTTTGGATTAAATTAGGGAATGAGCGATTAAGAGGAATAGCCAGTTACAGAAATATTATTATATAAAAATTATAATTAAAAAAAGTGTAGGAAAAAAAGTGTAGGGGATAATGAGCGCCCAGGTGGCGTGTTTAAAGTGGTTAAAGCTGCAGCAGTTGGAGCGGGAAGTACTGGGTTCGAATCCCGATAGATGCAAAATGCAAAAAGGGATATTTCACCATCGATCGTTTGGGCAGTGCGATCGGTGGTGTAAATGAACACATCTGTGTCCCTTGTTGAATTTAGAATCCATAGGCCAACCATACGTCCATGTTAGTACTATAGGTTGACATGGAGCTTTGCAATGTCGACCATCGTCGGTCTGAATGTGCGGTAGCAGCCAGCCAACAAAAAAATAGGGAGAGAATACATTTTAAAGAAGGAAAGTATATGTTATGATTCAAAATGTAGCTATGCCAGGAAATAATTCTAACTAAACTGATACCAAAGTTATAAGGTCCTTATATCGTTAGGAAAGTTCTCTAGAATGATCGATTTCTTATCGGTGATATCGAGAGATTTCAGTTTACACAAACACCGTTTGAAGGCTTGTTCGAAAAGACGGATTGAAACAATGGCTTAACTCCGATTTGCATGTCGATGTTGATCTGGACTTCGATTTTGAGTTAATGACAGACAGCGGCACCGAATAATTATGAAAATAAAAACTATGCAATAGCAGCAAAGATCTTGAAAAGAGATTGTTACGTAGATGATCTGTTAACTGGGGATGGCAGCATTGAAGAAGTTATATAAGCATGCAACAACACATATCAAGTCTAGCAGAAAGCGGCGCATTTCCACTACACAAATAGGCGTCGAATTTAGCAGAGATTTTAACAAATGTTTCAGAGCATCTACGAGCAAATGGAATCAATTTAAAAGTCACCGACATTATAGAAACCTTAGGCCTTTATAATTCTGAAGCAGACACTTTTGAGTTGGACGTCACTAGACTAAATTTTACGAAAGACGAAAGGACGAAACGTTTATACGGTTATCCGATTCATCAAGACTGTTTGATCCTGTTGGCTGGCTATCACTGATAACGATAGAAGCAAAGCTGTTAATGCAAGGAAACCTGTCGAGCTAACCACATACTGGGATGATAAACGATCACTCAATAGAACAAAAATGGAAAAATACAAGGCCGAAATAGGTCGAATAAGGATACCAAGATGGATCAAAATATCATCGGGTCAAAAAGTTCAGATGCTTAGCAAAAAGTTTATGCAGCATTGATAAATGTATATATATATATATATATATATATATATATATATATATATATATATATATATATATATATATATATATATATATATATATATATATATATATATATATATATGTGTATGTACGTTTTCCCCTAGTAGGGATTCAAACCACTCCACGGTTGAATCACTGGATAGTGAATAATAAAAACCACTTGCTTGTTTTTCACTATAACTTTATTTAATAGTCACCACAATTCACGTTAACAGTACTCTTTTATTACTTTCACTTTTGACTATTTCACTTTTTATCAGTTTTTCCCGTTTTGTCGATTTTAATCTGTCGCAGTTCCAATACAAACTGAAACTCTACGCTTTCTGTTCGCGTATTTATACTCAGTTTGCTTGCTTCTCGGTCATTGTCTTGTTGAAAGATGAAGCTCTCAGTTTCACTAAATAGCTTCAAAAGTGATGCTTTCCAACACCTTTCCAGAATATTCAGGTACACATTACTGGTTATCTCTGCTTCGATAAAGGCCAAGTGACCAACACCAGTATTACTAAAACAGCCCCAAACCATTAAACCCTCAGTTTTATTAGGCACTTGTTGAATGCAGATATCGCAAAGGCGTTCTCCTGGTTTTTGACGCACAATTTGCCGTCCATCTCCCACATGCAGTTTAAATTTGGTTTCGTCAGAGAACACCACGTTATTCTACAACTCCCTGGTCCAGTTAGAGTGCTCTCTGAGCCACTGAAGTCGACAAATTTTCGAAGATAATTTTAGAAAAGGTTTCTGCATCGAGCGGCGTGCACTAAGATTTGCGTTTAGTAATCTTCTCCGAACTGTTGAACTGGAAATTTCAATACCTGTTGATGCAGCAAGGTCAGCTTGCAATTTCGGTGAAGTTTTAAATCTGTTCCGCTTGGAGCGAAGAACCAGGAATTAATCTTGCACTGTTGTGGTTTTCCTCAATAGGCAATTGATGATTTCTAGCGTCCTATCCTATCACCAATTTCACGCATGGACAGCCCTTCCTTCCATAACGCGATAACAACACTTTTTTCTTGGTCGTTTAGTTTAGACATTTTTAGTACTTTGTCGGCTTTTTTATACTAAAAGTATTATCTTCATAAACTTAACTTAAACGACTTATACTATCATAGTTCTAGTGAATTACAAAATGCAATCTACAAATTAGAATCTTAAAAAATGTTAAAACAGTAGGCAATATTTAACACTTTTAAAGGAATTCAAACTGTCCGGATTTTTTTGCACAGTACTGTATATTATGTACCCGTTCATCTGATGTGCCTGCTATCTCAGCTATCTCGTCTACATTCACTCTGCGGTCTTGCAAGACCGTATCATTGATTTGGTCAAACCATGCTGTGGTGACTTTATATAGGCGTCCTTAAAGTTTGACATCAGTTGTGTTTGAACGACCACAACGAAAATCAGTTAACCACTTTTGAATCATTTTAATCGTGAAAAGTTTTCACCATCGAAATTCACTTAGTTCTATGTTTGCGAAAAAACAATGGGTTGTCTGTTTTCAATGACTGTCAAACCGGAACTAAACGATAGATTTGTATGAAAATATTTATTTGGTCTAGTGATAGATGACATCTGAGGTTTTACGATTGTGGCGCCCTCTGTTGCAATCTTACCAGACATTTCACTCCGCCCTCGTATATTACATCCATCAAGAATTTAGGATAAACCTACAAATCATTTTAATTTAATTAGTAAATTTAAAGTGTACAAAACTAATTGTTTGTTATTCCAATCTGTTACGGGGAAAATGTTTGGGTGTATACAAAGCTCTGTTCGTGTGCTGGAGGGTATTTTGTTCTTGTTTTTTTTTGTTGGAAAAATCAATTTTTATCGCGTATTTTTGTTATACTCGTACACAACAACATGAACAGTATAAATACAATTTAACACTTGGTTCACATAAAATTTTATTGGATTTCATAATATAAAGTAAAATCAAACGAGAACATTTTCTTTTTTTTTACAAACAAAAAATGAAAATTTAAGATTCGATTTTTCCTAAAACGACACCTGAGACATGATTACATTTTTTTTGTCTTGATTTTTTATTTTGGTTCAGTTTATTTTTTGATTCAATATACGAGTATACACCAAAATAATACCGAAGTGTACATAAACCCATCCAATGAAGTAAATTCGTAACGTTATTGTTTATTTTCACTTGTGTCAACATAAAAATACGATTTGAGGATAGATTCGATGGCATAAAGGAAAATACTAGGAAAACGTTGTGCAGACTCGAGTGATGATGGTGGAAATTAAAATTTATTATAATCGATTTGTAATGATGTTGTGGCGATCGTAATGAGATTTGCACTCGATTAACATTATTTATTATAAAAAGTAATCCAATAGGAGGTACTTTTTCAAATTGGAATTTTCATTGGGATTCATCAGTGACAACTGTCATGCTCATTTGACATGTGTGTTCAGTATTCATTGTCATTTCACCATGAATAGACTTACGCGAGAACAGTGTTTACAAACTGCGGCAATTTATTTCAAAAATCAGTGTTCAGTGAAAAACTATTTTTGTCGTCTTCGATCATTTTATAAACGTCCAACTCATCGCAATATTCGCGAAACAATAAATTTTTAACGATTTATTCATTATTGGATATTCATCACCCGACTAGAGGGCATACAAGTCGATCTAATATGAATATTGCTGCTGTAGCTGCAAGTATACGTGAAGATCGCAATCAATTCTGGGTCTCTCGTATGGTACATTATAGCGTATTTTAAATAGAGATTTTCGTTTGATGCCATACAACAGGGCAGTGATCAATAAATTTTTATTACCAAAAATTTAAAATATTTGTGTAACCGACTTGTGGTTTCAACAGGATGGTGCAAACGCGAAGGAACCCGTGAATTGTCTCCAAGATCTTGTGATCTGACGCCGTTAGATTACTTTTGATGGGGAATCTGACATCGCTTGCTGATATTGACAAACCACAATCGATTCATTAGAAAGAGTGCTAGAAAATTGGACCCATAGAATGGATCGTTTGAGCCAGTCGCGGAGTAAAGAAATTATTTTCTAACATTAAATGTCATATCTTGAATTTACGTCACAAATACAATTTTATTTTCAAAACACTTCCGGTAGCTCTTATTCACCCTAAGGCACAGTGTACTTCACTATAAGCTTTCTTATGAAAAGCTCAGATGATGAAAGTGAATAACAAGTTTACTATAGTAAGGTAATGTTTTACCTTATTTTACCGATTAATGTCGACCAAGATAAGTCGTTGCTACAACTGATAAAAGCGCAAAATTATAAGCAAGAGGAACATTTAGATAGATTAAGATGGGAGTCTAACATAGGACGATAAATAATAAAACCTTAATAGGACGAAACCATAAGTGATAAATGGTATATTTTGACAAGTGTCCGTTTTATATATATTCTACGCTTTCTAGAACATAAAGTATGATGGTGTGATTCGACTTCCCTTAGTATGTGAAGCTTAAGTGGTTGGCTTTGCCGAAGAGATCACTGGAGTGGTAGTTGTAAAACATAGATCGTAGAAATTTCGAATAGAATGATTTAACACATTCAAAATAGTAAACTTCCGCTTAAAGCTTGGAGTTAGCAGACGCAGTTCTAATCACTATAGCAGGGAAACTTTGAATAGCATAACATTAGAGTCTTGTGCCCAAAACATAGTAAACTAACATCACTTTTACCACTTAAATTATCGCATCAAAGATGATTATGAATAAATTTTGCGTAGTAAAGTAACTTCCTTTTTGTACTGTCACATAAATGTCACAATTTTTATAATAGCGAACAGTGATGCATTATGTCTTTCATATTGACAATCTAGAGCTGTGTTTAGATACACGAACAAAATCGGGTTTAATCAAATGTAAGGAGTATAAGAAATAACTTGTATAACCGGAAGCAATATTTGTGGTGTATATCAGGTGAGACACCAAATAATCTGAAACGATTCAAAATTATTTCAAAGAATTATTATAGCAAACTGTTAGTTGGATCTCGTTGATGATACCTGTTTCGTCAATACATGGCAAATAAATCGACAAAGTATGATATTAAATTTTAGAAAGTTTGCGATTCTAAAAATACTTATGCTGCATACAGATTTAACACCTTCCTGGTGCAAAACCTGAAAAAAACCAAGGTGTGTGCATAGTATTTGATTTGGGTGCAACTCAGTTGAAGGATATGAATGTCATTATTGGACAGTGATTGAAACCATTGAAACGGGCTCGCCTATGCTTACGCAAGGTAGACCCGGTTTCTCAAAATCGCATCTAAAAATATCACATCCCAAGTGGCATGGTTTCCCAGCTCAGTTTGGTAGCAGAAACGATCGGAGTTGGTGAGATCTCTAGAGACCTATAATACCGATCTTATTGAATTTAGTTGATGGCGAAATGTAAAGTTTCAGGTCTGCCTAAATAACCAAACGAAACAGATGCGATCCAGCATCCATGGTACCTGTATTGTTAATAAGAAAAATAATACTCGGTGTTGGTTGGTAAGTATATTTTTAGATGATAGCACATTACTGACAGAAAGGGAGACGGAGCCCCTTACGAAACGGTCTGTAGACCCAATACAACAAGTCCCATGGTGTTAATTGGTGGTTTGATTTTTACTTACCATTTCGCTTTCCGTTGTCTGGTTTGAGTTATAAAGAACAGTTTAAGAACAAAACAATTTAAACAATTTAAGTGATCTTTAATTATTTTATTTCCAGTAATCGGTTGAAGTCCGCTGCTTACAATCTGCTCAAGTCAGCTTGACTATCTTTCTGTCTGACCAAATCCCTTGGACTCCATCTTACTCACTCTGATCCAACTCTCTCACTGACACGACTCCCTTCCTTTCTCCCTCCACTCTGACCTGACTATTTTTCGCGATATTGATACAAATTTAGTTAGTTGGCCGAGTGAAGAAAGTAATCGAAGCAAAAATGGAAAATCGCTCACCTAACCGATAAAAATTTCGTATAAATACCACCCATTATGAGTGTTTTGATTTTAAGTTTCAGTGAAAATCCACGAAAAAACCGTTAAATCAAAAGTTTCTGTCTATACCCTTCGCGATTCTCTTATTTACTATTGCTATTGCACAGCTTCGTGCCAGCGTATAGTACTGAACTGACATGGAAGTTGGGTTGGCCGATAAATTCTGCACTTCAACAGGATGCCATAAATTTGTTCATTCACACCACCGATCTTAATCAGATGGTGGAACATCCCTTGTTCCATCCTGTCCGTATTGAAATTCGAACCTCTCACACCAATTACCGGAGTTTTAGCCATTACACCATTTGGACGGTCCAAAGTTTTCGAGAAAATTATTCCAAACTAACAAAATATAGTAAAATGTTAGGCTCCGCAGGTTATTCGGAAAACAATCGCTTATCTAAAGAGAGTCGAGTTTGAAGGAGTTTGTAAGTAAGATCAGAAACTATATTTTGCTTGTTTATAAGTGTGCTAGTAGAGTTTGACACTATTTATCCAAACTGTTGCCTAATTAAATTGTAAGTTATGGAGGTTTCCACTTCAAAAATACGATTATACGTAACGTTTCCTATTAACCAAATTTCCTTATAGCTCAATACTGGGGCCAATTTTATTGAACATGTATACCAACAAACCCACTTCTCTTCATTTGGTAGAAACATTACCATTGTACGCTGATGCCACAGTTTTCTTCTATATATTTAGGTCCAACTTATTAGAAAATGACATGGGTTGATCGTATAACCTAAAGGATAATATGTAGATTAGTATGTTGTTCAAGCTAAGATTATAAAATGGCCCACTACAGTCAAAGTTTGTTATAAAGCAAGACTTATCTAAATATGTAGAAGACATTGACATAAAGCTGTCAATATACAACCAAAATTTTATCATTCGCCATAATTTCGACATTAATTATCGAAACAAAATTTAATTAACCACTCTGGGAACAATTAAAACTGTAATTAATTGTAATTAATAAAATTCTGAATCATATAATTAATCGTAACAATTAGTCTTAAACAGTTTGGTTATAATCATCTTAAATTAATATCGTTTATAGAGAATTGGCTTGGTGAAGACGAAACCAAAGTTTGTAAATACTATAAACAGTTCAATGTCTTGTCCTGTCTTGTTTCATAATCGTTTAAATAATTAATTTTGCTAAACTTCAAAGTTTATTAAAATGTTATGAAAAATCTCATAATTTATAATGTCGATTTTTTTGTAAACTAATTTGTAAATATTTATAAGACTTCCAACTTGTTGCATCCACTTAAGAACTTAAAGAAGACAAACCCAATAAAAGTTTCATTTTTTATGCGACTTAAAGCTTATTTATATAGCTTTTGATTTTATATGACAGAATAATAATTTAGCACCTTTAGTAAAGGGTTTTCCAATAAGAGGTTTCATTTTAAATAGTCCTTGCTGTTTGGACTAATTCACTTGAATTCACTTCAAAAATGGTGAAAATTTTTCGAAGCACCATTTCGGCCGGCATCAGTATAACTGGTGCAAAAATTTGAGTTGTTGTGACAAGTTAGTGATGTGAAGAATCTTAGGTTTTAAGGTTTCCAAAGTTCAGTTAACACAACAACTGAAACCGGTTGATCACCAAATACGTCGTATCTTCGCTAGATGGTCCTACAAATACATCAAAATGATCCGGATTTTCATCGAAAAATCATCTTCAATTATGAGAGCCATTTGCACATTGTAGGCTGAATAATTAAGCAGAATTGTCACATTTGTAGACCAGAAAATCCAAGAATGATTGTTGAAAAGCCTCTTCATCGTCAACGTGTCACCTTTTGAGCTGGCGGTGAGATTGGCCTCTCATTTTTAAAAATGAGGCTAGTGCAACTGTTATGGTGAATAAAATAGCGCGTCGCGTCACGCAAGCAACAAAACAATCGGAATTTGGCAAGAAAAGTTTCCTATGATATACTCAATTCTTAAAGATGCAATTCTTGAAGTTATGGAGGAAATAGCCGCAAATATGGGGAAAATTTCATGAAATATGGTGCTGCAAACGTAGCCATTGGGTGGCCACTGAGCTGATTCAATTTCAAATGTTTATGGCATGCCTCTGAACACTGAAATAAATTGATTTCTCTTAAAAATATTTTTTAAATACCAAAATGAAACCTCTTATTTGAAAACCCGTTATTTGGCTTCAGTTTCATATCAAGTAATATTTTATGGGCTCCAAACACTTCGAACAGTTATTTGTCCTATAACATAGAAGATATGTCGGCCTATGAACTATGCACTCATCCCAATCGGGATTTGAATCCGGAACCTATTCTATTCAATAAACTCACTCTTAACCTCTGAGCCATCTGGTCGGTTTCAAACAACGTCTTTCAAATAAAAACAAATTTTCATTTAATTTTAATCGAACGTTATTCAAATCAACGTCACTTTTGTATTTTATAATAAATGAATCAGACCGAACAATGCTTAATTCAAAAACTATCAAATATCACGAAACGCAAATCAATTCTATAAATTTTTGAACTTTACCATGCTTCGAGCTTTGCATCAATATGGTGGGGTATGGCGAAAACCGCAGTATAATAAATGGAAAAGTTTATCGAATTTGTTACATATTTTATGGAAAATGACGTATTATCGCCATTCTTTGGCTCTATTATTAAATTGAATTTTATTTAGTTTACAAAACAAACACGGAAAGTTGTGTCAGACAATTGATTGTACAATGTCGTTTCTTTGACTTTTATTTGGCGGTAATTGTAAGAAAAATTAATGATATATTGCAAAGAAAGGGGGAGAGAGTTTTAAGATGTTAGAACTAACGTATCATGGTAATAAAAGTTTTGGTACAAGTTAGACTTGAATTACGAATTTATTATAGAACCAGGGTGTGGTGAGAAGTCCGGTATAAATTAAACAAGGAATAATGTTTTTAGCCTAAACAAAATATTTTTCAACGTAGTCACCTTTAGCTCGAAACACTTAGTCCAACGTTTCTCCAATTTCTCGAACCCTTCCATATAACACGCTTTTTCCCTTGAAACCAGGCGTTTGTTGCATCAATGATCTTTTCATTAAGAGCTGAATTTCTTTCCATTTTCGATTATCGATTTATGATTTTCGATTTTTAATTTTCGAAAATCGATCGAAAATCGAAAATCAAAAAATCCATAATCTATATCGATAATCCAAAATCGAAAAGATAAAATCAAATATTGAAAAGATTTTCAAAACTGAAAATCGAATGGAAAATTGAAAATCAAAAAGGAAATTCAAAATTGAAAATCAAAAATAAAAAATTGAAAATCATAAATTGAAAATCTAAAATGAAAATCAAAAAAGAAAATCGAAAACCGAAAATCGATAATCGATATTCGAAAATCAAAATCCGAAAAACAAAATTCGAAAACCAAAAATCAAAATCCGAAAAACAAAATTCGAAAATCGAAATTCCAAAATCGAAAACCCTAAACCGATATCGAAAATTGAAAATCAAAATCGAAAATCGATCATCGATAATCGAAACTGAAAATTGAAAAATGGAAATTCGAAAATTGAAAAATGGAAAATCGAACTGTCTGAAAATTGTAATTTCGTCTAGTGACAGATGATATTGACACATGATATTTGGGATTTTCGATTGTTGCAGTTTTACCAGACTTCTCACTCCGCACTCGTAATTTAATGGTTAACAGAAACAACATATGCAACTTTATTTATCAGGGAGGATCAATATGTAACATCTGTGGTGAAAAATCGAATAACTGGTCAATATTCTCATTGAATTTATGTACATCAATTTACTCACAGTCAACATGATTCGTTCTATGTAAACCATCAGACCATTACCTTCTCAGGTTCTCTACTAGGTGTCGGAATCAAAAAAATGGCAAGTTGTGAAAAAACTTGGAACGTGTACTATGGACAATAAAGTTCAAAATCTAGTTAGATCGTTGGGCTGACGATCTGCGTCGGATTGTTAAGAATATCTACAAAAATCGTGACCGCCCAGGTGGCGTAGTTAGAGCGGGAGGTACCGGGTTCGAATCACGATAGTGGCAGGATTCAAAAGTGATTTTTCACCGCGAGATTACGATCTGTGGTGTGAATGAACACAACTATGGCCCCTGTTGAAGTGCATAACTCATGGGCTGACCAATCTCCAATGCCAGCACTATGCTATGCAAGTGCAGATGGTTAGGAAAATCGGACCTATAGCCGTAAATAATTTGAATGATTTAGTTTATAATACAAATAATGGTCTATTTAAACTCCTTGTTGGCAGAAAAACGGGATGTGATTGTAAATACAACACAAGGATGTTTAATCTGAGAAATATCTTTATATGAAATGATCAAGAAATGTAGTTAAGATGGAGCACCATATAAAGATATAGTAGGTGATAGCACCACTTGTAGCTGGAAACCAGTTGAGACTTTAAACAAACCATTTACACACCATTTTCACGGCAAATGGGAAGCAGAGATTAAATTACAGCAATGCATAATAATGGTCTACATTAAAACCGAGATACAATTTAATCAACTGGATGCAGGACTTTTAAGAAACGCTAGCCTTTTGAATGGCAATAGCAATTTTCATTTAAATTGTACATTAGGATGATGATCATCGATCAGTTTCACCATTATCTACTTTTGTTACCTAAAAACGTATTTTTAGGAAATCGAGAATCTGCTGGGTGGATGAAAGATTTCCACTCCAAAACTTTAATGGGATATGCGACCAGAACATCAAACTATTTCTATGTGTACGTTCAATATCTTTCTAAATAGCGTCGATTTGAAAAGTTATGAGCATAGGTTTCGGAAATTAAATTCAAGTTTTCGAACTCGTCCAATCACTCGCCCGATTAATACTCTGTATACGATGTTAGCTTATCCACATTTGCAAGACATTTAGATTTCGGAAGTAGACTAACAGAATATGATTCCTGAAATTTTATGGTGTTTTTCAGACATTTGGTATTACAACCATTGATTTTGGGACAAAGGATAGCTTTCTTGGACCAGAACTATAGAAATTTTGATAGTATGTTCTCAATTTTTACAGAGAACTGTCTATTTATACAGATGAAGTCTTTGTTGAGTATCCCTTACTATTCAGCACATACTATATGCCACAAACTGCAGAGAAAAATATAGATCAGAACTGACAGATTTGGACGTACAATATATCACCGACAATTTCCTACACGAGAGTTGTAGTGAATCTATAAATTGTAAGATTAATAAGTCCACACTGCCAATAATAGAAAGAATGTCTTCTCCACAAATATCAATATAATATCAATAGAAAAATCATAAAAATTCAATTTTATAAATATTTTATTACATTTGAATAAAACATTTATGCTTTTTGACATATGTATTCTCAATATAACAAACAATCATATATTTCGTTTGGCACAGTACCATTGTTATATTGTAAAGCTTTCCGATTCAATCGTAAAAAAATATTTCCAATCAATTTTTCAAATTTCATTTTTCACTCAATCATATTTTTCGGTTGTGTTTTCTAAGATGTTGCCGATTTGGACTGCAACAAAGAGCGACGAAAATTGTTATCTTAGATTTGTTTTTTCGAAATGAAACACACAAACTGACATATATTTCGTTCGTTTGCATAATTTATGATTTGGAATATTTGGATATGGAATGGTCGGCCCAAATAATCGGAATTCGACAGTGTGATTGGTTTTTTTCTTTTTTCATCATGTTGCATGAAGTTTCATATCAAAGCTTCCGGTTAATGTAGTTCACTGTATGTACAATATAATGCTCTGGGCATTTCGACAAATTTGTGGCCACAACTGAATTTCTTAAAATAAATATTTGGACCTAAAGAGCTTTTATAAAGCATAAGTAGCCTTAACTGGATTCCTTTATATATGCATTTGGATTCCTCTTATGTGGTCGTTTAGTTTTGATTTCGTGATGCTGATTTTATTAGATCATTATTCGAGATTACGTTATTAGGGCAAAGCGCTGCAATCATCGGAGGTAACGTTCATTTGCATTATAAATAATCATCTGCCCTCACAGCTTATTAGACCATCGTGGTTTTAATCAAAGTTAGTTAAGTGGAAATGTTATGAGAAATGATTCTTTATATTGGAACCCACATTCTATTTGAGATCGGCAAGATATGGCAAAATATATCAAAGATGCAAAGCGCGAATTTATTTATCGAACATCTAAGAAGTGGAATTCGTTGACTGGTTTTCAATTTCCGTTGAAGTATAAAATGCACAAGTTTAAGGCAGCTATCAACCTTTACTTGAAGGATCGCGCGTTGGATGCAGGAGCTCTGACAGTTACAAGGAGCCAGGTCAAGGCCTAAGAGTCCGCCCTACCCCCAACTAAAACAAAACGTAAAAAAAAAAAATAAGCGCAAAAGCTTGTTGAGTCCATTATTAAATTAATAGACGTATTCTTAGAAATACAATTAAGTTGTTGCGGCCAGACGATTGTAAATATTCAACAAACATGTCTTTACAATATGCGCAAATGGGATTTTATATTGCACCAAAAAGTTCAGTTTAGAAGATTGTGCTTATTTCCTTTCCAATTGGCTCAATGAACACTCTTGATCGGAAAGTTATAATGATGCTAGTGCCAATGAACAGTCGATTCCATGAGAACAATTACAAAAGCACATTCAGCATCGCAATTATTCATATGACGATCAAGGAATTTCAGGAAGTATTCGTAATAGAGGAGTGTTTAGAAATATATCCTTCTATAATATGATAAATTAACGAAGCTCGTTAATTTATCATATTATAGAAGAAAACTCGTCCCATTTGTGTTTGTGACCTATAATGGCTTCATTTACTAAGCTTCAAACAGAAGCATTCGCGGTTTTATATGCAGAGAACTGAGAAAACCAGAACTCGTTTTTTATAGAACTAAGAGGAAGAAGAACAGTTACTTAACCTTAACTGATTCGTGGAAAACTTATATTTTTAGGGGTAGCTTACATTTGCCACTCACAAATTTTAATTGAAATATTTATTAGATAAACAATAACATAAACCTTATTGGCCCATGATACTATGGCAGGGGAGGCACAAGCTTAATTACCCACTTTAAATAGTAAAGCACAATAGTTTTCTATCCGTATGCGTTAGCCATGGTCCATCAGAAGCAGTTTTTGTCAACCAGTATTTTTAACATCACTTTCAACCCATCACTAAATATCTGGATTCATATCATCGGTTATAATAACTTATTTGGTAATGTTGAAACAAAAAATAATATATGGCTTAGATGCCGTAAACGGCCCTAACCGCATCTCAACTTAAACCTTACAAACCATTTTAACAATTTGTGCACATTGTAGGTGGTCAACCCGACGAATATCACCCAATCGCTTTTAATGCCATCCGATGCATATTAATTTTTTGTCAACGTCGAGAACCGAACTCGAGACCGCGTCTTGATTAGAAACTATTTTAACGATTTAGCTACAGCCGATGACAATGTGATCTTAGTAATGAGTATAAAAGATTTATGATGGAATATTCTCAACCAAATCGTTTAAAGAAGTTACGTCTAAATGATAACCGATTGATGCTCTTATCTGCCTCATCATATCGCTAACAAATCTAGCGAATGCGACTACGAACTTCGATATACAATATTATTCACGAGAAGTATTAAGGACATTTTAGGAAAAACTTCACTCGTTTGTTCAAATAAATATCTTCAATTCATTTCTAAAGCAATTTATTAGTCAAAATCTCTAATTCAGTCAAAAGCTAGCGACATATTAGAATAGAATAAATAAATACAGCCTAGAATTACACTCTGCTTTTCGCAATGATTTTCTGGTATTTGGTAACTAGGGCCAAATATAAAAACCACTTTTGAGTTGTTTTGGACCGAAACAAACAGGAAATCACGGTTGATTGAAAAGTTCTAGAGGATCCGGGGGTTTAGCTTACGAAATTCGTAATATGAGTACTTATCATATTGTTATGAAGTACTTATCATATTATGTGAAACAGTATTCTTCCAGCATTTTGGCCACGACAAAAAAAAACTCCTATCAAGTGGCAAAAAGGTGGTTTAATATTTAAAAAAATAATTTAGTAAACAAGCTTCATTTAAAATTATGTTGATTTGGGGATGAGCTTCGAGTCTTTAAAATAAAAGCCTAAATTTAAAAACCAAGAAATACGCCAGACATCGAGATCGAATATCATAGTTTATCCATTCCTTACAGGATCTGGATCGCAATTAATTGGCTTCGAACCAAAAATGACACGGTTTTGTTGATGACGAAAAACATCCCTGTGACCTCTGAACGAGTTACGTTGGCGAAAATAGTCCGAAACGACAGGGACAAAAATATTCAGGAAAGAATGTTTTTTGTCGTTTCAAAACTCCAAGAAAAATTTTCCTACAGTAAACATGAATATAGAAATGGCTCATGGATGGTAACAAAATACAGGACCTCATAAATTTGTATGTGATGCAAATGCATATAAATAACTATATACTCCTTGAAGATCGTGATGACCTAGCATCTGACCAGGGATAATAACTGTTCCACAATAATCAAAAAGTCTTTCAGCGCAAGACTAAGAAACAATCAAACTTATTGAGATCTTTTTTGGAAATTGATTGAAGTGTCGCAGCACCTAGAAGAAGTGGTCCCCTAATCGATAATATACAACAGACCACATTAAAATATATTTCAACAAATCGAAATAAAATATGCTTTTTGCTTCAGAGTATGAAATCAAGAAAAACACCAAGAAAGATCTCACGAGGAAATCGATCCTCATAAAGGTAAAAATACTGATCCAATAAAAAGACAAAACCATTCGTTATGGCAAGTAACTAAATCACAGAAAGGTGCAAATGATCTAATCAGGAAATTAAGTTCCATCTCATAAATTTGTATGCAGAGAAAACAATGAACTATAGAGGCACAGAACTACCAACATAATCAAAGACGCGTTAGAACGCAGACCCATATACATTTTACTATTTTGGGACGTAGCGCAAGTCTTCTATAAAATTTGACAAAGAGGCTGAGCACATAAATTAAATAGTTATCTTATATCCAAACAGTGTTTATTATGAAGACGCATGTGCTGGGGCCAATATGCTATATTATATGTGCCATAGTGAGTGAAGGCATCATGCTTCGTAACTACTACAAACGAAATATGAGATCCATAAAATACCACCATAGTATCCAGAGCTTGTCGAAGGACGCGACTAAATCTGGTTGGATCACTGGGCCGATATGCTGGTCGCATCCATAAAAAAACAAAAAAATGTTAAAAATGTCAACAAACCAAATAAAAATCGGATACCGCCAAATCAATAATGATCCACCGTTTAAGTACTCGGAAACGAGATTGAGGATCGGCACATGGAACGTGGAATCACTAAGAAAACCTGGCGCATTTGACGGCCTTGTCACATGTGTGAAAGATTATTAGCTAAATCTAGTAGCGTTCCAAGAAACTCGATGGCCTAAACGTGGAGACCATGTGTTCCAAGGCTATACGTATATGCAATTATATAGGTCCGTTCCAAGGCTATACGTATATGCAATTATATAGGGAAAATAATGATTTACTTTGCGATTGCTCATGATCTCAGAGTGGCAAGTACATTCTTTCCTTATAAAAACATCCATTTGGAAACATCCACGATACATCCACATAAAACATCCCGAAGCCAAATTGACCATGTGTTGATTTCTAAAGGGCGGGCTCGGGTTTTCCAAGACGTGAGATCTTAGTGACCATTATCTGGTTACGGCAAAGCTACGATGGATATTTTCGTACAAGTCCGGGAGGACAGGGATTCTCCTGTGAAGGTCTGATAAATGAAGAAAACGAAAATATCAAGATCTTGTCATCAATAGCATTGTGCGGTTCATGGTACTGCTCTCCAGTTGCTGGATAGAGTTCAGCGGCGTGTCATACGAATAATACGAAACTCCAGACTTAAAAAGGATCTAGAGAGCTTAAAGCACCGCAGAGATGTTGCAGAACTATGCGTTTTCTATAGACTAATAAACGGAATTTGTAACGCCAGGACGGGTAACACCAGGAACGGTCAATGCACATAGGTTTACGGTGAAGCTGCCGAAACCTCGAACTGAAGGTGCAAAGCGCGAATTCATTTATCGAACATCCAGGAAGTGGAATCGTTATCCGGTTTTCAGTTTCCGTTGGAGTATAAAATGCACAAGTTTAAGGCAGCTATCAACCTTTACGTGAAGGACCGCGCGTTGGGTGCAGGAGCTCTGACAGTTACAAGGAGCTAGGACTGTCTAAAAGACTGCCTTGCAACCAATTAAAGCTTAATTTAAAAAAAAAAAAATTACCAATCTGATGAAGTGAACAGTGTCTAGGAAGTATGGAAAAAATCATCAACACATGGTCTGATGAAGTGAACAGTGTCTAGGAAGTATGGAAAAAGTACGCCGTTTAAAATTGCAAGAAAAACCAAGCAGTTTTTGCTAGGAAGACAGCTAAACGCATTTGTAGACAGAAAAATGGCGAATTGTGGAAGGCTTAGGTCTTAAGAGTACATCAACTCAGCAATTAGCACAATTCGCGTGGTTTCTTTAAAGGAATCACCGAATTGCACCATACCTTAAGATCTCGGTCAAGTACCATTCGGAACCAGGATGGAAACCTCTGTGTTAACGTCGATGCGGTACTCGATACATGGCGTGAACATTTCTCTGATCTACTTAATGTTCCACATGTATCACAAGTTGTAATTGAATACCCTCAAATACAGACAAAAGGAATCATCGTTTGGGGAATACACAATGGCTATTCAGAGACTAACAAAAAATCGTTCATCAGGAGTGGATTGCATTAGTTCAGAGCCCTTTATATACGGAGGACTACCTTTGCGGAACTGTATTTTCGAACGCAGTCACAATGCTGTGTTAAAGTGTTTGACAGTGTTTCTGAGACCAAGACTTAAAGGATTTCAGAAATGGGAACCACACGTTTGAAGGAGTGAAGAGATTTCAGTATCTTTGATCTCTCATTACTCAGGATGATAGTATAACTGTACAGAGTGTTGATTTGACCCGTTATCATGTATGGATGTGTCATGTGAGAGTTTAACCTTGACGAATGAGTACGAAAGATGGTCTGACATTCGAGAGAAAAATCATGCGTGTGATATATGCGAGTAGGCTGTCTCGGTCACGCTCTTCGTGTTGATCAAAACCGAATAATACAGCGATCTTTGAAGGGAGAGCCGCCTGACGGTAGACGAAGAGGTAACTGTCCTGGCATCTTCTGGTTGCTTACAACAGTATGAAGAGCTGGCTCGTGATCGAGACCGATCGAGTCAAATTGATGGCACGGTACGGGCCAACGACGGCCTTTGAAAACCGTAAAAAAAATAATTGCCATAGTGACAGACAGGATTAGTAATTGGTACAATTTAAGTAATTGGAAAAATGGAGAAAACGCAACTATCAAATTGCAGGACACCAAGATAAACACCATTCGTCTTATCTCCCAAGCAAATTCTAATGCAAATAAAAATTAATATTTCGAAATGATCTCTGATGCGCCACGATATACATTATACCTTAAAGATGAAAACCGTCAAAGAAGAGGGGTAATTACGTCTGAGAAAATGTACACCTTACTCAGAATCAAAATGGGGCGATACATTGGATGTTATTCAATAGAGTAGAAAGCTTGCTTACAGAATATGCTCCAGATGATATTAAAAACAATTGCGTGTCAAAGTTTCGTTCGTTGGGCTGACCTCAGTTGAGACAAGGCTTGGTTTGGTAACAGTTTTCCATTATATATTTTCAAGTAGGATTCGAATGATGAATGAGTTACACTTCGACAGAGATTCAAATTGAAATTGGTAGCAAATGGAATTTTTTATTTGGACTAATTTATGATTTACTTCTTACTAAAAATATGTATACACTTATATGTATACATGAAAGAGAATGGATCTTATATTGATAAATGTTTTATTTAATGTCGGCAATTATGAATGGAATACAATATCAGATAAATGCGAGCCCTTTTGAGCTCATTTTTCATTACATTCTTACACATTTCACGCGGTATTTCATTAATTTCATCACGAATATTTTGTTTGAGTTGCTCAAGCGTTTCTGGTTTGTTTGCATTAGCCTTGCTTTTCAGATATCCCCACAGAAAGAAGTCCGGAGAAGTCAAATCAGGCGACCGTGGAGGCTGTTGATTGGCCTCTCACTTCCTCACCATTTTTTGAAATAACTTGTTGTGGAAAGAGGTCTCGCAATAATTCCATTGTAACCCTGGCTGTATGCGATGTGGCACCATCTTGTTGCTGCCACATGTTAATCAAGCCTAAAGCATGCAGTTGTGGCGCTAGAAAGTTTTCAATCATATCACGGTATCGCTTCCCATTCACAGTTACCGTGACACCGTTTTCATTTTCAAAGAAGTATAAGGTCCAATAATTTCTCCTGAACAAATTGCACACCAGACTGTCGCTTTTAATGGATGCAAATATGACTGATGAATAATTTGAAGGTTTTCCATTGCCCAGAACTGACTATTCTGTTTATTCACATATCCATTCAAATGAAAATGTGCCTCGTCACTCATTATGATTTTTTCATAAAAATCGGGGTTGTCATGGTCGAGCTGTAACATCTTATTGGCATATGTACGGCGGCGTAAATGGTCTTGTTGAAGAAGCTCTTGTGTCAACTCAATCTTAAATGGAAACAAATGCAAATCCTTGTGCAAAATTTGTTCAAACTTGTTCTTTGAAGACCAAACTCCTGAGCTCGGCGTCGAATTAAGGTTGATGGATTGTTTTGAACACTTTCTTGAGCAGCAGTAATGTTTTCAGCCGATCTTGCAGTACGTTACTGTCCATGCTTGGGCATATCACCTTTTGATAAAATGTTTTAAAGATTAAAATACGTTGGTTTATCGAATATTTTTCCATAATAAATTTGTCACGTGTCTACTTCACGACTGCCAAATATAAACTGTCAAGACTAACGTTTACCAAAATGGCGGCAAAACAAAGTAGTATACCTTCCCGGCGGACACCCTGTATAAGTCGTTATATTCAATAATATTAATAATAATAGTTTTGATTGGAAGCATGCCTCTCAGTAATCCTTAATTGAAAAATACTTTTCGTATACAGTCTTGTACCATAAAATAATAGCTTTACCACAAACTCCCATTCTTCATATACATATAATGTCTTTAAGTATATTCTCAAGAGGGTAATATAGTATCGCAGGTATACACTCTCTTGTCGCAGAGTAGCTATATATTTCCAAATGATAAGTCGAATTAGGTAAATTGAATTTTTTTACTTGTTTCTGCCCTATAATAGCGCGGCGGAGGCACTTTTTTGGAATTGAATGAAAATACGTCAACCATTATCTGGCAAATTCAAAGTTAATATTTATTATAATAATATAATTGAATTTATAATAAACATATCGAACATATTTTATTTATTACCGGCTATAATTGAATAAAAAAATATATAATTTTGCAACCGACTAAATCGAATTCACCATTTCACCAATGAAATATTCTTGTACTTATATATAATCGAGAACGATCGATTTTCTTTTATTCGTATCAATGGTTTTAATTTCAAAGATTTATTCGTTTATACACTCGTCGTAATAATTTATTTATTATTTCCTTAATGTTCATAATAACAATAATAAAAAATCTTAAAAATTGAGATGAAAAAAATGTATTCTTCGAAGTTGTTATTTTGTTTTTGTTCACAACAAATTAATTAAATACCAATTTATTTATAAATGTACGAGAGCATTGTGGTATCTAAGCAATAATATCCCCCTATCTATATAGGAGATATTGTTCGTGTACGAGATATTCCTTCATATATCCGTCATCGTTTGCGAGTCATTATGCGACATGCGTATACATTCGATTACGTTCGAAGCACCTCAGCGTTTTATGGAGTGTGGATCAACTGATTGCTTAGCACATGCTGTTCTCAACGCCACTAGTTATGTCTGGTTGCTCTCAAATGCTAATTTCTCATCATATTAGACAGTATCGGATTATGTCACTTTTAATGGAGTTGCTTTAAAAATTATTTAAAATGATATAAAACCCAACGTCAGCGCTCCAATGCTCGTTCAATAATTTGAAGCCACCAACGTTCGACGGAACCACACCATTCAACATCTTTAAACTACAGTTTGAAATGGCGGCCACAAGGAATGGTCGGTGTGAGGAGGATCGAGTGGTTAATTGTCGTGTTAAAAGGAAGTGCTGCGGAACTACTGCAAATCGTGCCGGAATACGAACGGGAGGACTACGGGAAAATTAGGTTGGGGTTGGACCGTAAATATGGAGGTGACCACAGGCTGGAGTATGTAAATGATATAGAGCGATTAGTGCACCTCACCTACTACAACATGGCGGGTGAATACACAGAGCGTATCAAGATCGACGCTTTTATCGATGGAATACGGGATGTGCTGTAGTACTGTCCTCAAAAGCAACGTTCGTAGAAATCATCGCGTGTGCACTTACCAACAAGAGTGCAAACAATTTCATCAAACCAATGAAATAACATCAAACCAGCAGATAACTGGCGGACAACGAGATTCCGGGATGGAAATAGTAAAATCAGATGTTGGGTTTGTGACAAACCACGACACATCTCGCGGGAATGCTGAGAGAAAAGGAACGCCAAACAACAACAAAGGCGTTAAACGAGTAAGATCAGCTTTGAGGAGCAAAAGCTGACTCCCACAACCGAATGCTCCATAACCTTCATCCCCATTTCCAGATTGACAAAAGGTGGTGATAGCTTGATGGTGATAGGCGAAGACGAGGGACGATCCCACATGATAACGTTGGACACTGAAGCAACGAGAACGATTGTGCGGCCAGATTTTATCACGGATGGAGTTCGGACAATAGTAGGGTTCAAGCTACAAACGGCGACAGGCGACAGTGCGGCTATTAAAGGAAAGAAGTGGGTAACAATACAAATCGGGAACACAGTTTCCGACATGAAGTTCTGGTTGCGGATATTATGGATGAGGTCATCCTGGGTATTGATATCATGAAACGAAATGGATTTCGATCGGTAAAGGAAATGTTCATGGGTAGTGGTATGCTCCTCTCAATACCTAGATTGAGTAGAAGGCAAAATATTAAGTTTTATGTTTGCCTCAATAACGAGAGATAATTGAGGAACCATTAGTATGTAGAGTGTGGGGCAAAAGTCCCACTTCCATTTTGATCGCCTATAACTTTGTTCAAATAAAAGATAAGTTGGTTTGGTTTTCCAAAAAAAGTTTATTGGTCTTTACATTTTTTTTCGTTATGATTGAATTATTTTGTCGGCTAAATGGTGACTGCGATTCACTATGCAACTTTTAATAAGAAACAGTCTGGTGCTGTTAAATCCGGAGATCTGGTTGACCATGCTAAATCACCATTTCGCGAAATTCGTCTTCGTGAAAAAACCTCATTCAATAATTGAATTGTTAATCGGGCTGTGTGTGCTGTGGTTCTATCTTTCTGAAACCACATGTCATCTTGATCATTTTCAAATAAATAGGGACCAATAATTCTTGAATACCACACCATACAGTTGTTTTAAGTGGATCCAATGATGTTTGATGAATTAATTGAGGATTCTGTGTCCCCCAAAACCGACTGTTCTGTTTATTGACATGGCCACTGAGATGAAAATAGGCTTCATCGCTCATTATCAATTTAGACGAAAAAATCTTCACTTTCACCAGACAGCCTTAGCATTGTATTACTGTAGTCTTCGCCTTAAACTGCGTGCAGAAATGTGTAACTGGGAATCATGTTTCCAAATTGATGTTTCTTGAGGCTCTGCAACACTATCGCGCACCACAGCCACATGTTCAGCGTTACGAGACGTCCGTTGTCTTCCAGAACGACGACTGTCTGTTGTCGTTCCGTACTGTCATAAATTCGCATGTAAACGATAAATTGTGGTTTTGTGAGGCACTGGACGATTCGGATATTTTTAACGTAATTTCAGTGGCAATAATTGTGGCGTATATTTATTCATTATAAAATTGGGGCGTCTACACAACACAATGGTTAAAGCGAAACTGTACTGAACGTCACGAAGCGGAATCCCAGCCTGTATATACTCCTGATGTTGGGTATCATGCCTCGTTGTTGAAAGGGGTACTAAAGGTCACAACATAGTGAAAACG